>CM064582.1:4313589-4756964 GCA_032716605.1 Paralithodes platypus
ATGATAGTGTGTGTGTGGGTGTGGGGGGGGGGGGGGGGAGGGGCTTTGCAGAGGGCTGTTCTCGGGCAACATGCTCTGTGATGGGTTATATAGGTACCGGTATATTGATATTGTGGGGGTGCGCAGAGGGCTGTTCTAGGGCAACATGCTGTGCTAGGGGTTGTATGGGCATATTGATGGGGGGGGGGGCGCAGAGGGCTGTTCTAGGGCAACATGCTGTGCTATTGGTTATATGGGTATATTGATATTGTGGGGGCTATGCAGAGGGCTGTTCTAGGGCAACATGCTGTGCTATGGGTTATATGGGTATATTGATAGGAGGGGGGCTACGCAAAGGGCTGTTCTAAGGCAACATGCTGTGCTATGGGTATATTGATAGGAGGGGGGCTACGCAGAGGGCTGTTCTAGGGCAACATGCTGTGTGATGGGTTATATGGGTATATTGATATTGTGGGGGTTGTGCAGAGGGCTGTTCTAGGGCAACATGCTGTGCTATGGGTTATATAGGTATATTGATATTGTGGGGGTTGCGCAGAGGGCTGTTCTAGGGCAACATGCTGTGCTATGGGTTATATGGGTATATTGATGGGGGGGGGGCGCAGAGGGCTGTTCTAAGGCAAAATGCTTAGCTTTGGGTTATATGGGTATATTGATATTGTGGGGGCTATGCAGAGGGCTGTTCTAGGGCAACATGCTGTGCTATGGGTTATATGGGTATATTGATAGGAGGGGGGCTACGCAGAGGGCTGTTCTAGGGCAACATGCTGTGCTATGGGTATATTGATAGGAGGGGGCTATGCAGAGGGCTGTTCTAGGGCAACATGCTGTGTGATGGGTTACATGGGTATATTGATAGGAGGGGGGCTACGTGGAGGGCTGTTCTAGGGCAACATGCTGTGTGATGGGTTATATGGGTATATTGATAGGAGGGGGGGCTACGCAGAGGGCTGTTCTAGGGCAACATGCTGTGTGGTGGGTTGTATGAGTATATTGATGGGTGGGGGAAGGGGGGGCTGAGCAGAGAACTGTTCTAGGGCAACATGCTGTGTGGTGGGTTATATGGGTATATTGATGTGGGGGGGGGGAGCTGCACAGAGGGCTGTTCTAGGGCAACATGCGGGGGGATGGGTTATATGGGTATATTGATGGGGGGGGGGGAAGGGGGGGGCTGCGCAGAGAGCTGTTCTAGGGCAACACGCTGTACGATGGGGTATATGGGTTTATTGATGGGGGGGTGGGGAAGGGTGGGCTGCGCAGAGAGCTGTTCTAGGGCAACACGCTGTAGGATGGGGTATATGGGTAAATTGATGGGGGTGGGGAAGGGTGGGCTGCGCAGAGAGCTGTTCTAAGGCAACATGCTATAGGATGGGTTATATGGGTATATTGATGGGGGGGGGGAAGGGGGGCTCCGCAGAGAGCGGTTCTAGGGCAACATGCTATACGATGGGGTATATGGGTATATTGGTGGGGAGGGGGGAAGGGTGAGTTGCGCAGAGAGCTGTTCTAGGGCAACATGCTGTACGATGGGGTATATGGGTATATTGATGGGGGGGGGGAAGGAGGGGCTGCGCAGAGGGCTGTTCTAAGGCAACATGCTGTACGAGTGGGTATATGGGTATATTGATAGTGATTAACCTTCAAATCCTGAATACAATGGGTTTACCACCAATATACGAAAACATTACGAACTAATATTTTCAACAAACTACCCAACCCGTGACCGACCCCCCAGAGAGCTGAGCAAGTTATGGCGCGAGTAGGATGAACACCCCCCCCCCCCCCCCCCCCCCCCCTCCACGTCCACCCGAGAGGCCATAGCGTATGAATTTTAGACCCCTGGAAAAAGTTGCTGGCTTCTGATTGGCTGAAGATTGAAAGTTTTGTCTGACGTCATCGTACTGCCCGAGGCGATATGTGTCTGTTTGTGCAGGAAAGGTAGTGCTCCTCCCGTAGAATTATATGACTTTACGAACTCATATTTTCGACAGACTAGCAGCCCTTGACCGAACCCACAGAGAGCAGAGCAAATTATGGAGCGAGTAGGATGAACCACACCTGTCTACCTTAGGCCATAGCGTATGAATTCTAGACCCCTGGAAAAAGTTGCTGGCTTCTGATTGGCTGAAACTTTGTAAGTTTTTCTGACGTCACAATACTGCCCGAGGCGATATTCGTTTGGTTTTGCGAGAAAGGTAGTGCTTCCCCCGTAGATTTTTGTTTTTGTTTTGTGTTAATGTCTAGTATTACAGTTTATTCCACTGGCGGTGAGGGCTGAGGGGGGGGGGGGTCTACGCAGAGGGCTGTTCTCGGGCAACATGTTAGAGGGATATTGTGTGCGCAGAGGGCTGTTCGGGCAACATGCTGTGCTATGGGTTATGGGTATATTGATAGGAGGGGGGGCCTACGCAGGGGCTGTTCTAACATGCTGTGCTATGGGTTCTATAGGTATATTGTGGGGGGTGCGCAGAGGGCTGTTCTAGGGCAACATGCTGTGCTATGGGTTATATTGGTATACTGATATTGTGGGGGCTACGCAGAGGGCTGTTCTAGAGCAACATGCTGTGCTATGGGTTATATGGATATATTGATATTGTGGGTGGCTGCGCAGAGGGCTGTTCTAGAGCAGCATGCTGTGCTATGGGTTATAGGTATATTGATATTGTGGGGGGTGCGCAGAGGGCTGTTCTAGGGCAACATGCTGTGCTATGGGTTATATGGGTATATTGATATTGGGGGGGCTGCGCAGAGGGCTGTTCTAGGGCAACATGCTGTGCTATGGGTTATATGGGTATATTGATATTGTGGGGGGTGCGCAGAGGGCTGTTCTAGAGCAACATGCTGTGCTATGGGTTATATTGGTATATTGATATTGTGGGGGGTGCGCAGAGGGCTGTTCTAGAGCAACATGCTGTGCTATGGGTTATATGGGTATATTGATATTGTGGGGGGTGCGCAGAGGGCTGTTCTAGAGCAACATGCTGTGCTATGGGTTATATGGGTATATTGATATTGTGGGGGGTGCGCAGAGGGCTGTTCTAGAGCAACATGCTGTGCTATGGGTTATATGGGTATATTGATATTGTGGGGGGGGCTACGCAGAGGGCTGTTCTAGAGCAACATGCTGTGCTATGGGTTATATGGGTATATTGATATTGTGGGGGGTGCGCAGAGGGCTGTTCTAGGGCAACATGCTGTGCTATGGGTTATATGGGTATATTGATATTGTGGGAGGTGCGCAGAGGGCTGTTCTAGGGCATCATGCTGTGCTATGGGTTATATGGGTATATTGATATTGGGGGGGCTGCGCAGAGGGCTGTTCTAGGGCAACATGCTGTGCTATGGGTTATATTGGTATATTGATATTGGGGGGGTGCGCAGAGGGCTGTTCTAGGGCAACATGCTGTGCTATGGGTTATATGGGTATATTGATGGGGGGGGGGGGGGGGCGCAGGGGGCGATTTTGTCCAGCTGAGGAAAGACGTGTTGTAGTCCAAATGCTCCGACGTCATTCTTGTTACCGCCAAAAACACCATCTGCAATGAATAATAAAATAAATTAGCTTTTTCAGTATTCGAGGACACACTTACTCATATTATTCTGGTTATCATTGGACGATTTGATTAAGATTAGGAAGGATCTGAGGACGTTTAAGGGTTAATTGAGATCCTTTTTACCCCTCTGATTGCTCAAGATCCTTCCTAAACTGCTTATAATCCTCCAATGTTACCCAAAATAAAAATAAAAATAAAAATAAAGTTTTGGATTAGTTGAGGTAAATATGAAGGAAATACAAAATCCTGAGCATATTAAATGTACACATAGACGTATACTAAAGCCGGTATCACACGAGCGCTTTTTCACTCAACATTTATCCTCAACACTGGTCTGGCAGCTGATGAGGTCAACATTTACAATATTTCGGTTGCCTAAGTTCATCTGCCAACAGTCTAGTTTCCGATACCAGTGCAAAATATTCCAGAAATGTTGCCAGAAAAATGTTGATCATCGAATGTTGACTATAAAAGCTCTCGTGTGATACCGGCTTACATGTGAAGCAATAACACCACAATCGAATTGAAACAAACATTATATTTTGGCTATTAGTAGACGATTTTACTTGATTTAGGAAGGAGTTCTGACAATTAATAAAGGGACAATTATATCCCCTCAGGTTCTTTCTAAGCTGTGTAAAATCATCTACTAGTTGCCAGAATATAATGAAGGGGTTATTATCGTTAGTATGACTATGGTATATTATGGTCAATATGGTGTATGAAGGGGGCGGGGTTACTGTAGGCCTATCACAATGCTGGGAGGTGGTGGGCGGAGCTTGGTGACATTGGTGATGCCTCTTATGTCACCAAACTCCACCCACTATAAAGGAAGTGGACTGAGTTTGGTGACTCTGATTGGCCTGTGACTCCCCATAACCAAATTCCCCCCACTCTGGAGGAAGTGGGCGGAGTTTGGTGACACTGGTGACGCCAATTATGTCACCAAACTACACCCACTATTGAAGTAGTGGGCGGAGTTTGGTGAAATGATGTCCCTTATGTCACCAGATTCCACCCACTATTGAGGAACTGGGCGGATTTTGGTGACAACATTAAAGACTCACTGTTTTGTCAGTACACTCCGCCCACAATGCATTGAATTTACCAACTGCCTTACAATCTCCGTTCTATTTTTATTAGCGACATTAATTTATTTATATATGATTATTTATTAGTTCTAATTAATTATTAGCAGTATTAATTAGTTTCCTCTATGTGTCATTATAATCATAATACCTTCTGTTATATTAAGGTGGCATAGTTGGTTAGGGCAATTCTTAAGGGGAGATTTTCACTTCAGGGTTCTTTTTCTGGACCCCCTTCTCCCTCATGTTTAGCCCCATCGGTTTTGACATATCAAGAGGTTCGCCTAATTAGTTTGGCAATTTTAAGACCTTTCGCCCCATTTCATGCCATTTTGGTGCGAATTGCCCTCGCTTATCATGTTTAATTTTTGCTATTTACAGGTAGGCCTATATGACATTATCTGTCAAGTCTATTTTAGGTATATTTGTAATTATTTCTACTCATATACATATCTAGTATCTAGCTATCCTATCTATCTATATACTTAGGCAGATACCCCATAGCTTGGGGTGGACGACTCGAGACAGAGCCCGAACAGGGACAACACGTATAATTAAAGTAATAACATAACAAGTAGCTACATAATAGCTGGACCCGTGGACAACTGTACACATCTGTCCCCAAAATGGCATCAGGCTGAAAATACTACTGCGCATGCGTCAGAGAGAGTTTTGGATTTGATTAGAGTTGTAAAATGCTTATTATAGATGCTATATAAGCCCACCATCAATATCACTGCTGTCCATGATGATGTAAGGTTATACTATACCTTATATTAAACCTGAATGTCCTTGGTGCGGTCCAATGGTTGAGTAAATTGGTGTTACTTACTTGTTCTGGGTTCGTCGTCTGCTGCAGTGTTGATAACAGTGGTTGATAAGTAGGGCCATCTATCGGGGGAATTACAGGCTATTCTTTTAGACTCCATTATGTATACCTTACTGTAAACAACTTGTTTATCTTATTTTGACCCTCATAGAAGGCTAGTCCTAGGTCTCTGAGTCTTCTCCTGGTCGTCCTAGATGTGTGATTTATTTATATATTATTATTTGTTATTATTATTTGTTATTATTATTATTTTTGTTTTATGTTGTTATGTTGTCCCTATTTGGGCTCTGTCTCGAGTCGGTCATCCTTAGCTATGGGTTATGTGCCTAGTATATAGGCTACTGTACATACATTTATTTATATAAGTATGTATGTATGAAGCCTATGTATTTGGGCTCTGTCTCGAGTCGACCATCCTTAGCTATGGGTTATGTGCCTGTGTATATAGGCTATTGTACATACATTTATTCATATAAGTATGTATGTATGTATATATGTGTGTATGTATGTATGCATGTACTCTGGCACCTTCCCAATTTTTTTTTTTTTTTTTTTATGGGGGTGGCCGACTCGAGACCCAGAGCCCGAACAGTGACATCCCAACACATCAGAAAAAAACAAAAACAAAACGCAAAATCACACACATCTTTTCATTTTGGCTGGCGGGCATGGTTTCTTTCCCTTTTGTATTGTATGTATGTATATACTCAGACACATACCCCATAGCAGTATGGCCAACTCGAGACAGAGCCCAAACAGAAACAAAATTTAAAGTTCCAATTCTTATAGGGTCCGGGACCACTTTCACGTTCCCTCGCCCCTTTCTGTCTCGTCTATTACTTGGCAATATTCCCCTTGAGGAATAGGACGTCATTTAAACTTTTATTCTGGCTATCATTAAAAAAAAAAAATTATCATAGAAGTGGGGATTGGGCCTGAGTATATAGATAGATTGATAGATCATTAGACGATTTTATTCAGCTTAGGAAGGAGCTGTGGGAGTCGGAGGTATAATTGAGTTGCTTTGGACCCCTCAGATTCCGAGAGGTAATCATCTAATTATAGCCAGAATAAGTTCAATTGACCACTTGCGAGTTTCGTTCTATAAGGAAGTTGGAGCTGTAGACATTGATATTTAGCAGAATTACCAGCTAAAATACGGTCGGTCGCAGTAGATAATATAAATACATAAAACCCAATTTGACATACAATTTATCCATCAGAAACGTAAATTATTATTGCATTTCTGTTTAATATCGATGTCTACAGCTCCAACTTCCTTATAGAACGAAACTCTCAAGTAGTCAATTAATATACTGTATGTTGAAAGGAATAAGATTTTAGAGCTAAAAAAAAAAAAAAAAAATCTTCTTGAAAACCCTTCTCCCTCATGTTTTTCCCAATTCATTTTGATATTTCAAGACGTTTGCCCATTAGTTTGGCTATCTTAAGACATTTTGCCCCATTTCTTTGTCAATTGTAAGATCTTTTGTGCCATTTAGGTGTTAGGATTTCTGATACTTGATTGTTATGCCATGAAATTATTTAGTCAGTTTAGCCAATCGTTGCCTTGCATGACGAGATGGATTGGGCGTGAGAGGGATCTGCCTTGTGTGGGTCAATCGGCTTTCTGCAGACTCCCATTATTTTATGTTCTTATGTTATAAATATTAATTAATTTGATAAAAACTTCTTCAAATTAGATAACAATATGTGTTTATGTATCATTATAGCTACTGTCTTTTGGGGAGCTCAGTGGTCTGGTTAAACTTCTCACAAAAAATAAATAAATACAAAAATAAATTGCTACTGTGCTATCAAACAATTTATAAATATACTAAGACACAAGTCAAGGAATTAAAGAATACTCCATATTGCATCCAATAAAATGTATTGTTTTATATCAAATATCAACATACATAATAAAATTCAAGCTATATGTTTTATAAATATAATAAATTCCTATAAAATGCAGCTATAAAATTCTTCATATGCACAACTGAATACCGTAGATCAAACTGTGACCATTGCACAAGTATTAATTGCACTTGGGATTGATAAAATTTATAATAACAAAATGATCACAGTTTTGCCTACAGTATTTATACTATTATCACAGAATTAATGCCATACAACCTTAATGTGAAACAGGAATACATAACGGATAACGGATGACAAAATAGGCGAGGAACAGGGAGGTTTCAGAAAGGGCAGGGGCTGCGTTGACCAGATAGCCTCAATGCGATTGTTGGTAGAGAAGTATCTGGCCAAAAACAGAAAACTCTATGCAGCATTCATGGATTTGGAAAAAGCCTACGACAAAGTAGACTGGGAGGGCCTGTGGGATGTGTTAACAGTATATGGTGTGGGAGGAAAGTTGCTAATGGCAGTAAAATCTTTTTATAGGAATGCAATGGCAAATGTGAAGGTAGGGGATAAGTTAAGTGAAAGTTTTGAGGTCAATGTAGGTGTAAGACAGGGATGTGTCATGTCAGCTTGGTTGTTCAATATATACATGGATGGAGTGATTAGGGAATGTAGGGCTGTATCAATGGGTGTGGGAGCTAGACTGGAATCAGAGGGAAGAACATGGAAGATTTTAACATGCCTATATGCGGACGATGCAGTCCTGTTGGCGGAAAATGCTGAAGAACTTCAGAGAGTGGTCACTGACATTGACAGGGTATGTGAAAAGAGAAAGTTAAAGGTCAATGTAGGGAAATGTAAGGTAATGGTGTTTGAGAGAAGAATGCATGAAACTATAGATTTTAAGGACAAATATAGAATCAAGAAAGAACACAAGAAAAGTTGTAAAATAAAATTGAAAAATGAAGTACTAGAAGAGGTTGAAAGTTTCAAGTATTTGGGAGCTGTACTATGCAAATATGGTAAAATGGAGAGTGAGATAAAGAGAGAAAAATGCAAGGGAGAAAAGTGATTGGAGAACTTGATAGTATTCTCAAAGGAAGAATGGTTAGCCAGGAAGTCAAAAAGTCACTGAGAAACAGTGTGCTGCTCCCAACACTCTCGTATGGAAGCGAGACATGGACGGCAAGTGACGAGGACCTCTTCAAATTAAGAGCTGTGGAGATGAGCTATTTCAGAATGGCAGCTGGCATGAATAGGCTAGATGGGCCAAGTAATAGGGAAGTGTACGAGTCCTTTGGAATGGAAGAGCAGGCTTTGGGCATTGATTGTGGTGTGGTTGAGTGGATAAAGAGAAGTACTTTGAGGTGGTATGGTCATGTTCAGAGAATGGATGAAGACAGAATGCCAAGAAAGGTATATGGGAGTCAGGTGAGTGGAACCGCTAGTAGTGGAAGACCACCTATGGTATGGGAAAAGAAAGTGGAAAAATATATTGAAGAAAAACTTCCACGTAGTGGAAGGGGCATTGTGGCACGGGCAAAGGAGGCATGTCTTGACAAAGTAGCTTGGAGACGTTTCTGTCATGGCCATCCTCTAGTGGGGGTTTCCCAGGGGGAAGCAAGGCGTCGGAGATGATGATGATGATGATGAATACGTTATGGTGGTTTTGAGGGTTTTTTCTTCTTCATAGTATTGTTTTGCTAAATCTTTAATGCAGTATTTCTACATAGTGATTTTGATAGTTTCTTGTATCTTTATATTGCACAGTTCCTGATTTGTTTTTGTTTTGCAAGTTTTACATTTTAATTTATATTTTGGCGTCCCTGTTTTGGTTTGTTTATTTTGCAAGTTTTGCCTTTTAATTAAATTCCTAGTCTAAGTAAATGATATTATTAAGGTCGTTAGGGTGGAAGGCTCAATCTCTAAGTCTGCCCTGGTCTTGTTTTGGTTGAACTCCTAGTCTAAGTAAATGATATTATTGAGGTCGTTGGGGTGGAAGGCTTGATCTCTGTCTCTCCTGGTTCCTCTGAGCCTGTGTGGTGTATGTGTCGGTGAGGGAGATGACCGTTAGTGAAGCCTCCAGTTCACTCTTGGTGGTTTCTTTGTCGGCGTAGAAGAGAACCTCCACGGAAGCTTGAGTCATGATGAAGCCGTTGTCGGAGAAGATGCCCGCCACGTCTGTCTGGAGCCCCACGAAGAGCGCCACGGCATCACTGGTCACGCTCACGGTAAAGGTCCAGTTGCTGCCGCTTGACACTACCGGCTCAGATACAACACTCACCTGGGGGTAGATAGGGGTTGAGCATTAGAATATATAGATGCATTATTAACGAACATTCAAATACCAATATTGATTCCCACCTTTGCTTAACTTTTAAACTGCACTTAATGGTATGGAAAGGGATATGCCCTGTGCGTGAGATAACGATTTTGATAGGGATTACTGAATTGAGTGAAATTAACCTAAACGTCTTTGAAATGGAAGTCCGCATCTACTGTACCTAGTAAAATTTACCACCCTAGACTACCTAGACTTCTGGTCACTGCCACGGGGAAAACAGGCAGTGACCAGAAGTTGCGAGGTTGGCCCACATAAGCACATCCCTAAAGATCTGCTTATTAGCATACAGTATTTGCTATATAGCACCTTATTAGAATCATTACAATGCCTTTCCAAGGTACAGTCGCGTTAATAAGTGATGTCTCGGCACCAGATATGTTTTGATCAATAATTGGTATCAGCAATTTCTAAGCTTCATTTCTTCATATCGAGTGAAATATACAAACATGTTCCTACACTTACCCACCCTATTCAACATCTGACAGACATTAATACAGCACAAAGCAAGCCAAACATAATGACAGCTGGGACATGACTTATTAGCACGACCGTACATATGCTACCTATGTAGTACAGTATTATAATGTAGGGGAGGATGTTAAATAAATTAAATATACTGTACTTATAGATAAACTAATAAGTATACCCTACCTCCTTAACCCCTTCTGAACCGGCAATGTCTTTTTAATTTTATTCTGGCTACTAAAAGATTCTATTTAGTTAAAAAAGGTCGTAATTTCCTTGTTAATTAACACGATCCTTGTTAAACTGCACAAAGTCGTCTAAATATCCCTTAAACGCACTATCTAAATATCCTTGTTAAACTGCACAAAGTCGTCTAAATATCCTTGTTAAACTGCACAAAGTCGTCTAAATATCCTTGTTAAACTGCACAAAGTCGTCTAAATATCCTTGTTAAACTGCACAAAGTCGTCTAAATATCCTTGTTAAACTGCACAAAGTCGTCTAAATATCCTTGTTAAACTGCACAAAGTCGTCTAAATATCCTTGTTAAACTGCACAAAGTCGTCTAAATATCCTTGTTAAACTGCACAAAGTCGTCTAAATATAGCTAGAGTAAAATAAAAAAGATATCACCAGCACAGAAGGAGTTAACCCTTACAGTACCGGTTACATCCTTTTCGTTGTATTTTGGCAACTATTAGACAATTTTATTCAGCTTTAGAAGGACCTCGAGCAATAATAAGGCTTCAAACTATCTTAACCAACCCTCTTAGCTACCACGGATCTCTCTTAAGCTGCATAATATCGTCTCAATGTAGCTAGAATAAGATATAACACTGGTACGGTACTCAAAGGGTTAAAGGAAATGTGGTTAAATAATGACCCACCTGTAGCTGGGCATGTACAAGGGGTGCGTCCTTTGGTCGTCCCATGAGGTAGAAGTTACGAGGGACCTGCAGTGTGTTGCCCTCGGGTAGTGTGAGGTGGGAGGCGAGGAAACACACGTCTACAGCATCGTATAGTCCGTCCTGGCAGTGGGTGTCTAGTTTAAGGTCCGACCAGATGTTCAGGCTCAACGCTTCATTTGCGGCTTGTCCACTCTAGAATACAAAATACATAAAATACATAGAATACAAAACTATCAAATTAAATAAGTATGTATTGTATAGATTATGAAAGTGATCTCAATGCTTCATTTGCTGCTTGACCACTTTACAATACAAAATACATACATACATACATAGATTACAAAACCATCAAATTAAATACTGATCTCCCTCACTATTCGATGCCCCGATTTTCGATATTATTATAGGTTTTTTAGGTGTTTGTGTTTGTGTTTTAGCTGGTCCCAGAACGCATCCCCATTTACCCCATTTATTTTAGGGTTCGCTATACGATTTTTCTATTTAAGATCGTGTTTTCAGGAACGTTACCCAATCTTTAATCGAGGGAGACCTGTATGTGGATTATGAAAGTTATCTATACTGTACTAAGTTTGTCTTAATCTATTTGAGAAACTGGATAACTTAACTGAAATGCCTGCCAAACACAGCAAACTAAAGCATAACTATAATCGCAAGACAAATATTAGCTAATCAGAGATAACTAAATACACACATACAAGTAAATACAAGTTTAAATACCGCTTCATCCACAGAGAGCGTGCTTTTAGTCTCTTTACTGCAGCACAGTACAACAAAGTCTTGCCACAACAACGCCCCATCATGTTATCACTGTGGTTGATGTTGGTATAGCGCTAACAGTGTCTCAGCAAGACTCAACAAAGTCCCCCTGAAGCACTTGCACCTGGCGAAATCGCACCACACCAGCCTTAACCGTGCTACAATAAGGCAGTAACAAGAAATCACCATAAATGCTACAAAGGCTGACTGCACCACCGAAGTGGCGGGCGGTGGGGTCGCTGCATCCCTAAGCCTATCTCTTCTTAATTTTATTCTTAGTTCCACACAACATGAAGACAATATCGGAACAAGTGAAAGGGAGTATGGTATATCAAATGTCAAGTTCACTGGTGCCAGGTATAATATATCAACAGTGGTAGTGAGGTAGTGTTGGTAAAGTGATAGTCTTGTTGGTAGGGAATAGAGAAGAGGCAGCATTATTAGAGCTACAAATTTACAAACCACCACGGCCACAAGCCATAGCGTGGTTGGTAGAGCACTCGCCTGCAAACCGAGAGGTTGACGGGGCCAGCCAGTGTGTGTTATTGACAGACACCAGTGCGTTGATGGACGGTGCGGTTTAGCAATCTGTGGCAACTGTTCTAGTCATGTGGTGATGGGCTGGTCTATCCGAGTGAGAACTGAGCTATCTCTGCCATACCCATAGCTTACTCTGACTGTTCCTTTTACTTATATATCTTCTAGATCTCAAGTGGCGGCGTCTTTTCCGTGGATTGACCTCCCTACTGCCAACCTAGAAGTTGGCAGATTGGTAGCCAAAGCGTCACATTTTTCCCTTGCCCCTCAACTTTCCCTTCATAATTGCTGAGGGGCAATTCCTTGGGTGGGGCTTTGGTTTCCCGGGCGTTTCCGCACCCTCCTCAGCTCCCTGCCTTGGAGTGGCTTCGGTCACCCGGGCTTTGTTAGTGGTAGGCAGGAGGGATTTTGTGGGGGCGCTCGTTTGTGGCCTTAGCCTTGCTCGAGACCTTGGGGCTGTTCGGCCAGACAGCCTGGGGAACAACAACAACAACAACAACAACAACAACAACAACTGTTCACTGAAGTCTCTGATCATCAGGGTACCCACCCTAGCCCAGCTCTTGAGCAGGGAGTGCATGCTGGTAAAAACTGCATCATATCGAATAGTAAATTACTTAACTAGAGTATGATTGTGTTGACATTTAATGTACTACACCCTGCGTCAACAACCTTGACAGTTTGGTTAAGAGTCCTCACACCCCAATCTTCTGATTTTATTCCAGCAAGTGCTCCAGAGTGTGTATCTCTACTGTCAAGTTTGCTGGTACCAGGCATATCCACAGTGGCAGTGAGCTTGTGTTGTTAGAGCTATTATTGTACTAATCACAGTGATACTCTTGTTGGTAGAGAATTGAGAAGAGGTAATGTTGGTAGAGAAATGAGAAGAGGCAACGTTGGTAAAGCTATTATTGTACTAACCACAGTGATAGTGGTGTTGGATGATGACACAGGAACCAATTGGTCATAGCGATGGAGGTTGATGGTGAGAGTCGCTCCTTCAACGTCATCCATCAGGTCACTCACCACGTACACTTTCACCTGAAGTACTAAAATTAAAATGTAAAACTTGCAAAATAAACAAACTAATCATAAAACAGGGACGACACGATAAAAAGAAGAAAAAATCGCTATGTTGAAGTAACGCCTTAATCAAATCAAATTTTCAAATAAAAGAACACAATCCACCACATAAGGTGTACATCACTACATGAGCAAGTTTATCTGTTTCCCAAGAAAACTAATCGCACACATAACAACGCACTATTGTACTATTGCAGGCAAGTGTACATTTGTTGACAATAATATTCCTCTATGAGTGTTTATAATACAAATTTGCAGTGTTTCATTTTGGTTTGATTAATTTTCAGTAAAACTAAAGCCTATTAATTATAATTAAGCCAAAATCATGACCCCTAAGCTCTTTTAATAAATGTAAAACTTGCAAAATAAACAAACCAAAACTGGGACGACACAATATAAAGACAAAAAAACTTATCAAAATCACTATGTGGAAATAACGCTAAAACTAAAAACATGGCTAAAGCAAATGGGCTGTATGAATACTTCCACACCTATTTCCTGGTTGAATCTTTCCAAATGGTAGAAATAACAGATCAATTAAAATGTGAAACTTGCAAACCAAAGAAACCAAAACAGGAACGCACAATACAAAGACAAAAAGAACTTATCAAAATCACTACAGTACTGAAGTAATTTATGAGTTATGAGAGCTTGGGGTTGGTATTATTGTCTTACCTATAATGAACAGGGTACAGTATTTATATTTTCACCAACTCACTAATTAACTAACAAAAAAAACTAACTAATAATATCAATGAAACTAATGAATACATGTGGTACTCCAAGGATTCCAACCTAAGATACTCACACTGAAATTCCGCACACTAACAAGTACGCTATAAAGACAGTATGCTACTGTACTAAATTCATATTTTTTCACCAAGCAACTTTACTTCTAAACTCAATTAATGAAATCAACAAATACATGTGGCACTCCAAGGTCTCGAACCTAAGATACTCACACCAAAATTCTGCGAATTTATGCATTACGCTATCAAGACAAAATTACATGATGGACTTACATTTTCTACATCCATGTATACAGAAGTTATAACCGGAGCAAAGAAGTTCTTGACGTAGTAGTGGAGCATCTTCCAACGCCCTTTGTACTCTGTAATATCAGTTATGTATTAGGGGGTATCACACGGGAACTTTTATGGTTAATTTATAATTATAATGTAAAACTTGTAAAACTTGCAAAACAAATAACAATGCACTATCTTCACAATCAAGTAATTAGTCAATTTGGGAAGTTCAGGACGTTCTGGTAAATTCTGTACAAATGTTTAACTGACCAATAGATGCCCACGACGCTCCTTGCCATATATCGTTGAGTTGCCAGTATAGCGCTCCCATGGTGTACCCTTCACCCTCGTCCGTCACTGAACTCCTCCACCGCCGGTAGAACTCTGTCTCCGCCTTGACTGCCATGGCTTGGTGAACTTAAATAATACACAAGAATAATCTCATTTATTTATTTATTTTACTCCCAACACCAAACACCTCCCAATGAAATTAATGAAAGTATGTGATCCTCCCGGGATTCGAACCTGGGTTATCACATACAGTACAAATCTTAAACACTCGAACCATTACACCATGATATTAAAATTGGAGAGTGTCACAATTTCCATTCGGAAAGTGAGAGAAAAAAGAGAAAGAAATATATAACATAGAACTGCAAAGAGAGAAAATAAAAATAAATATACTGTATACTGTATATAATACAAAAATAGACCATGGAACATATAATCTGTACCTGTGAGAGATAGAGGTAGTATTGGTAAGTGATAGTCTATCCGTCGTCCGGTGGCATGACCATATGTAGCCCTATCTGCATCTCCAGTTCCTGTTGTCCGAGTGGATGGTGTTGGCGGTGGTGAGACATGGCCGAACTCCTGCCCCAACCCTGCTCAATGGTCACCTCACTCATAGATCTGAATACATACCGGTACACAACAATTACTGTACTGTAGCTATATAACAAAACACAAAAGAGGTGACAGGTCACACACAAAAAACAAAAATAACTACAAGAAAACCAATGCGTAATACGATCTCAATAAGCCCTCTTCAAAACATAAGTGGTTGGCAGAGCACTCGCCTGCAAACTGACAGGATGACGGTTTGATGCTCAAGCCAACCAGTGTACGTTATTGGTAGACAACAGTGTCGTTGGTGGATGATGTGGTCTAACGATTTTTTTTTTTTTTTTTCTATATTCCAACTTACTTCCTCTCGGGCATAGGCTGAGAGCCTTAACATTCACCGCTTTACAATGAACAGTACATACATACATACATAACATTTTAAGACTGAGTGTTCCACACATAAGTGCAGTTTCAGTCTCTTGTCCTAATGGCGGCGTTCCAGGCAACCCTGTTAAGGGCTGCTTCACTTGTCAAGTTCTTGGATTTGAGATCGGCGCGTATAGTCTGATCCCAGGTCTTCCTCGGTCCACCCCTTGGTGCAGCTCCCTCCACAATCACAGACCTGCATTTTGTCACCCAATTTTGTTCATCCATTCTCTCCACATGTCCATACCATCCCAGTCTACTTGTACGCATCACCTCGCTAATACTCTTTATACCTAAACGTCTCCTCAGCTCAACATTTGTTATTCTATCCTGTAGCCTGGCCCCACACATCCATCTCACCATTCTCATCTCATTACGCTCCATTCTGTTGACATCCTCTACTTTAACGGCCCATGTTTCTGAGGCATACGTCATTGCACTTCTAACACATGAGGCATACACCTTTCCCTTCAGGGGGAGAGGCATTCTTTTCATGGTCAGGATTGGCGTCAATTCTCTGAACTTCCCCCAGCCACACCTAATTCTAGCAACAGTGGCAGCCTCGGCCCCACCACCGGCAGAGATGGTATCTCCTAGGTAACAAAACTTGTTCACCAGCTCCAAAGACTCATTTCCAAAATTCACAGCCACAGGATCATCACTTAACACAAGCTCGCCTTTGCACACTACGCACTCAAATTTCTCTATTTCTGACTTATCCTTCGGCAGGGGCCCCTTTATTCTACTACAGCGCTTACTCCCATGGTGTACCCAACATCGACAGATGCTACATTGAATTGAGTTAACGCCCACTCCCTTTCCACACACTGCACATGGGTATGCACCGCTCTTTTCCACATTGCCTCGTCTCAAACTACAATGCATAACCTTGGTTTTGTTAATATTGACTCTTAAACCCTTGCTCGCCATGCCCTCTCTCCACTTTCTGAATTTGGCCTCAGCATCCTGCATACTGTCAGCTATTAGGACTAAATCGTCTGCATAAAACAGTTCCAACGGGAGTCCGCCTCTAAAAACTCTAGACAGCGCCTCCAAGACCATAATAAAGAGGAGGGGGCTTAACACTGAACCCTGATGGACTCCAACACGGACTGCGAATTCATCACTCAGTACACCTTTCACCCTCACCGAACTTCGCGAATCCTCATACATCTTCATTATCACACGCACCAGCCACTCTTCCACACCAAGTTTCCTCATAGCCCACTGTACAACATCTCTAGGTACCCTATCAAAGGCCTTCTCCAGGTCCACAAACACAAAGTAAAGATCCCTGCCTTTTAGTAGGTATCTTTCCTGTATCTGCCTGACTATGAAGATAGCATCGGTTGTACCACGTCCTGGCATAAAACCAAACTGCATATCATCAATAGAGATGCTTTGCCTGATCAAACCCTCAAGGACTCTCTCACAGACCTTCATGATTTGGTCAAGCATTTTCAGGCCCCTATAATTTCCTCTATCTAGCGCATCCCCTTTTCCTTTGTATATATTTACTATTACACTTTTGAGCCAATCCTCTGGGATTTTCTCATCTTTAATAATGGTGTTTATCAACTCAGTGACTAAGTTTACACCAATCTCCCCTGAGGCTTTTATCATCTCAGCGACAATGTCGGAGCAACCTGGAGCTTTACCGTCCTTCATTTTATTGATTGCGTCGCTCACTACAGCTGGTGCTATCAAAGGAGGGGGCCCAGATATTGGTTTTTCGATACTAAGCTGTTCCTTATCCCATTCAAACTCTACATTTAGCAATCGTTCATAGTGTACCTTCCATGCTTCTCTGATTTCATTTTCTGCATACACAATCTTCCCATTATCATCTCTAACACACTGTTCACCTATAATATCCCTACTGTCATTTTTAACTCGCCTAGCTAGGTTGAAGATCCCATTGGGATTGTCAGTGTTACACACTTGTTCGAGGACCAGGTCCTTAATGCGATTTTTAGCATTGTAAATAACTCTTTGGCAGTTCGTTTAGCTGCCTGGTATTCCTCCCTGCTGCCTCCTTTCTTCCATGCTTTGAAGCATCTCCTTTTCTCTTTCACAGCATGTTCTACCTCATCGTTCCACCACCAAGAGGTCTTATTCCTGGGGTGACCCTTTGTTTTCCCACAGACTTTGTCAGTGGCAGCGATAAGGCTATGCTTAAGAAAGTTCCATTGGCTATTTACATCGTTAGGCCTAGCTTCCTTATTTCTATTCATTTCCTCCAGTTCATTATGAAACCTATCCCTAACTTCCTTGTCCTTCAGCAGCCACACTTTCCTTTTGGGTATGTAAACCTTCTTGCGCTTAGGATCTCTGTATAAGCTCATGTCGCACACAAGTAGCTTATGCTGGGGGATACATTCTTCGCTCGGGATGACCTTTACATCTCGAACTAGTTTCCAGTCTTTCCTGTTAACCAAGAAGTAATCTATCTGGCTACTGGAGACCCCAGAGTGAAGCCCGTGAGGTCTTGTTCCAGTCTAGGGAGTGAGACATGTGAAGCACGTAGAGTACAACGAGCACCTGCCATCTTGCCTTCACATGAGGCACGGTGCTCACTCATGGCCGGAAACGACCCCATCTCTGAAGCCACCTCGTTCCCGTGCTTCAATGTCTCATCCCCTACACTCGGACTCTCACACTTACACACACACAACGCCACCTGTTGAGCAGATAACTCACCAGGCATTGCACCCCTATAGCATATTTTGAATATGGGAATATTCATACAGTGCTATTTAATCAGGGAACAATGAGGGTATTTTATTGACGTTTCGGTGGGCTTGTGGTAATGCACTGATACTAGGTACAGCACAAATTCCATCCCAATAATATCTTCCCATTGATACATCGGGATTTGAACCCGGGACCTTTGGATTACCAGGCCAGTGGCAAGACCACTCCACCACACCTCCACTGTAGCAACTGTCCACTGAAGTCCCTGAAACATCAGGGCATCCACCCTAGCCCAGCTCTTACTTTAAGCAGGGAGTGCATGGTGGTAAAAACGTATCATAGCAGCTTTGATCTGAACATCAATCTAAAGCCGGTATCACACGAGAGCTTTTATAGTCAATATTCAGTGCTCAACATTTTTCTGGCAGTATTTTGGGAATATTTTACACTGGTATCAGAAACTAAACTGATGATAATTGAATTTAGGTAACCCAAATATTGTAAATGTTGACCTCATAAGCTGCCAGACCAGTGTTGAGAGAAAAAAAAACGCTTGTGGGGTACCGGCTTAAATGCATATATTTGTACAGTATAAAGAAAATCACAAGAACTCACAAACACTTGTCAGTAGCTGTACCAGAGTTTGGTGCACAACAGTTAAAATCCAAGTTTCTGAAGGATGAAGGACGTCATTAAGTACATCATTCTAGTTTTCATTGAGTTTGTGTTAAACAATATATATTGTGAGGTTAGTTAGTTATGTAGAGCAGATTAACCAGACCACTGAGCTCCATACGGAACTCTCATAGGTCTGGCTATATATTGTGAGGTAAAATACAATATAAAGGAGAGACCTACTTGAAGGAAGGCCAGGACTGGAAGCCGTACTCTGAAGCAAATCGGCAGCACGGGAAGTTCTCCCCCTGCCAGGCATCCAGGATGTAGTTGTAGTAGTGGACTGTAACATGAACATGGGGTCAAGTAGAGATCCTGTTGTTGTTGTTGTTGTTGTTCCCCAGGCTGTCTGGCCGAACAGCCCCAAGGTCTCGAGCAAGGCCCAGGCCACAAACGAGTGCCCCCACAAAATCCCTCCTGCCTACCACTAACAAAGCCCAGGTGACCGAAGCCACTCCAAGGCAGGGAGCTGAGGAGGGTGCGGAAACGCCCGGGAAACCAAAGCCCCACCCAAGGCCCCGTGCCCCTCAGCAATTATGAAGGGAAAGTCCGAGTGAGAACTGAGCTATCTCTGCCAGTAGAGATCCTGTTGTAAGAAAGAGTGCCCTGATTTTTCTTTTCACGCCATTTTGGTGCCTCAACTATAGTCCGTTCAGTCTAGGTTGGGCAGAAATTGTAATCTTTAACCTCTGCAACTCAAAAAGTGCTAGAGCAAATGAGCTGTCAATTTGCACACCTATTCCCTGACCAAGTCATCCTATTTGGTAGACAAATTAGCTCAATTACTCTAGTCCTTTTTGAGTTACAGAGGTTAGAGGTTACAATTTCTGCCCAACCTAGAATGAATAGACTATAGTTTGCCTGGGAAACAAACTTATTTACTCATATAGTGAAGTACAGTTGGTCCAAAAAGTATCTGCACCCCTACCCTGATAATCTGGTGTGTACAGCTTGGTAGGGTTGGCATCTCTACCTATAATTATATCCATCTATACTACCTAAGACCTACTACCTACGACCTACAACCTATTCTACTGAGTTGTACACACTAGATGATCAGGGTAGGGGTGAAGATACTTTTTGGACCGACTGTACATTCTATGTGGTGGTTTTGTGTTTTTATATTTCATAGTATTGCTGTGCTAAATCTTCAATGTGTTATTTCCACATGGTGATTTTGATAAGTTCCTTTGTCTTTATATTGTGTGGTTCATGTTTGGGGGCAGGGGGCTAGGAATCCTCCTCCCCTTGTATAATTCTCCTACTCGACGAGACAGAGCAACGGGCGAGGGAACGCGAAAGTGGTCCCGGACCCTGAGAATAGAAACTTTAAATGCTGTTTCTGTTCGGGTTCTGTCTCGTGTCGGCCACCCCCAGCAATGGGGTATGTGCCTGAGTATATACTGTACATACATGTTTTGATTGGTTTATTTTGCAAGTTTTACATTATAATTTACAGCTACCGATACATACTTCTTCCGTTGCTTTATCAAAATAAATTGTAGGCTATCATAATACACTTGGATGCCACAGTCTCTAACCCACTCAAATATTTGTGGACCTCACTTATTTATAATTATGGAATTGTAAACACCATATGAAGAGAAGCACATAATAGACAACGTTTCGCAGATAGTTTCTTCAGGTCATTAATAGACGCTAGGTCCTTGGACGCCTTAAGTATCAGTCATTAAGGCGTCCAAGGACCTAGCGTCTATTAGTGACCTGAAGAAGCAATCTGCAAAACGTTGTCAATAAAGTGCTCCTCCTCATATGGTGTAGATATTCATTCTGTCAACTTTTCAAAGTTATTTCAACAATTATGGAAGTACATCTCTGGAAACTAATTTATGAATATAATTGTCTATACATCAACTACAAAACTATATATACTATACATTAAAAACAAGTTCTATCCAAAATCAATCCAGATAGTTATAATTGGATAAAGTAAATCATAGGGTGTCCACAAAATATCATGAGTGAGCTAGAGACTATGGTATCCGAGTGTAGCCTACTATACCACAGCTAAATATCATGAGTGAGCTAGAGACTATGGTATCCGAGTGTAGCCTACTATACCACAGCTAAATATCATGAGTGAGCTAGAGACTATGGTATCCGAGTGTAGCCTACTATACCACAGCTAAATTTGCTGTCTCAATTTTTAGCATCGTTCTTAACACCAATAACCCCCCAAATGAAATTAATGAAAGCATGTGATTCTCCCAGGATTCGAACCTGGGATATCACATACAGAACTTACACACTCTAACCATTACACCATCAACACAGCCCTTACCATCACCATAGAAGTTGCTATATGGATGCTTAGCCACAAAACCCTCCTCCTCCGACTCTATGCCGTTGTTAGGTGAGCTGACGACAAACGGCCTTGTGTCGTCCACCTCCAAGCTAACGTTACGTATGGTGTCAATGTACAGCTTCACGTAGTCCTCCTTGTACTGCTCAAAGTTGAAGATTGTTCCGTACCTGAGAATAGAATAGACAGTTAACTCTCTCGCTATCCTGTGGACTCGGGGTTGCCGTTTAGCATTCAGAAATATAGTTCTCTCAATTAAAATGTAAAACTTGCAACCTAAACAAACCAAAACTGGGACAAAGACAATATAAAGGCAAAATAACTATCAAAATCGCTATGTGGAAACAACGCTTACTAAAATAAAAAAATAAAAATAAAAGAACACAATCCACCACATAGGGTGTACATCACTATATTATATATAATTACCTCTCCATAATTAGTTTTCTGCCCACAGCTCACTCTAAGAAAACTGCAGAGGTTGAAGTAACTAAACCTAAAGATTTCTAAACACCCCTGATGGTCACGAAGGCCAGAAAGGGCAAACATGGCATCCTGTGCGTGGAAGAGTTAAGTGGGTAGGGCTTAATTATTTATTTATTTATCTATTCATTTTTTATGGATCTAGTTTCCATTGAACTTAATAAATTATCCTCAAGATCCCCGTTCAAGATAAATATGTAGATTTGTCGATAGAATTAATTTAAGTGGACTTATTCCTATACAACTAAAGAAACACAATAATTCTATCTACTGCCAGACACCTTAATCCCCAAGGGGGTGGCCACGAATAAACCGCCTTCATATGCTTCCATGAGGATATTCATTCGATTATCTAGCTTGTTCACTGGGGAGGTTTGCTAAAGTCTAACCGCCCATTAAGAAACTTCAAGACAAAAAATGCAGGAAAATGGGCTTATGTAATACCGGCCAAACTCTGCCCTGACCAGTTGTATGACTTTTTAATTTTGATTTTGTTTTTCTGTTCGGGCTCTGTCTTGAGTCGGCTATCCCCAGCTATGGAGTATGTGCCTGAGTATATACATACATACTGTACATACAGGGTGTCAAACCGGAGCTATTTTGTTTGAAGACTTAAATGCATATCACAACGAACACATGAAAATTAACGTGAAATAGGCATTGTTTTGGCTATTTCATCATCTACAAAGATATACTGTAATTTGAACTATAAACCCTAAATTTATTTTTACATAATATTATACAATAATGGGCTAATAATAACGGACTCTGCTTTCGTTTGACTCTCTGTACACATAAATATTGTACATACATACTACTGTACATACATACTACTGTACATACATACTACTGTACATACATACTACTGTACATACATACTACATACTACTAAATACATACTACTGTACATACTCTACTGTACATACATACTACTGTACATACTACTGTACATACATACTACTGTACATACATACTACTGTACATACATACTACTGTACATACATACTACTGTACATACGTACTACTGTACATACATACTACTGTACATACATACTGTACATACATACTGTACATACATACTACTGTACATACTACTGTACATACATACTACTGTATGTACATATATACAAACACATACATAAATACATACCAATCACCTCTGAGTGCCGCCTCGTTCTCATTATTCCCGGCCCAGAGGAGTATACTGGGATGGTGGTGGAGGCGACGTAGCTGGGTCACCACCTCCGCCCTCACACTGTCCAGGAACGCGTCCCCGACAGGGTACATGCTGCACGCAAACATCAGGTCCTCCCAGATCAGTATCCCTAGCTCATCTGCAATCTGGTAGAGAGACATAAGATACGTAACATACAAGTAGTGTAATGAAGTTATAAATGTCAAAAGGTCAACAACATCTATTCTATTCTATATACTCAGGCCCAATCCCCACTTTTCCTTTTTTTCCCCCTTTTTCCTTTTTTTTTTTATCTTTTTCTTGGCGGTGGCCGACTCAACACAGAGCCAGAATAGGGACAACACAAAACCAATGAACACACACAAACAAAATACAAATTCACACACATCTAGGTCATCCAGGAGAAGACCCATTAATTATAATGTAAAACTTGCAAAGCAAACAAACCAAAACAGGATTGGCACATTATTAACACAAAGGTACTGATCAAAATCACTATGTGAAAATAATGCATTGAAGATTTAGCAAAACTATATTATGGACTAGGAATCCTCCTCCCCTTGTACAGTCGAGGTTAATAAGTGTTGTCAGATATTTCACAAAGTTTCGGACACTGACTAATACTCTGAGGGATAAGCACTTTTCCCATTAACTAAAAAGATACCAATAACACTTTTTGAGCGACAACCACTGTAATATATGACAACACTTAATACCCCCGATTGTACAATTCTCCAACTCGACGAGAGAGAAAAAGGGGCGAGGGAATGCGAAAGTGATCCCGGACCTCAAGAATTGGAACTTTAGAATGTTGTTCCTGTTCGAGCTGAGGTCTGTCTCTTATCAGCCACCTCTAGCTATGGGGTATGTGCCTGAGTATATACTGTACATACATCTATCTATCTATATACTCAGGCCCAATCCTCACTTTTCCTTTTTATTTCCCCCTTTTTTTTTTATAATACATATTATGATATATAAAAACACAAAACAAACTTAACATACAAGTAGTGTAATGTAAAAATTAAAGCTGAAAAGTTAACAGAATGAATATAAACATCACAAGTGGAGGAGCACTTTATTGACAACGTTTTGCATCTCTCTCTCTCTCTTCAGGTCACGTTACCTGAAGAAGCTATCTGCGAAACGTCAATAAAGTTATCTTCAAATGGTGTTTTTATTCATAGTGCAATGTACTGTACTGTAGTTACAAATGGTGTTTTTATTCATAGTGCAATGTACTGTACTGTAGTTACAAATGGTGTTTTTATTCATAGTGCAATGTACTGTACTGTAGTTACAAATTATAATGTAAAACTTGCAAAACAAACAAACCAAATCTGGGACGACACAAGATAAATGCAAAAGAACTAATCAAAATTGCTATGAGGAAATAACGCTTAATAAAATAAATGTTTTGAAATAAAAGAACACAATCCACCACATACCATACAGTCAATTTGGTTCCTCAACGGGCCAACACCATAACATAAATTAACATAAAAGGCCAACACCATAACATAAATTAACATAAAAGGCCAACACCATAACATAAATTAACATAAAAGGCCAACACCATAACATAAATTAACATAAAAGGCCAACACCATAACATAAATTAACATAAAAGGCCAACACCATAACATAAATTAACATAAAAGGCCAACACCATAACATAAATTAACATAAAAGGCCAACACCATAACATAAATTAACATAAAAGGCCAACACCATAACATAAATTAAGGTTAAGTAATTATAACAAAAAAGTTTAAACAAGCTCCATAGTATAACATACAAGTAATTACAGAGAGCACTTTTTGTTTTCTTTTGCCAGACGCCGTAATTCACGAGAAGGGGTGGCCATGAACATTAGGCGTTTGTCACGAATCACTAAGTCAAGTTGCCCGGGCTTGACATCAACCAATAATTTGACAGTGAGGGCTTGATCCGCCGACCCTTTGATCAGCAGTCGACGCTCTACTGACTACGCCACGGCTTCGCGACAAGAGAGAGAGCACTTTAATTAAAATAATGCAAGAGAATGAACGAGCTGCAGACATAATTGGATGGGAAATGGGAAGGAGAAGAAAAGCAGTGAGAGAGACAGTGAAGAGGGTGAGATGGGTCAAGCATCAGCGATAGATGGAGTGTGTGGTGAGATGCTGAAGTATGGAGGTGAGGTAGTGATTAAATGGTTAGGGTAGCTTAAACCCAACTGAGCCTATTAACCCTTTCATGCACAGGACGTGATTTGCGCCCTTTCTGGGATATTTAAAAGCCTTTGTGACCGTCAGGGGTGTTTAGAAACCTTTACCGGTAGTTTAAATTAAAATGTAAAACTTGCAAACTAAACAAACCAAAACATGGACAAAGACAATATAAAGGCAAAATAACTGATCAAAATAGCTATGTGGAAACAACGCTTACCAAAATAAAATTTATGAAATAAAAGAACACAATCCACGACACAGGGTGTACATTACCACTTGAGCAAATTAATCTGTTTCTGTTTAGTTACTTCAACCTCTGCGGTTGTTTTTGAGTGAGCTGTGGGCATAAAACTAATTTTGGAGAGGTATTTGTGAGATTGAGATAACTACTTCTGAATGCTAAACGGCAACCTCCAAGTCCACAGGATAGCGAGAGGGTTAAGACACTGCAAGACAAAAATTGATGATGATAATGAAGCCGACGAACCCTACCTCATAAAAGACATCGGACTCGTATATCCCTCCACCCCACACCCTAATACAGTTCTGGTGGGTGTCAGCGGCCGCCTCCAGCAACGACCTTGTGTATGTCGGGGTGACCTCCTCCGGCAAGATGTGGGCGGGGATCCAGTTGCTCCCCTTCATGAACATCGGCACGTTGTTCACGATGAAGCGATGGAGGAAGTGAATGCAGAAAAGGATATAGGAGTAGTGATAGACAATAAGTTAAATTTCTCAGAACATTTAGCGGAAAAGATAAACAAAGCGAATAGAATTGTAGGGCTGATAAGGTCATAAGGAGGACATTTGTGTCACTTGACGAAGAAATCTTCAGGAATCTCTATACAGCGCTGGTTAGGCCGCACCTGGAATATGCGAACCAGGTGTGGGCTCCATATATGGTAAAGGATATAGAAGCAATGGAGAAAGTGCAGAGGAGAGCTAGCAAGCTAGCACCAACGTTGAAGAACGCGGGCTATGAGCAGAGGTTGAGGACACTGGGGCTTCCGACACTGGCATATAGGAGAAAGAGAGGGGATATGATAGAGACTTTTAAGATAGTGTCAGGAAAGTATGATGAGGATATGTGTGAAGGTATCTTCTTGATGTGGGAGGGAACAAGAACTGCTATGTTATTACAGTAGGGTGATAGATGTACTCCAAGAAAGAGGCGGATGGGTGGACTGCGTCTACTTAGACCTTTCCAAAGCATTCGATAAGGTACCACATAAGAGATTGTTATCTAAGCTTGAGACGCTAGGATGTGTCAGGGGGAGTTTGCTGAAATGGATGGAGATCTATTTAACAGATAGGGAAATGAGGACCAACATTAGAGGAACTTACTCATCGTGGCGGAAAGTTGAGAGTGGTGTGCTGCAGGGATCTGTGTTGGCACCTCTCATGTTCCTTATGTACATGAATGACCTGCCGATAGGCATAAACTCCTACTTGTCAATGTTTGCAGATGACGTAAAAATTATGAGACAAATAACAAATAAAAGTAGTTGTGAGGAGCTGCAAGGGGATTTAGATAAAATATACGAATGGAGCACCAAGTGGAAAATGAAATTTAACATAAGTAAATGCCATGTGTTAAATATGGGAAGAAGTGTGAATAGACCAAATTGGGAGTACAGGATGGGAGATAATATGATTAGCAAGGCCGAAAAAGAAAAGGATTTAGGGTTGATTATACAAGATAACTTGTCGCCAGAGAAACATATTAACAAGCTCTTTAGCGGAATGTATGCAATGGCCGGGAATATGAAAGTTGCTCTGAACTACTTGGATGAGACCATGGTAGCGAAAATTATAAAAAGTATGATTAGACCAAGATTGGAGTATGCAGCAGTGGTGTGGTCCCCGCATCTAAAGAAGCATATTCACAAGTTAGAAAGAATCCAGAGAGCAGTTACTAGATTGGTTCCAAGTCTCAGAGAACTGCCACATGAAGGGAGGCTAGACAAATTAAATCTACTGAGTCTAAAAGAGAGGAGAGAGAGGGGAGACATGATAATGATGTACAAATGCAGCCGAGGGCTGGAGAGGCTGGATAGGGAGGATATATTAATTATGGATACAGGAATAACTAGAGGCCACAGCTACAAGCTACAAGTAAAAAGACCTACCTGCAAGAACGATATCAGGAAGTTTAGCTTCCCCTATAGATGTATTGACAAATGGAATAGGCTGGAGGAGGAGGTGGTAGGGGCAAGGAACATCCATATTTTCAAGAAAAAATTGGATGAAAGTAGACTGAGAGACGGGACAACACGAGCTTAGCTCAACTCCTGTAAACTACAATTAGGTAAGGTCCTGATGTGGCGGCGTCTACGCCGTGGGACCACCTCCCGGAGCTGCCAACCGCGGATGGCTGCCGACCCTCCGCGGCCGGAGACAAGATCAATCGACCAGTGGAGGACAACCGGATGCCGGCCGCGGGGAGCAGTTTCGGGAGCCAAACCGTCACAACTATCCCCTGCCCCCCCCCCTGGGGGCACGGGTCCTTGGAGTGGCTTCGGTCGCGCGGAATTTCCACACCTCTCACACCACACACACATCACACAGTTTTTCCTACACCGAGAAATGACTCTCCGGCTGTCATTTCTCGAAGACTTCTTCTAGCCGGAGACATTGAGAGCAACCCAGGACCCACGTACACATACATATGTCCAACTTGCTCAAAACCCATCACTTCGAGTCGCCACACTAAGGGTTCAGTTCTCTGCAATTCATGCAGGAACTGGACCCACTTCACCTGTACAACACTTGCCTCCAAGAAACACTACACGAACACCTGGACCTGTTCCTCATGCCCCTCCCTCTCCCAGTCAAATCCCTCGCCTAAAACCCGTCCACCTCTCCTCCCCAACACACCTAACCTTCCCATATCATCCACTCCCCCCCCTAAAAACCCTCCACCTCTCCTCCCTAACCCACCTAACTTTCCCATACCATCCACATCCTCAACTCAACACACCACACCCATCCTAATCCATTCCAACCCCCATCTCCTGCTCCCCAATCCCCACCCCCACCTCACCCATCCCAAACCTCCAGCCCCTCACCCCCACCCTCACCCCCACCCCATCCTCGTACAGCAGCACCCAGCATACATCGTGCACATAACATTAACATTCTCCAATTGAACATAGATGGCATTAACACAAAGAAACACGAACTCTCACACTTCATCAAACAACACAACATACACATTGCCATCTTACAAGAAACAAAACTCTGCACATCACAAAAAACACCCACATTTCATAATTTCACCACCATCAGACAAGACCGGGCTGTCGGCGGGGGCGGTGGACTCATCACCCTGGTACACAATGAAATATCATACATAGTAACCAGTGTACAAACCAAATCCCTCCTCCCCCCCAAATGATAACACACAGAAATACAATCAATTAAAATACGCACTGGCAACAAATCCAACATAACCATACATAACTAAACATCCCAGTACCAAATGAATACAGACCACACTTACAACACATCACAAACACCCACACATCATCCTGGGTGGTGACTTCAACGCCAAGACGTCGGCCTGGTTTGTCGACAACCCCGACACAGACAGAGGGCTGGTACTACAAAACCAAAAGATCTCATCCCTTAACGACATCCATCAACATACCCATATTCCTCACCACCAAGCCCTCTATAACCCATCATCTCCAGACATCACCTTTTGCTCCCCAGAACTCGCCCCCACAACATCCTGGAGGGTGGTCAGAACCTTAGGCTCTGA
The DNA here is from genome assembly GCA_032716605.1 of Paralithodes platypus. Taxonomy (NCBI): domain Eukaryota; kingdom Metazoa; phylum Arthropoda; class Malacostraca; order Decapoda; family Lithodidae; genus Paralithodes; species Paralithodes platypus. The sequence goes on from CM064582.1 coordinate 4,342,681, forward strand.
CCACCTCCCGATCATTATCACCACCAAAACCAGACACAGCCGAAGTAGCCACAAACACACATACACCAATTATAAAAGAGCTAACTGGGAAGCATTTACAAATGAGACAGAACAACACTTCACAACTCTAAACAGTACACCCATCACTAACATCAACAATGCTGTACACATACTCAATAAAACTATCCAAAACGCTGACAAGAAACACATTCCAAGAGGTAACAGAAAAAGACACAACCCCAACTTCACACCAGAAATTCAAAACCTCATCAGACAACGCGACACACTGAAACACTCCCCAGCACCCCACACACAAGACATCACACAACAAATTCAAGCACTCAACACCCAAACTAACAACAAAATACAAGAACAACAAAAACTAAATTGGAATAACTTCCTACAAATACTTGATCACAAAATAAACCCCAAAAAACTCTACAAAACACTAAACAGCATCACACTTTCCAACAGCAACACAACACAATCACATGCTGCAATCACAACAACAGACTCTACTCCTTCATGTAAACAACAAGCAAACACTCTCATCAATCACTTCTCACATGTCAGCCACCTAAAACCTCACAAAGACGACCGACGTGTCATCCGACGTAAGAGACAATTCCCCACAGACCCTGGCTATACACCCTTCACCAATCACCAGACAAAGCATATCATCAACAATCTCAAGCATTCACCCGCCTGTGGCCTAGACAACATAAGCAACATACACCTCAGACACCTGGGACCACAAGGCATACAAACACTCACTAACATATCAAACTACAGCTATTCACACAACACAATACCAGACATTTGGAAGCATGGTATCATCATCACATTCCCCAAACCCAACAAAGACCCCACGCTACCCTCCTCGCACCGCCCCATCACACTCCTTTGCTCCCCCTCCAAAGTCATGGAACGCCTAGTATTACAACTAATTACACCCGACCTACCCCTAGCTCCAACACAACATGGCTTTAGGCCACTGCACTCCACAAACACTCTTCTCACAGACCTTACACAAAGAGCTTTTGACGGCATCAACTCAGCTAGACCACCACACAGATCACTATTAGCCACACTCGACATTAGTAAAGCCTTCGATGCCATCCCCCGCCACAACCTAACAAACAAAATCTACAACACAAACATGCACAACAACACAAAAAGGTGGCTGGCCAACTTCCTAGCAGGCAGATGTGCACACGTATCTTTTGCCGGTCAGTCATCTAAAATCAGAAACTTTCCAAACGGAGTCCCACAGGGATCCGTCCTATCGCCCGCACTCTTCAATCTGTACATGCACGATATAACTACACCCAATACTCCCCAAATAAACTTAGCCTCCTATGCAGATGACATAACACTCACATGCACACACCATGACCCAAGAAGAGCAACAGATCTCCTTCAACCCTATCTCAACACACTACATGGCTGGTGCACTACAAACAGACTGAATCTAGCCCCAGCCAAATCCACCGCAACCCTGCTCACAAGCTGGACAGGTGAACACGAATACATCCCTCAACTCACCATAAACAACACACCCCTAACACATACACACACACCCAAAATCCTAGGAGTAACATATGATACTCATATGACATTCAAACAGCACACCACAAACATTAAAAAGAAACTGACACCCAGACTTAACACCCTCAGGTCACTTGCTCACACAAAATTTGGACACAACAAAGAAACTACCACCACAGTATATAAACAATACATAAGATCAGTAATGGAATACGCAAGCCCAGCCTGGGCTTCTAACCTAGCTGAAACACATCATAAGACCTTACAGACTATCCAAAACAAAGCCCTGAAGATCATTACAGGCTGCACAGCTACTGCACCCACAGATCATCTACATCAAGAAACCAAAATCCTCAAAGTCAAAGACCATCTGGACATGAGAGGCACTCAATTCCTGGCAGCAGCCTCCACAAACCAAGACCACCCACTAAACTACATGGCAACACACCCACAGACACCAAGAAATATCAAAACAACACCCAGCACACGGTATCACACACAGTTATTGTCCTCTCTCCCTCCCTGCCCACCCCGAACCAACTTCCAGAAGCACATCCATACTCATATCTCTCGCCAATCCATCCACTCACTCACAGACAACACGCAGCTGCATGCACGACCTCCCGAAATCCATCCTTCCGAATCCTCCCTCCCTCGCGAGGACAGAGTCCACCTGGCCAGGCTGAGATGCGGACACCATCCAGCTCTCCTGAGCTATCAGAAGAGACTGGATGACTCCGTTGTCGACGCCTGCCCGGGATGTAACACAGCACCCCATACCATTAAACACATCATAGAAGACTGCATTTCACACAACCACTTACGCCAACAACATAACCTACACTCAATGAGAGCTCTGTGGGAAAGCCCGATCGTGGCCATGGCCTTCCTCAGGGACTCGGGGCTGTTCGGCCAGGCAGCTTAGGGAACAACAACAACAACAACAACAATTAGGTAAATACTCTAAGAAAATTTACAAAGAAAGAAATAGGCTTGAGAAGGCAAAGAACTCATTTTGTGATAAGTGGTAAATGAGTGGAACGCACTGCCCCAGTATGTAGTCGATTCCGAATCAATAAGGGAGTTTGAAAGTAATCTTGATAAAGCATGGGGAAGACAAGATTTGAAGTTTGATTATAAAGCAAAAATACAGAATAGTAAAAAATTTGCGTCTGCTACCGCCGCCGCCAACACCGTGAACGACCGCAGCAGTGCAAGTACTGGTACTGAGCTGGATACACAGGCCTAGTTTGCCTTTTTCCAGAGGATCTACTGTAAGAAACTCTAAGAAAATTACCCGGTAGTAGCGACCTGCGAACAACAAAACAGTGTCAAACAAGAGAAATGTTATGTGAAGAGTTGAAGCAGAGTCCTTTATTTTGTTTACAATAATCTGGTAGTAGTAGTAGTGATGTACAGTTGTACACCCTGTTTCTTACAGTAGATCCTCTGGAAAAAGGCAAACTAGGCCTGTGTATCCAGCTCAGTACCAGTACTTGCACTGCTGCGGTCATTCACGGTGTTGGCGGCGGCGGTAGCAGACGCAACATTTTTACTATTCTGTATTTTTGTTTTATAATCAAACTTCAAATCTTGTCTTCCCCATGCTTTATCAAGATTACTTTCAAACTCCCTTATTGATTCGGAATCGACTACATACTGGGGCAGTGCGTTCCACTCATTTACCACTATCACAAAATGAGTTCTTTGCCTTCTCAAGCCTATTTCTTTCTTTGTAAATTTTCTTAGTGTCCTCTCGTTCTTGTTCCCTCCCGCATCAAGAAGATACCGTCACACACATCCTCATCATACTTTCCTGACACTATCTTAAAAGTCTCTATCATATCCCCTCTCTTTCTCCTATATGCCAGTGTCGGAAGCCCCAGTGTCCTCAACCTCTGCTCATAGCCCGCGTTCTTCAACGTTGGTACCAGCTTGCTAGCTCTCCTCTGCACTTTCTCCACTGCTTCTATATCCTTTACCATATATGGAGCCCACTCCTGGTTCGCATATTCCAGGTGCGGCCTAACCAGCGCTGTATAGAGATTCCTGAAGATTTCTTCGTCAAGTGACACAAATGTCCTCCTTATCAGCCCTACAATTCTATTGGCTTTGTTTATCTTTTCTGCTAAATGTTCTGAGAAATTTAACTTATTGTCTATCACTACTCCTATATCCTTTTCTGCATTCACTTCCTCCATCGCTTCATACATACTGTATCCTACCTTGTCTATCTTGCTTGTCCCAATCCGCATGTACCGTACTGGCATTTTTTTGGATGAAAAGGCATTAACCAATGCTCAGACCATCCCTTCATGCCCTCCACATCTCCTTGAAGCAAACCCACATCTTCCTTACTCCTCACTCTTCTATACAGCTTAGTGTCATCTGCATACAGGTATACCTCACTTCCATTAGTTATAACTTCAGGTAAGTCGTTGATAAATATAACGAACAGCAGTGGTCCCAACACATATCCCTGAGGTACCCCACTTGTAATTTCCCTCCACCCCGAGCCAATTCCATTCACCAGTACCCTCTGTCTCCGATTTTTCAGGAAGGCTTCTATCCATTTCACACATTTCTCCCCTATATTATAGCTTCTAACTTTCTCTATTAACCTTTTATGTAGGACCTTATCGAAGGCCTTCATAAAATCGCAATATACCACGTCTATTACATCACCATCTTCTAGAATTTGCATCCAATAATCTACCACCTTAATTAGCTGTAGTACCGTCGACCTCCCCGGCAAGAATCCTAACTGTCTCCCACTGAAAAGTTGGTTTGACTTCATATGCTCCATTATTCCTTCTCTAATTACCATTTCCATTAGTTTACACACAACACTTGTCAAACTGACTGGTCTATAATTCCCTGGGTAATTTCTCTTTCCCTTCTTAAATATAGCTGTTATGTTCGCCTCTCTCCAGTCCATCGGGATTTGTCCTGTATTAAACGACACCTCAAATAACATTTTCAATGGCTCTACTAACATGATTCTTGGGTGTATCCCATCCGGTCCCGAGGACTTATTTCTGTTAATTTTTTCTATAGCCCTTCTTATTCTAGCATGGGAAAACTCTATTAGTTCTAGTGCCGGTGCCTGTTTAATGGGAATAGTAGGCACTGCATCATCCGACTCCACTGTTAGTACCCCCCAAAGTATTTCCCCAGCACCTCTGCTTTCTCCTTATCAGTCTCCGCTCTACTCCCATCATCCAACCCCCCTACCAGCTCTGGGATCCCTACTCTTCTTGTTAACGTTTCCTGAATGTACTTCCAGAATATTTTTGGATTATCCTTCACATTTCTAGCAATCTCTCTCTCCCTCTCCTTCACCCCCCTCCTTGTCTCCCACCTTATTTTATTGTTTATTTGTCTGCGTTCCAGATCCACTTCTTTAGCCTCTATACTAGACCCCCTGTTCTTTTTTAACAATTTTAGGATTGTGTTCTTTTATTTCAAATTTATTTTATTAAGCGTTATTTCCACATAGCGATTTTGATTAGTTCCTTTGTGTTTATCTTGTGTCGTCCCAGTTCTGGTTTGTTTATTTTGCAAGTTTTACATTATAACATTACAACATGGACGTAAAGATTGATCAGGGTGTCAAACAAAAGCCGAGTCCTTTACAGTACATTATTTTGTTTACAATTACCCGGTAGTGGTAGTGGCGACCTGGGAACAACACAACATGAACATAAAGACTGAGGACTGTTAAGGCTGCTAATATTACCCGGTAGTGGTAGTGGCGACCTGGGAACAACACAACATGAACATAAAGACTGAGGACTGTTAAGGCTGCTAATATTACCCGGTAGTGGTAGTGGCGACCTGGGAACAACACAACATGAACATAAAGACTGAGGACTGTTAAGGCTGCTAATATTACCCGGTAGTGGTAGTGGCGACCTGGGAACAACACAACATGAACATAAAGACTGAGGACTGTTAAGGCTGCTAATATTTATGTTGTGATTATAGGCATTGTTTGGTTTGCTGTGTTTGGCAGGCATTTCAGGTAAGTTGTTGAGTTTCTTAAATCAATTACGCCATGGCTTTCTTTATGTATACTGTACTGGTTTTGTATATTAGGCAAACACTCTCCAATAAATATTGTATATATTGTAAACTATGTAACAAGAATAAGCACTGTTGGTGGAAATATACGGTACTTTATTATAATTATTGTATATTATTATTGTTATTATTATCTGTAACTTTTTCCGCAACTCTAATCTGGTCACTTCTGAATTATACTTTTATAATAATTGTATCAATTCTGGCATTGTGGCATAGGCAAAAGAAGTATATCTTGACAAAGTAACCTGGGGGCGTTCCTGTAAAGGCCATGACAGGAACACACACTGCAATCCCCATCCCTCTCTATCTCACTGCAATCTCACTCTCTCACTCTCACACTCTCTCTCTCTCTCTTCCCTAGGGTCAATAAAGTCTTGGTTCAGCTTGACCGACTTGCTGATCTGTTTGGTGTCTCTCTCTCACTCACTTTTTCTCAATCACTCTCTCTTACACACAATTTCTTTTCCTTACTCTTAGTTACATTATTGTGGTCGATAAAGTCTTGGTTGAGCTCGACGGTCCTGAAGCCCACTCAGACAGACTTGGTGGATTCTTCGGCCTCTCTCTCTCACTCACTCTCCTTCCCTCTTTCTTAATCACTCACTCTCACTCTTATTATCAATCACTGTCTCTCTCTCTCTCACACACACTCTTTCTCTCTCACTCACTCTTACTCTCTTTCTCAATCACTCTCTTTAACACACACACACTCTTTTTCTCTCTCCTTACCCTTAGCTTCATTACTGGGGTCGATAAAGTCTTGGTTAAGCTCGACAGTCCTGAAGCCCACACGGACGGACTTGGTGGATTCCTCGACCTGGTTGGTGTCGGTCCACAAGGCAGTCAGTTGGTACAGGGGCTGCTCACATTGGGCCACCACATGTCTACCTCGTTCTATAATAATAAATAATAATAAATAATAATGTATGTATCTATGTATGTATTTACTCAGGCACATTCCCCACTTTTAATAATAGTACATACCGGTACATAATAAATATTACTAAGGTAGCACATGTGACTGCTGATTCAAGGGTCTGCAGTTTGATCCTACCCCGTGATATTGGTAGACGGCAAGAGTTTGGGAAGCTCGGTCTAGCAATTCATGACAAAATGTCCAGTAAAGTCCCTGTACCAAGGGCATGCTCTAGCCCTGTCAATCAAGGGAGTGTACAGTGTTAAAAACTACATCATCTGCATCATCAAATAGGCCTGTTAGATGGTCAAAACTATTCATAAGGTGCATGATCAATATGCATTAATCGGTGTGCAGGAAGTGATACCCGGTATGCAAGGATAAAACTGTGACTTAAGTTCAAATTATGTGTTTGGAAGTGATAAAATGGTCAAAACAATACTACTGTACTTCAGATTAAATTTCTTGTATATCTTCTCATATTCAGTCAAGTCTTCAAACAAAATTGCTCCTGTTTGTTGGCGCGACCCTGACTTTACCTCATCTATAGTGTAGGCCGCCTCCAGCACCGCCTGATAATCCTGGACAGTGGCGGTGACTCCCTTCTTGTGAGAGAATATGTTGCCCAGGGATATAGTGAGGCTACCATCTATCTCACCGGACTCTATGGATGCATCACACCACACCTGATACAAGGGAAATTAGAACATACATTAATTGGGATTATTAACTTGATTAATCAGTTTGGAACTTAATTTAAAGAACAGTAATTGAATCCTACATACTTAAAACATGATGACTAACATTGTAACTAATTTAACTCTACCTATTTGAAACTTGATGGCTAAAGGTGACTGGACACTTCTTACTCTACTTCAATTCTACCTACTGTACATACATATACAGTAAACATATAAGTACATACATACATTTTATAACCATGTGCTTCACACAACGTGTGGTTCTGATCTCGTCCTAATGGCAGCGCTGTTCAGAGCTGCCTCACTTGTCGGGTTTTTAAATTTAGGATCAGACCATAAGGTCTGATCCCACGTCTTTCTTGGTCTGCCCCTTGGTGCAGCTCCCTCCACGTTCATAGACTTGCATCTCTTCATCTAACTTGATAGTTAAGCTTAATTTGCCACTTAGTTTAAATACATTTATCTATACCTGTCTCAAGTCAGCCACACCCAATAAAAAAATAAAATAAAAAAATAAAAAAATAATATACAAATGGGGTATGTGCCAGAGTTGTTGTTGTTGTAGATGTGTTTATTTTATACTAGCCCACTGGGCCAGGGCCCTCATACTGTATATGTGCCAGAGTATATAGATAGATAGATAGATAGATAGATAGATAGATAGATAGATAGATAGATAGATAGATAGATAGATACCTACCATAGACAGAAACCATAACCCCTATGTATCACTCAGTCTATTTACCGTAGTGTATGTACAGGTCTCCCTCACTATCCGATAACCCAATTTATGTTATTATTATAGGTTTTTAGGCGTTTAGGTTTGGGTTTTGGCTGGTCCCAGAACGCATCCCTATTTACCCCATTCATTTCAGGGTTTTCTAAATGATTTTTCTATTTAAGATCGGGTTTTCAGGAACGTCATTCAATCGTATATCGAGGGAGACCTATATATAAATCTAACCCAAACTGACCTTAACAGTGACCTCCCAGCCTGGTTTGAAGGATGAATCGGGTTTTGACGGAAGGGGCGAGGTCGGGACGGCTGCGAAGTAAATATCTGTCACCAGCAGCGAGTTCCAACCCACGAGCTTCCAATCCTTCCTGGTCATAACAAAATAGTATTAATAAAAATGTAAAACTTGCAAAATATATAAACCAAAACGAGGACAAGACAATATAAAGACAAAAAAACTAATCAAAATTGCTATATGGAAACAACGCTTTAGCAAAAAAAAAAATTGAATTATAAGAACACAATCCACCACATAGGGTGTACATTACTACATGAGCAAGTTAATCTGTTTCCAAATTAAAATGTAAAACTTAGAACAAACAAACCAAAACAGGAACCGCACAATATAAAGACAAAAGAACTTATCGATATCACTACGTGGAAATAACCCATTGAAGATTTAGCAAAACAAGATAATGAAATAAAAACTACCCACAAAACCACAATCAGTTGTTATATACCTGTAGATATAAGGTAACATCAATAACTCTAAACCCTCAACTTTCCCTTCATAATTGTTGAGGGGAACAGGGCCTTGGGTTGGGATTTGGTGTCCCGTGCGTTTCTGCACGGGACTCAGCTGTATACAATATATATCCCAAAGAAGTGGAGGGACAGATATGGATAGTTAAATGGACATAGATGAGTAGATAGATCAGTAGAAGAAGAAGAAGAATTGAACTAACCAAATGCCAATATTGGGGAAGGCCGGTCCCCAGTCCCAGCTGAACGAGGCCTGCATCTTGCGGATGTGGTTGGCGTGACACTCCCCCTTGAAGGCCGGGTCCACACACTTGGGCGGCACCACATAGTCCGCCGCCTGGGCCTCGTATTCCCGGGCGGAGTAGTTGACGGGCGACTCAAACTTCACGTCCAGGGTGGTGCTGGTACCTTCCTAGGGGGCAGAATATAAGAACATAATAAAATGTGAGTCTGCAGAAAGCCGATTGGCCCACACAAGGCAGATCCCTCTCACACCCAACCCCAATTATAAGGCCTAATTATAGGCACAGCTCACTAACACCATGAGGACCGACCTCACAAAAACAGTCAGAGGTCAACACAAGCATTGTTTGTAAAATTTGTGAGAAAATTATAAGGAAAAAGTGGACACACTTCATTGAGGGACAGGGGGTGCTTAGCGAGAAACAGTTTGGATTCAGGGAAGGGAAATCTTGTGTATCTAATTTATTAAGTTTTTATAGCAGAGTTGTAGATGTTACACAGGAGAGAGAGGGATGGGTTGACTGTGTTTACCTGGACCTGAAAAAGGCCTTTGACAGGGTGCCTCACAAAAGGTTATTGTGGAAATTGCAGGTTGTTGGAGGTGTACATGGTAGGATGTTAAAATGGATGGAAAACTTTTTAATAGGAAGAGAAATGAGGACCACGATACGAGACGAATATTCACAGTGGAGGAGTGTGACGAGCGGAGTACCACAGGGATCAGTGTTGGGTCCGATAATGTTCCTACTTTATGTAAATGACATGCCAGAAAACTTGAATAGTCATATGAATATGTTTGCGGATGACGCTAAGATCATGAAGAATGTCACCTGTATAGAAAGTTGTCAGGATCTTCAAAAGGACCTAGATGAGTTGCACAGATGGAGCCAAACCTGAAAAATGAGTTTCAATGCAGAAAAGTGTCATGTTTTGGAAGTGGGAAGAAGTGAGATAAGGCCAAGCTGGGAGTACAAATTAGGAATTGAAATAATCGGCAAAACACGGCCTGAGAAGGACCTTGGAGTGATAATACAAGATGATCTATCCCCGGAGAAGCATATTAACATGATCATTGGAGGAGCATATGGAATAACCAATATGAGAGTGGCATTTAACTATTTGGATGAAGAAATGTTAAGAAAACTGATAATGACTATGATAAGACCAAGATTAGAATATGCAGCAGTGATATGGTCACCACATTTGAAAAAACATATAAACAAATTAGAGAAAGTCCAAAGGATAGCAACGAAGATGATCCCAAGATTGAAGGAGTTGACATATGAGGAAAGACTTAAGACACTACAACTGCCTACCTTGAAAGAGAGAAGGGAACGAGGCGACTTAATAACGATGTTCAAGGGAGTAAAAAGTTTGGAACGAGTAGATAGGGAAGATCTATTCGTGAGGGATAATGGAAGGACAAGAAAAGAGTTTAAGTGAATGTCGTAAGGACACAAAGATAATTATAGGAGTATAGAGACTTGGAACAACTTGGAGGAGGAGGTGGTGAGAGCGAGGAACATTAACATGTTCAAATCTAGGTTGGATAAAAGTAAATATGGAAATAGGGCAACATAAGTTGTTGTTGTTGTTGTTGTTCCCCAAGCTGCCTGGCCGAACAGCCCCAAGGCCCCGAGCAAGGCCAAGGCCATAACCGTGCGCCCCCACAGAACCCTCACTGCCGACCACAATAAAGCCTGGGTGACCGAAGCCACTCCATGGTGGGGAGCTGAGGAGGGTGCGGAAACGCCCGGGAAACCAAAGCCCCACCCAGGGCCCTGTGCCCCTCAGCAATTATGAAGAGAAAGTTGAGGGGCAAAGGAAAAAATGTGACGCTTTGGCTTCCAATCTAGGTAGACTGGGAGGTCAATCCACGGAAGAGACGCCGTCACTTGAGATCTAGAAAATATAAAAGTAAAAGTAACAGTCAGAGTAAGCTATGGGTATGGCAGAGATTGCTCAGTTCTCACTCTGATAGACCAGCCCATCACCATGCAACATAAGTTATGATATGTTAGTCCAAAAATACTGGGAACTGGGAATATCCATTACGATACTTGTCTAAGTAAAATGGATTGATTATAAAGTAACTAAGACAGGACAACACGAGCACTGCTCAATTCCTGTAAACTACAAATAGGTAAATACAAATAGGTAAATACAAGAAAACGGGTGTGTGCAGAGCGCCGATTGGCCTACATCCGGCAGATCCCCCTCACAACCAACCCATCTTCTCCATATGCCAATCTAATTTTATCTTAAAGCTCTCTATCGTGAAAGATGTCCCAATCTCCCATGTTTCTTTGCTTAGCAACATTAACATTAGCAACATTAACAAACTGATATAACTAAATAGAATCACCAATTCACCATGTGTTGACTACATAAATAAAACCAACTAACCTGCAGTTGTAGTGGTGGTGGTGAGGCTACTCCACCACACCACCACCATCGCGCACCTCCACCATCTCCACCAATCCTTCTCAAACTGAATGGGGGAGAGAAGGAGAGGAGGGTTAATATTCTGAGAGAGAGAGAGAAAGAGAGAGGGGGGGGGGGGGAGTATAAGTGTAGGGTGGTGCTGTACGGTAAAGAAAACGGTACCGGTATGTGCATGGATGGATGCATGGAAGACACACAGAGTTTGAAAACAATTATGTCATAGGAAGAGGGAAAGACTGATTCTGGGAGAGAGTTCCAGAGCTCAAGAGTTGAATAGAAGAAAGACTGAGAATAATGTTTCACTCTTGGGTTGGAACTTGGAGAGTTGCACAGGAAATAATGAGTGAAGAACCCCATCTTCTCTAGAACCCATGGACACCTGAGAATTTGTGTTATCGTCTTATCTGTATTTGTTTGTGTTTTATTAATTAGTATACCGGTATATACTATGTTGCATTACTGATAGCTATAATAAAGTACCTGAGGTGAAGTTGGTAATTAGTGAAGAACCCCTCCTCTCTACAACCCAAACCCACACTTCTACTACTGGGAAACTCGCATATTACTAGTATATATATTGTTATATCACTATTCTTTATACCGTACTGTATTGTGTTATATTACTAATAATCTTAATAAAAGTACCTGATGTGTAGCAAGTAGTGAGTGAAGACCCCCCTCCTTCCCTAAAAAACGGAACCCACACTTCTACTATTGGGAAACTCGTATATTACTATTATAAATATTCTTATATCACTATTCTTTATACTGTATTGTGTTATATTACTGATAGCCAGAATAAAAGTACCTGATGTGTATCAAGCAGCAAGGTAAGACACCCCTCCTCTCTCAAACCCACACTACTACTGGTGGGAAACATGAACACCTGGTCTATATAAGTGTTTTCCTCTTATCTATGTTTGGCTTTGTCTATCTGTTGTCTCTCACACCACACTGCTTCCAGCTATAGTCTATTTTTTTTCCAGCTGATGGTAAATTGAATCCTTTGGTAGCTGATTTCTCAATACCGGTACTTAATGGAAAAATATGAAACTACTATCGCTGTGTCTCGTATTAATGCCAAGTTTTCATAATTAACATCATATTTCGCTACAAAATATACCTTATAGCTGAGTAGTAACAAAGATAGAAACATGACAATTTACCCTCAGCTGGCAAAAATAGACTATAACACACATCCATTGAATTACTTGTTATAGGTGGCATGGTGGATCTCTCTCTCTCTCTCTCTCTCAATATGTGTTGTATCTTATCTATATTTGGCTCTGTCCATATGTTGTCTCTCACACCACACTGCACTACTTCCAACTAACACACACCCATTGAAGTACTTGTTATAGGTGGCATGATGGGAATAACACCAGGAAAGACAAAACATAAAATTAACACAAACCACTATTTTGTGATTGTGTGTGTGTGTGTATGTATGTATGTATGTATGTGTGTATATATATGTGTGTTAGTGTGTGTGTGTGTGTGTGTGTGTGTGTGTGTGTGTGTGTGTGTGTGTGTATGTGTGTGTGTGTGTGTGTGTTAGTGTGTGTGTGTATGTCTTAGTGTATGTGTGTTTGTATGTGTGTGTGTCTTAATGTGTGTGTGTCTTAGTGTGTGTGTTAGTGTGTGTCTTAGTGTATGTGTGCATGTGTGCGCCCATACCCATCACCCTGCCCCTCATGGAACTAAGCCCCACAATTTCCCTACAACAAATACAAAATAAAAACTACCACAAGAAGCCCAAACAGCTAAATTATCAGATAATTTAGCTGTTTGGGCTATGGTAAAATTTAGAAAATGCAAATCGTCACATTCTTTCCATAGCAAATTAGGGAAGGATGTAGTATCCGGGTATACGGTCATGTTTACATCAGTTGTGCGCTCGCGGTTATGTTCCCGTCTATTTTGACGGCTATTATTTCTGTCATTTGCCCCCTGCTGGCAATATATATGATGACAATAAATCATGCAGATGTGAGTGGGCCAAAACCCCGCCTCAACCTATTATCGTATCCTATGGCAGTCAAAATAGACGGGAAAATGATCACGAGCGAGCCGAGTAGTGTAAACAAGGCGGGCGGTACGCCCGAATACTACATCCTTACCGCATATTATTTTAAAGTGGCACAAGGCTCCCAGCCAAAGTCCATGAATCACTCTGGAACAAATTCAAAACCGTTGCAGTTGAGATTAGGCCTAGCCACGATGAAAGAAAATACAGAAAAAGAGGTATTTAGCCTATTCCGAAAAGGCTCCCACGTTTGCGGCCACGAATTACTTCCGTTACGTTCGGGGACTCCGCGCGCGCCCTCCCACCCCCTCATCCTTCCAGGACTTATTATCATCATATATAGTCAGCAGGAGGTTATGGGGGTAAATAACAGCAGCAAGCAGGCCGTGGGCCCGTGGAAATTTGGAAAAAAATATTAAATTAGGCCTAGATGCGAACGTAAAGGTTGTGACCCGACACGAGTACGCGAGCCTTACCTTAGTGATAGTAAAGAGGCAAAAGAGTCGAAGCTCATAAGGGGTGCCTCTTCTCAGTTTCCTTAGTCTCAAACTGGTCGTATCTGTTTTTAAACATATTGACACTGGTACTCCTTATTACATTTTCAGTGAGACTGTTCTATTTATTTATAATACGGGAGTTGAAAAATTTGGCAAGAATGTAGTTACCGGGTGTACATCCCGTCTTGTTTACACTATGCGGACGCTCACCATCATGTTCCCGTCTATTTTGACTGCCTTTGGATACAAAAATACATTACCCTAACCAAACAACCTAACCTAACCTACCGGTAACCTAGTATTATAGATTTATAAGGGGAAGGATGTAGTTACCGGGTGTACCACTACCGACATACAACATAAATCATCCATAAATAGGTCTACTTATAATAAAATAAATACTTATAAATCTATAATACTAGGTTAGGGTAGGTTATGTTGTTTGGTTAGGGTAGGGTAAGGTGGGGTGAATCCGCCGGGGGGGTGGAATCGCCGCGGATGTAAGATACTTGTCTAAAACAATTCGTCATAAATCCAAATACGTATGGAATTGATTCTAGGTATGTTTATAGTACGTGTAGATGATGATAGAACACAAAAATGCGTAGTTGTCATTTATTTAACGAAGACAAATATTTTTCCATAATATTTCAAACTGAAAAATATGTAAGCGGTCTTGAACATTTTTCGTGGCGGCGACTTTACATCTCCCAATACACTTTTTTTTCGTTACAAGATGGTTGTCTGTGATTTCTAAGTGGAAACTAAAAAAAAAAAAAAAAAATTTCAGGCATAAATATATATACCGGTAATTATATAATTTTCTAAATTCTATAATTATATAAATATATAATTATATAATTATACCAAAATACTTGGATTATATCAATCTAATAATAAAACATCTTAATTGTTAATTAATTGGGGGTAAAATCGCTGTGGCAGGATTAAATCATCGATAATATATAACCGCGGCGGATTCACCCCGCCGGGTGGGGTGAATCCGCCGCGCGAGTAACGGTTTTCGCCACCCATTACAAACCTTAATGTTTTGTTTTTCAAATAAAAATGATATGAGCGTGTGCAGGAAAGCGAGAATGTTAAAGTTATGTAAACAAAAAATTCTGAATTCTGATTCAGTTGGATGCTGTTATTAAAAAAACACGTTTCGCGGCGGATTCACCCCACCTTACCCTAATGTATTTTTGTATCCAAAGGCAGTCAAACTAGACGGGAACATGATGGTGAGCGTCCGCGTAGTGTAAACAATACGGGCGGTACACCCGGTAACTACATTCTTGCCTTTATAAGTATTTATTTTATTATAAGTATTTATATGGAACCAGTTGAAGTGAGGAAAAGATATGCCGAGTATTTTGAATCTTTGTTAAATACAAGAGATGGAAGAGAAGCAGTGATTGAAGCAGAGGTGGATGGAGATAGGTTACCCAGGCCACCCAGGTGGCAGGGAATGAATGAAAGGATTGAGGAAAATGAGGTGAAAGAAGCAGTGAAACAAATGAGAGCGGGAAAAGCAGAAGGTTTGGATGGTATTGCTGTGGAGTGTATAAAGAAGGGTGGAGATGTGATAATAGATTGGTTGGTGAGATTTTTCAATGTGTGCTTTGCTGTGTCAATGGTACCAATAGACTGGAAGAGTGCATGTATTGTGCCGTTGTACAAGGGGAAGGGAGATCGGCAGGAGTGTTCAAGTTATAGAGGTATTAGTTTATTGTCAGTGGTTGGAAAGCTGTATGGCAGGGTGTTGATAGAGAGGATAATAAAGTGTACGGAAGTTGCAATAGGAGAAGAACAGTGCGGTTTTAGGAGGGGAAGAGGGTGCGTGGATCAGATGTTTGCAGTAAGACAGTTATGCGAGAAGTATTTAGAGAAGCATAAGGAGATATTTTGGGCTTTTATGGACTTGGAAAAAGCGTATGATCGTGTGGACCGTGAAGCAATGTGGAAGGTGTTAAGGATTTATGAAATAGGAAATTTGTTAGAAGCAGTTAAGAGTTTTTATGAAGGGAGCAGAGCATGTGTGAGAGTAGGAAATGGTGAGTTGAGTGAATGGTTTGAGGTAAAGGTAGGTTTGCGGCAGGGTTGTGTAATGTCACCATGGCTGTTTAATATGCTTATGGATGGTGTGGTGAGGGAGGTGAAAAGGAGAACTATGGGAAGAGGATTGGGTTTAGTAGGAAAGAATGGTAGAGATTGGGAGTTGAATCAGTTGCTGTTCGCTGATGACACAGCATTGGTGGCGGATTCTGATGAGAAACTGCAGCAGGTAGTCAAAGAGTTTGGTGTGGTTTGTGGAAGGAGGGAACTGAAGGTGAACGTCAATAAAAGTAAAGTAATGGTGTGTAATAGGGGAGAGCATAGGGTGAATCTAGATATGAGGCTGGATGGGGAAATATTAGAACAAGTACAGTAGAGTGTTTTAAATATCTAGGAGGAACGATAAGCAGGAGTGGAGGTATGGAAGTGGAGGTAAAACAGAGAGTGTGTGAAGGAAGGAAGGTTTTCGGAGCAATGGGAAGTATGTGGAAGACGAGAAATCTCGGAGTGAAAGTAAAAAGTGCACTGTATCAAGGAATTGTTGTGCCAACAGTGATGTATGGGGCTGAGACATGGGCTCTGAAGAAAAAGGAGAAAAGAGGGCTGGATGTGATGGAGATGAGCTGCTTGAGGAGTATGTGTGGAGTTACTCGTAGAGACAGATTGAGGAATGAAGAGATACGTAGGAGAGTGGGGCAGCAGGAACATTTGTCAGCCAGAGTGGACAGAAGGGTGCCGAGCTGGTATGGTCATGTTGAACGAATGGGAGATGAAAGGCTTACAAAGAGAATATGTGAGTCAGGTACAAGGGGAGATAGAAGGGCAGGAAGACCCCCATTGAGATGGAGAGACTGTGTAAGAAAGGCTTTGGATGATAGAGGAATGACTATAGATCAGGCAGGGGAAGTGGTGGTGGACAGGAGTGAATGGAGAATGCTTGTGAATAGTTGAGTGAACACGTGGTCATTTGGAGTAAGGGGTCGGGCGCAAGTTGGACTAGATAATAGTCCATCAGGCGCCTGGCCCGGGGAGACGATTAATATGAAGGGTGTGCCTGGAAGTGTGGTGGGAGGGCTTGTGGCTTTGGCTCCGCTGCATATCTGCCTGCCGAGATCGGAACCTCTCCGGGTGGTCAGGGGCCGGGGGAGTGCTGGAGCGACCTTGGTAACCCTGGTCTCTGGGTCTTCTCCTGGGTGACCTGGATGTGTGTGAGTTTGTGTTTTTTATCTGTGTTTATTTTTTGTTTTATGTTGTTTTTGTGTTTTCCCTGTTCTTGCTCTGTCTTGAGTCGGCTACCCCCAAAATGGGGATTGGGCCTGAGCATATAGATAGATAGATAGATAGATAGATACCGGTAAGTATTTATACATGATTTATGTTGTATGTCGGTAGTGGTACACCTGGTAACTACATACAGTACATCCCAAAAATTTATTCCGCTTTGATGTTCGGTGACGTGGCTTCAATAACTTTAGACTGTATCCTCTGGTCTCCAGGTGTCGGTCAATGGGAGCTAGTTGTAGTACAGTAGTAGAGGTCAATGACTCAATGGGAGCCGTTTCTAAATAGCCTAGCCTAGGCGGCATAGCCGCATAGGCCTAATAACTAGGGGGAAAATATGAAAACCTAACTGGCATAGGATGATAGGTCTCCTTTATGATTATCAGCATTAGCCATTAGGGCCTAGGCCTATGTCAAACCAACAAGATGCTATGGTGTTGGCCTAGGGCCCTAGGCCTAGGCTATCCAAATTTGCCATTTATGATAACTTACCGTACAGAGCTGAATTATCATGATAGGCTAGATCCTAGTTTGCTGAAGGTGATAAAGGTTAAGTAGGGTGATTCGGGTGAACACTCATTATGTTAAAAGGCCTGTCTCTGAGACTCTGAGAAATAAGCTTTAAAATAGTTTACCCACCCTCGCATACAGAAGATCACGAGGGGACATGATTGAAGCTTTTAAAATACTGAATGGACTCTAGGCCTATGATGAAGAACAGAAGAGGTATGCGAGGATTTAGCCTATTTGAAAATAGGCTAGGCTAGAGAAGGAAGAACAAGAGGGCACAGCAAGAAGATCTTCAAACAGCGGTCAAGATTAAACATCAGGGTAAACCTGACTTTTTGGACCGACAGCGATTTCAGTAAGTTTGATTTTGTTTTTTGTATTTTTTCCTTCAGATATAGTGTTGTTTTATACTGAAGAGGAGCGGAAATGAGTATTTACCCATTATCCAACAATCTAAAAACACGCCCCTATTAGACTATTTTTTTTTTTTTTTTTAATGTTCTAGGCTATTAGCCTAACCTAACAACCTTACCTAACCTAACCTAGTATATGGGTGGGGGCTGCCGCCCCCACACCCCCGCTGATTGAGTTACTTTTTTTGTTTTCTGTTTTTTTTCTGTGCCATTAGCCTAACTTAACAACCTAACCTAACCTAACCTAGTATATGGGTGGCCAGGGTGGGGGCTGCCGCCCCCACACCCCCGCTGGTTGGGTACTGGCTCAAAAACTTATTGTTTTACAGTATACTGTATTTTAGCGTTTTTGGTTTTTCTCCCTTATAACACATTTCAGCTCTTAATGAAATACATAGCAATGATGTATATGCTCTACCGGACCTATTAGGCCTAAAAAGATCGATGGGCTAACTGTCGGTCCAAAACATCAGTATAACCAACATCAGGAAGTTTTCGTTCTGTGAGAGAATAGTAAATTCATGAAATAGTCTATCAGAAAGCAGTTAACTCAAAATCTGTGGTCGAATTTGAAAGAAAATTAGATCATGCCTGGAAAAATCAAGAACAAAAATATAACCACAAAGCAAAAATTTAGATAGGCCTAAACACCACTCGCAACCACCGCCACACCAGTATACAAGAAGTTGATTTGAACATTAATGAAGAACTGGTGCTACAGGCCTGAGAGGCCTCTACCAGAAGACATCTGTAAGTAGGCTATCTGTAAGTTACCTGCCTGACGACGTATACAGACTAAACACACATAACAAAGCCACTCCAACAGCTTCCTCTCTTCTCCCCTCTCAACACTCTTCTCTGAGCTAGTGCCGATACAAATGGCCAGTCCTGTATAGAATCGTGAGGTTCAGAGTCGTAAAGATTCCAGGACGAGCTCCATAGAAACTGAAACTGAAACTGAACTGGGTGAAAGACGCTCATTGAGGAATTCGACGTTTCAATTTCGCCACTTAAGATACTGTTGCCCACTTTCAGTATCTCTTAAGACAACTTCAGTAAAGATGCAGTTCACATTAAAACATAAATATAATATATTTCCCTTTGTTCTCTCTCTGATGTACACTTAGATAAAGACAACGGAATAATAACGAGTCCGAACTCTCCTTGGTCTTGGTCTTGGTGCGAGAGTCACGCTCGACTGGTCGAGGTGTGGCCTTAGTATCGGCTCTCTCTCCTAGGATAAACTTATAAACTATAATGAAAAAGGACAGGTTGAGAATAAAAGAAGATTGTTCCCCCGTGGGCATTCTCACCCCAGCCTCACTATTGTGAGGCTGATCTTTTCCTCCATACTCCCTCTAGGTAGTCCTTAACACTCCGTGCAGTGGTCTCATTCCACATGTTTAGGTCGTTCAGGCCGAGCAGGTAGATCACTATTCCGTCGAGCCCCCATTCATACCTTCCTACCACTGCATTCCATTCCTCCGCACCAATCTCTTGCACTATGGATCTTAGCATTACCCGCCTTTCTCCTTCATATTTTCTGCACTTTAGGAGGATATGCTCCACAGTCTCGTCCTCCCCACTCTCGCACATCTTGCATGCCTTGTTGCCTTCATTTGACCATCTATATGTTCTGCTGTTCAGCTCAAGCGACTTAGTTCGGGCCTTGAAGAGGAGTTCACCTCCAATGCTCCCATCGTAGAATGGCTCCCTTCTTGGCTGTTGCTTACACATGTACCATTCTAGTGAACTCTTGTTTCTCATATTCCCCGCCCATTCGTCCCTTGCTACGCTTTGTACCCGTTTGCCGATCTCTTTCTTCCATCTCTCATGGCTCCACATTTCCATACTTTCCCCCATCATGATACCACGCATTCCGTACTTCTCTATCTTTCTGTCGCACATCTTGTTCCATTTACTACTCTCCTTAGCCCATTCAAACACCTTTCGTGCCCATCTATCACCATTCATTTTTTCCAGTCTGACCCGGTACCGTAGGACTCCCTTGTCTATTCTTTCTTCAAAGGAGCTCCATCCCGCGTCACCTCTCAAGGCTTCTACTGCAGTGTACTTGTTCGCTCCCAGTGCGAGCCTTCCGACCCTATTCTGGGCAACTTCCAGCTTTGCCGTGTCATTCGTTGTCCACGGGATGGTTTCCAGACCATACATCAGGCCTGGCACCGCCATACCTTTCCATACTCCTCGCACTACTTCATACTTGTTCGCTCTACACCTTGCAGCACTGCCAAGTCTTCCCACCCATTGGCTCGCTCTTGTTAGTCTCTCATCTTTTGTTTTCTCGCATCCTCTTGCATCCACTGTCATTCCCAGGTACTTGTATTCATTTGTTTGGGTAATTATATTATTCCCAAGTAGCCACGTCGCACCCACATCCGTTTCATCTCCATTCACTACCAATACTTTACTTTTCTCCCTGCTAAAACTCACATTCAGATCATTCCCATATTCGGACACCACATCTAGCATCCTCTGCAGATCCTCTCGGTTGTCGCTCATGATCACTACGTCGTCTGCATATAGCAAGATACCCAGACGTTCGTTCCCAATTAGTGTTCCCCTGCCGGCTTCTTTCATTCTTGCAGCTAGTTCCTCTGTGTACATCCCAAACAGGAGGGGGGATAGCCCACAGCCCTGTCTAACTCCCCGCTTGTTTTCGACCCAGTCTGTCTCTATATCCCCCATACTGTATCTAGCCCTGGTATTCTCATACATACCTCTTATAATATTTATTATCTTTTCACTCACTCCTACTGTTTCAAGCAGCCTACACAACTTGTACCTGTTCACTCTGTCATATGCTTTCTCTATGTCTAGGAAGGCGAAGTATCCCTTCCGTCCGGACTTTTTCGTATTCTCTATCACTTCTCTCACTACGAACATGTTATCTTCCCCTCTTCTGTCCACTCGAAACCCATTCTGTTCTTCTCCCATCACTCTGACCTCCGACCTATATTTACCTTTTGGCTAATAATCTCAACTATAGTAACTAATAATTTAAAGTATTTATTTACATAGTAATATTAATTTTGAACTATAATATATACCATATTTGAATCAACAATCTATACAGACTGAATTATATAGATTTAAAGCTCTAATGTCGATATTTATATAAAGTCCCAAAATATGTTTTGTTGAATGTTTCTGGCGGGCAATTCAAATTCAGTACAAACTGGAAGATAATTATGTGCAAGGAGATAAACGAATGGAATATGGATATAGTGGGGGTAACGGAGACGCAACTGCGGGAAAGGAACGAAATGTGTACAGAAACGCACAAAATGATTGGGAAAGGACGGAGTAAGTGGAAAAAGAAAGGTGGGGGGGGGGGTAATAGTGAAAAACGGGTTGGATGTTGATATGGAGGAGGTAAATGTTGGTGACTCGGAAATGAGCGAGGATATCATGGCGTGGAACCTGAGCTACAGAGTAAGAGGAAAGAGTGAGAGGATTCTGCTAGTAGTGTGCTACATGACGGTGGAAGGCCTGAGTGCAAGACAAGACAACGATAGGAAATATGGAGTGGTGAAAGCACTATTACACGAAAGGATGGAAGAGCAGGTGATTGTGATGGGAGACATGAATGGCCATATTGGCATCCTAGGCGAGGAGATAAATAACAATGGCCAGCTGCTACTAGACTTCGCTGAGGAGAACAATATGGAAATTCTAAACCAAACAATAGCTGAGGGTAGAGTAACTTGGAGTGGAAGATGGGGTGAGTCAGCAATTGATTATATCCTGGTGAATGAGAGAGCAAGAAAACAGGTACAGTATATGTGGGTGGACTAGGAGCGTAAAGTAGACATAATGAGTGACCACAATGTGATGATGATGGAATATATGTGCATGAGAGAAGGGAGGGTTGAGGTCCCTAGGGACCAAGGAACAGGGTGGAAGCTCAAGAGCGCAGATTGGGTACTATTCAGGGAGGATCTGGAGCAAGAGACATGGAGAAGTGAGGGGAGTGTAGAGGAACTGAATGAAATGCTAGTTAAAACTGTAAGACGAGTGGCCTTACAATGGGTAGGAAGAAGAAAGACAGGCAGAAACAAAAGAGTGCGGAAAAGGTGGTGGAGTGATGAGATAGATAACGCAAGAAAAGAGAGGAAGGAATGTAACAGGAAGTGTAGAAGACTGAGGAAGAACAAAGACAACAGTGAGAACGAGAGGCAAGAGTACAATGAAGCCTGGGAGGAGTACAAGAAGAAACAGAAGACAGTGAAACACAGTCATGATCAGAAAGGCGAGAGCGAAAACAGAAAAGGAAATGGTAGACGAACTAAGAGCAAAGGGAGAGGAAGGGGGCAGAGAATGGTATGCTTTCCTGAGAGGTGACCAAGTCAGAGAGAGAGTGAATGTAGAAGAGCTAAATGTAAATGGTAGGTTAATAAGGGAAAACACAGAGAAGACACGAGCGATAAAATAATTCCGGGAGAATATAGGCGGTGCAAATGAAAGGGAAGACAGAAATGAAGTGTATCTGGAAATAGAAAGAAAGATAAACGAGAATATGGATGAGGAAATAAGCAGAGATGAGATAGCTAAGTATGTAAAAAGGTTGAAAACAGGAAAGGCTGCGGGGCTGGACGATATCCCATATGAGTTCTACAGAGAAGGGGAAAAGGGAGTGATAGAAGGTATGTATATACTGTTTAAAAAGATATGGAATGAAGAGAGAGTCGCTAGCAAATGGAATGAAAGTAGAGTGACCCTGCTACATAAGGGCGGGCACAAGAGCAAGAGTGAGCTAATAAACCATCGCCCAATCAGTCTGACTGACACAGTGGGGAAGGTGTTCTGTGGGATCATGAACGAGAGGTTAAAAGAGATAAGTGAGAGGAATAAGGTGATGGGAGAAGAGCAAAATGGGTTCAGGAAAGACAGAAGAGGTGAAGACAACATGTTCGTGATAAGGGAGGTGATAGAGAAGTGGAATAAAAGTGGAAAGAAGGGATACATAGCGTTCCTGGACATAGAGAAAGCATATGACAGGGTGAATAGGTATAAGATGAGTAAGGTGTTGGAGAAGGTGGGAATGAGGAAGAAGGTTGTGACCATAATAAAGAGTATGTATGAGAGCACAAGAGGGAAATACAGTCTAGGAGACATAGAGACGGAATGGGTGAAGAGCAAAAGAGGAGTGAGACAGGGCTGTGTACTATCACCGTGGCTATTTGGGATGTATACTGAGGAGTTGGCAGTGAGAGTTGGGAAGACGGGAATAGGGATCAATGTGGGAGAGAGGGTACTGAACATATTGATGTACGCCGACGATGTGGTAATTCTGAGCGAAAGTAAAGAAGACCTGCAAACTCTGCTAGATATCTCGGACTAAAACTGGACGCGAGTTTGTCAGGTGAAACAATTTTGGAATCTATCCTGAGTAAGTGTAGAGCACGTATAAAATACCTGTATAGACAGGTGGGATGCTTGCCCGCGGCGACCAAAAAGACCCTCTGCCAAGCGCTTGTTCAATGTCATTTTGACTATTCTGTGTCATCCTGGTACTCTGCATCATCTAAATCAGCACAGCACAAACTTCAGGTCACTCAAAATAAAATGGTTAGGTTCATGCTGAACCTAGGACCCAGATCACATGTTGGCCAGGAACAACTTCAGTCACTAGGTATGCTCAATATCTCTGACAGGGCCAAACAAATCAGGCTCACTAATGCCTTCAACATTTTCTATGACAGAGCTCCAGAGTATCTAAAGAATGATTTTGTTAAAGCAAATGAGAGGAGTGGACATAATACAAGAAACAGGATGTTTAATTTTAAGGTCCTGAGAATCCAAGGACAGGGTAAGCAAACATTCTTCTTCACCGCCATCAAAGACTGGAACGACCTACCCCAGTCAGTCCGTGAAAAGAGAACACTGTATTCCTTCAGACGTAGCCTGAAGGAACACCTGAACCGGACAGCTGCGAGAAGGGAGCACCAAGCTTATGTCTACTACTAAATGCGACATAAGAGATAGACAAACCAAACTGAAATGATTACTGATTACGGATTACTGATATTTACTATAGGATGTAAGGTATCTTAAAATAACCCCCTAGAAATACTTTCTCTAAAGTATCTATTTCTTTATCCTCCCCTTTTTCCCCAGCTAACCTAATCCCACAAGGACCCCAATGGAAATACGCCTTACGGCCTTAATGGGCTCTCCTTAGTTGGAATTATGCAAGGCTGGTACATGTCATATTTGTAACATACTATATGGTACCAACTCTGTAAATTGCTAACTGAATAAATATTATTATTATTATTATTATTATTATTATAGACTAAGTACGGTGAGGATTTCAATGTTAATTTCAGTAGTGAAAAGAGTCAAGTGCTTGTGGTGAATGGAGGCGCAGAAGACGAGGATGATACCTGGTCGCTTGGTGGTAGGACTATAAGGAGAGTAAGGGAATATAAATACCTGGGAATGATAATGGACGAGAAAGGGTGCGATAGAACCAAGAATGCGAGGTTGTCAAGAGCGAATCAGTGGGTGGGAAGGCTGGGCAGTGTAGCGAGGACAAGAGCAAATAAGTATGAAGTGGTAAGAGGAGTATGGAAGGGAATGGCTGTACCGAGTTTGATGTATGGGCTAGAAACCATGAAATGGACGGCGAATGACCTGGCGAAAATGGAGGTGACCCAAAACAAAATTGGTAGAATGGCCCTGGGTGCCAACAAGCTTGCGGCAGTGGAGGCCGTGAGAGGAGAAGCAGGGTGGAGCTCCTTCGCCGAAAGAATAGCGAAGGGAACGCTGAGATACAGGGTGAGACTGGAAAGAATGGACGAGAACAGATGGGCACGGAAGGTGTATGAATGGACAAAGGAGGAGAGCAAGTGGAATGGGATGTGTGATAAGAAAATAGAGGACCATGGGATGCATGGAATAATGATGGGTGAGAGTATGAGAACGTGGAGCTCAGGGAAGTGGAAAAATTAGATAAACACGCGGGTCAAAGATAAGGGTAGGGACGAGTGGATGGAAAGAATGAGGCAAAAGAGTTCACTAGACTGGTCAGAGGAAGAAGTGATGGTTGTGGCATCAGCGTGGAAAAGGGGAGGGAAAGACGAGGAAGAAAAATTGTTGGAGAGGTTTTTAGCTAGATGCCAGAATGCTTGGGAAGAGCTAGAGTTGGATAGTTTAGTTCATTTATTATTGATGAAAGAGTGCTGGGCAAGTCGAAGAACAGATTTGGCTTGATTCCGGGCAGAAACATAGGAAGAATATTCCTTTGTTTTGAAAGACCCTAGGGCGTTTTTTATTTTTGTTTTTCATGATCTTGCTTCCGTGAGGCCTATTGCATTCGCTATGCACATATTTCCGTGAGTTCTATCGCACTTTTAGTGTTAAACCTTTGCTTCATATATTAGTATTCAATTTTATCTAAACTGTTTGTATTTATATTTGGAATGTAACACTATGCTAGCTTCGCTCGTGACCGTAACGATTTACATATTTATCTTTCTGAGAGAGAGAGGCGAATTTGTTCAACTTAGGAATGACCTCGGTGTGTGTGTGCGTGAAGAAATAGAACGCATATGAAAACTACGGGTGGATGGGACTCGTTAGTCTTGGTCGGCAATCCATCTAGGGGAGACAACCTTATAAAAATCCGGGTGGATGGGACTCGTCAGCCTTGGTCGGCAACCTGTCTAGGGGAGTAAACCTGATATAAATCCGTACTGCTTACCTAAGGGTAAGTAAGGCAGTTTTGTGGATGGACTAGCCGAACACCACTGTAGAAAAATAGTGCTAACAAGATACACAGAGGGCCTCGGAGTCGGACGGATCCTAAATTTAATGGTCAATCCTGTAAGTCCTTCAGTAAACTGGCTCGGGTTGTCCCTCTTACAGGGAATAGGTCCGCTTGGGGGCATTCTGTGTATGGCCACCCTCATTAAACGCGACCGAACAAGTAGGAGGGGCGGCGGAATAGCAGTGTTTGTCAGTTCTTTAAAAAACTGTATTAAATCAGGTATTAGACTAAATACTGATAACGAAAGTGTTTGGGTAGAGTTAAAAAGCTGTATTAAATCAGGTATTAGACAGGTATTGGCAGGGTGTTGATAGAGAGGATAATAAAGTGTACGAAAGTTGCAATAGGAGAAGAACAGTGCGGTTTTAGGAGGGGAAGAGGGTGCGTGGATCAGATGTTTGCAGTAAGACAGTTATGCGAGAAGTATTTAGAGAAGCATAAGGAGATATTTTGGACTTTTATGGACTTGGAAAAAGCGTATGATCGTGTGGACCGTGAAGCAATGTGGAAGGTGTTAAGGATTTATGAAATAGGAGGAAATTTGTTAGAAGCAGTTAAGAGTTTTTATGAAGGGAGCAGAGCATGTGTGAGAGTAGGAAATGGTGAGTTCAGTGAATGGTTTGAGGTAAAGGTAGGTTTGCGACAGGGTTGTGTAATGTCACCATGGCTGTTTAATATGTTTATGGATGGTGTGGTGAGGGAGGTGAAAAGGAGAACTATGGGAAGAGGATTGGGTTTAGTAGGAAAGAATGGTAGAGATTGGGAGTTGAATCAGTTGCTGTTCGCTGATGACACACCATTGGTGGCGGATTCTGATGAGAAACTGCAGCGGGTAGTCAAAGAGTTTGGTGTGGTTTGTGGAAGGAGGAAACTGAAGGTGAACGTCAATAAAAGTAAAGTAATGGTATGTAATAGGGGAGAGCATAGGGTGAATCTAGATGTGAGGCTGGATGGGGAAATATTGGAACAAGTAGAGTGTTTTAAATATCTAGGAGGAACGATAAGCAGGAGTGGAGGTATGGAAGTGGAGGTAAAACAGAGAGTGTGTGAAGGAAGGAAGGTTTTCGGAGCAATGGGAAGTATGTGGAAGACGAGAAATCTCGGAGTGAAAGTAAAAAGTGCACTGTATCAAGGAATTGTTGTGCCAACAGTGATGTATGGGGCTGAGACATGGGCTCTGAAGAAAAAAGGAGAAAAAGAGGGCTGGATGTGATGGAGATGAGCTGCTTGAGGAGTATGTGTGGAGTTACTCGTAGAGACAGTTTGAGGAATGAAGAGATACGTAGGAGAGTGGGGCAGCAGGAACATTTGTCGGCCAGAATAGACAGAAGGGTGCTGAGCTGGTACATGGTCATGTTGAAAGAATGGAAGATGAAAGGCTTACAAATAGAATATGTGAGTCATACAGAAGGGGAGATAGAAGGGCAGGAAGACCCCCATTGAGATGGAGAGACTTTGTAAGACAAGCTTTGGATGATAGAGGAATGACTATAGATCAGGCAAGGGAAGTGGTAATAAGCAGGAATGAATTGAAAATGCTTGTAAATTGATAAGTGAACACGTGGTCATTTGGGGGAAGGGGTCGGCTTATTTAGGAGTGTCAGTGAAGTGATGCGAACGAACCGACTTGGTTGGTTTGGACACGTGGAGAGAATGGATGATCAGAACTGGGTGAAGAAATGTCGGACTGTGGGGGGAGCTGCGCGTAGGGGTAGACCTAGAATGACGTGGGATCAGGTACTCCGGCCCGATCTCAAAATATAGAACTTGACAACAGAGGCAGCCCTTGACAGGGCCGCCTGGAAAGCCGCCAATTAGGACTCGAGACTGTAACCACATTGTCTGTGGACAAAACGGTATTTAATCTTATATACTGTAGCCTATGTATATACATTATACTCAGGCCCAATCCCCCACTTTTCCTTCTTTTTTGGGGGGGCGGGGGGGGGGGGGGGACTCAAGACAGAGCCCGAATAGGGACAACATAACAGAACACAATGAACACACAAAAACAAAATACAAATTCACACACATCTAGGTCATCCAGGAGAAGACCCAGAGACCATGGGTCACCAAGGTCCCTCTAGCACTCCCCCTGCCCCCGACCATCCGGAGAGGTTCTGATCTCAGCAAGCAGACATGCAGCGAAGCCCTACCACCACAAGCCCGCCCACCACAATTCCAGGCGCACCCTTCATATATACCGTCTCCCCAGGCCAGGTGCCTGATGGACTATTATCTATTCCAACTTGCGCCCGACCGGGTCCCGCCATGTCCCTGCTGCCCTGAATAGACAGCCACTTAACCCTAACTAAAAAGTTAACAGGATCTCAACTGAACCAGAGAGAGTTAGGCAAAACTGACCTGGTTATACAGTCGAGTGCTTCTCCCTAGGACGAACACACTTAACTGGTAACCTATCAGTTCGGATAAAGATTCCGTAGGGGCTAGTCATTCTCCCCTTAAACTCTTGACAAGCAGCTTTGATTTAACAGACGATTAGCTCTTCCTCGGACGAGCCTAATTAACTGCAAATCAATAGAATAGGGAATAAGAAATCTGTCAAGGCTAACCTTGGATCCTTGAAGACTCTTATCATTAGTGCAAACAAGTGTGTTAGACTGTGACCCCGAAGAAAGGACGTAGAAGAAAGAAAGAGAGCATTACCTACCTGGCCAATGTATTGATACCGTGACCTTCACCTTGGTCAAACAGGAGGAATAACCGACCTCTCTACTACGTGTGCACCAGACTCCCTACGGGCTCCTTCTCTTCCTACTCAAATCCTTTAAGTGACTTATTGTTTTGTAAATTGTTTTGAAGATTACAGTAAGGGTTAATAAAATATGCTAAGATTCACATTAACGTAGCTTCTGAAGATTTTCCATTCATCACTTCTCCTAGATATTTGTAACTCGATTTAGAGAGAACATTACACTTCTATCAGTGGGATAAATAGATATTTAATTCTTCGAGTACAGGCTCCTGTATTCTTATGAGGAGTAATATCAATATTTATTCGGGAAATTATACATGCACCTTTACACGTAAAACTATAGTGAATTCTTATTCAGATCTTATCTCTGTGCTATGTCATCAGCAGGGTACGTAAGATATAGATGGTTGTTCACAGAGCGTTTTACCATTCAGTCTCTTTATTTGAATATTATTAATGATCACGCTTCATGACTTATAATTCACGTAGTGTTCAGTTTGAGTTATCTCTAACTCTGTATTTAACGTCTCATTAAATTATCCGCCCGGCGAGGTTATCTCAGTCACACATACATGACTATTGTATTTATTTAAACCATTTATGAGCTTAGCTTCATTACCTTGACTCTTCGAGTTATTTGAGTTAATTCTCCTGTAAACTTTGCCTTAACGTAAAGGTTAAACTTGAATAAAATAGTACCTTAATTACCATAACCTCAGTGCTGTATGTATATTGTCGCAGTAACTAATATTTACACTCAGCGCGCAGCTACCTCACCTACGCAAAAACCCCTTCACGGTACTATTTATTGTTTGAGACTAGATCTCTCTGTGTACACCTATTCTGTGTTGATCAGTATTATTTGTACTATTGTATAACCTAACCTATTCTGTGTTGATCAGTATTATTTGTACTATTGTATAACCTAATCTATTTTCTCCTAGGTCATCAGTTATCCTAGGACTAATTCCATTTTATGATTTTATGTTTAGTATTTATTGAAGCATAGACTACAGTAGATCTGGACTCTAGTGATTCTAGCTCGCACTCCTGACTGTGTGAAGTATATACCCTTTACTGCAAAGTTCCATTTTCGTGTCCAGTCCAGATCTACTGTTGTCTATGATTGAAGTGATCCCTTACCCTAGAAGGGCTTCCGATTTCTATAACTATTATCTGATTTGTACCCTAGCCACTTAAGGAATAAAACGTGTGAAACTAAATTGTGTATTCTGTGTCATTGATTATTATTGTTGCATGATATATAATATTGAAGCTCGTTACGCTCCAGTGAGAGTGTTCAGATTCCCCATTCTTTCCTAAGGTGGAAAAAGCGCAATCACTATCAAGCACGTTAAATTATAACGTCGCATAACATACAGTATATATTTTTGTTATTGACAGCAAGCTAAGTTTGCACATTTTTCGAGAGAAAAATGTTTCCGGCGAAGCCGGATTTTTCCATACAATGCTGGCTCGCTTTCGCTCGTCTGGAAGAAATCGACAACTGGATGGTGATAAACGTCTTGAAACAGTTGGCTGAATGGGGCCAAATGGATACAAGCCAGGGAAAGAGAGAAAAGGAGAGAAAGATGAAAAAAAGTCGGTGACCCTCCTTAACCTTAACCTGGGAATGTTACCTTTACTTTTATTCTTGCTAGCAATATCAATAGACGATATTACTCTGTTTAGGAAGGATATCATTCTGATAGTCAACACATTAATGAAGATATACGGCACCTCTCTGATTACTAGACGTCCTTCCTAAGTTGCATTAAATAATCTAATAATAGCCAGACTATAGGGAATAATGGTGTCACTCGTACTGAAGTGATTAATGTGTATATAACTTTAAGGGGTTGTGTACACCTTAATTGCCCTTTTCATACCTTATTTAAACCCGTAGTTGTATATACAGTAGTCATTGGAGGGGCAAAGCCTCTCAAGTATCCCTCTGACTCCCACATGTTCTTCACAAGCTTAATAAAACCGTCTAATGATAGCCAGAATTCATCCTTTGAGTACCAGCGACGTGTTATATTTTAGTGTAGCTATATTTAGACGATATTTTGAAGCTGGGGAAGGATCTATGGTAGTTAAAAGGGTTGGTTGAGAAAGTTTGAAGCCTTATTATTGCTAGAGGTCCTTCCTAAGCTGATTGAAATCGTCTATAATCATTGCCAGAATATAATAAAATGGATGTCACCGGTACAGTACGGGTTAAGGGGAAGTATTGCGTCATTGAATGTTGAAAGACATAATATGATTCCCTATTATCTACAGCCACAGGACAGGCAGCAGTATTGCCAACATATTACCGTAATATCAAGGGTCACACATTGAACTAACCGTCAATATACAATTAAATATGCAATGGAATAAATGTGGCTTTAACTGTGGATGAGCTCTCTTGTCCGGCCCCCTTCTCTCTCGTGTTTAGCACCCATTAGGTTTCAGATTTTTAGACGTTTTTTTTTTTTTTTTTTTTTTTTTTTTTTCTATATTCCAACTTACTTCCTCTCGGGCATAGGCTGAGAGCCTTAACATTCACCGCTTTACAATGAACAGTGAAGCCCGTGAGGTCTTGTTCCAGTCTAGGGAGTGAGACATGTGAAGCACGTAGAGTACAACGAGCACCTGCCATCTTGCCTTCACATGAGGCACGGTGCTCACTCATGGCCCGAAACGACCCCATCTCTGAAGCCACCTCGTTCCCGTGCTTCACTGTCTCACCCCCTACACTCGGACTCTCACACTTACACACACAACGCCACCTGTTGAGCAGATAACTCACCAGGCATTGCACCCCTATAGCATATTTTGAATATGGGAATATTCATACAGTGCTATTTAATCAGGGAACAATGAGGGTATTTTATTGACGTTTCGGTGGGCTTGTGGTAATGCACTGATACCAGGTACAGCACAAATTCCATCCCAATAATATCTTCCCATTGATACATCGGGATTTGAACCCAGGACCTTTGGATTACCAGGCCAGTGGCAAGACCACTCCACCACACTTCCCCTAAATGGGTTGGACCCATTAGTTTGGTGATTTTAAGACTTTTCGACCTATTTCTGTGTCAATTTTAAGACTTTTCGTGTCATTTAGGTGTCGATTCTTTTCTGTCGAGCAATAGCGAGCCTGTAGTTTTAAGATTAACCGGCCTTCGGCCGGAAATTTTGTCTATTGAAAAATTTATAACATTATCTTGAAGGTAGGTCTATTTTTTTTTTACAGGTTGATGGAGGTCAAGGGAGAAATAAAAAAAACAAAACAAAAAAACACCCAATTAAAAGCTAAAGCAATAAGCACCCCTTAATGAAGGTATGAACGTGCCTGTTAACCCCTTGAGGATTATGACGCACTTTGGCAGTTTATTTTGGCTATGATTAGATGATTGTATTCAGAGTAGGAAGGGTGTATGGAAGGCAGAGGGTTGATTGGTCCAGTTTTTCCCTTTCAACTCTCACATAATTATATTTCCTAAGCTATATTTAATCTTCTACAGATAATCAAAATGAATTATTAAACCGCACCATAATCCTTAAGAGGTTAAAGTGTTAATATAAATTACCCTCTCAAGGAATATTGGTAGTAGACACACGTCATATAAGGATAGAAAAGCATATCAACTAACTAAGGGTATACATCGATCAATATACCCAACTTGATGTTATTTAGACTATGTATACATATATTGTTAATAGTGTAGTATCCGGCTCGCTTGGTGTAGTGACTAGCGTCTCGGACTTCCACCCAGAAGGCCCGGGTTCGCGCCCACGCTCGGCGCATTAAAGATTTTTCACAAGCACTGAGTCGTTACCATCCCTCATGAGCAAAGGGATGGGGTAGTAGTACAGGACCCCAATGGAAATACGCCTAATCGGCCTTATTGAGCTATCCTTAGCTAGCTTAGCATGCGCTAGCTTTAAGAACTATTATTATTATTATTATTATTATTATTATTATTATTATTATACATGAAGCCTAAATGAAGACGAGTCTAGAAGTCCCAACCATATAATTAATTTAAGTACACAATCGTCTAATGGTAGCCAGAATATAGTTAAAAGGACGACCCCGGTACAGAAGGGGTTAACCCTTACAGTACCAGCCACGTCTGTTATCATTTATTCTAGCTATTTTTATGCAATTTTATGCAGCTTAGGAAGGATCTGTGGTAGTTAAGAGTTGATTGAGATAGTTTGAAGCCTTATAATTACTAGAGATCCTTCCTAAGCTGAATAAAATTGGTTAATAGTTGCCAGAATATAATTAATATGACGTCACTGGTACTGAAGGGGTTAACCCCTTCAGTACGATGACGTATTTTTCATCACATTCTGGTTACCATTAAATGATTTTTTTTAGCTTGTAATCAAACTCTAGGACTCAAATGGGTAAATACGATCTTGATAAACCCTCTGAGTAACACAGGTCCTTCTTAGTCTGCATATAATCGTCTAGTTGTAGCCAGAATCAAAGGTAAAAAGGCGTCATGGTGCTGAAGGGGTTAAAAACACCCCCGAGACCCCCTTCATGATAAATGTGTACATTTTTCGGTAGAACAATTTCCTGGTCGAACGCCAGTTTCTCTTAAATTACAGGCTCGCTATCGCTCGCCAGGAAAAAATTGACACTTAAATGGAGCAAAAGGTCTTGATATTGATGAAGAAATGGGACGAAAACTCTTAAAATCTACCAACTAATGGGGCGAACATCGTAAAATCTCAAAACTAATGAGGCTAAACATGAGGTAGAAGGAGAGCCAGAAAAAACCAATCATCTCCCCTTAATATATACTACATAGCCATAAAGCAAATACATTATGAAATATACATGATCTTGAGGAGCTATTTCTACTTGTGGACAAACTATACTCTGTTTCTGTTCAGCTGATGATAAATTGAATCCTTTGGCAGCTAATTTGTGAATACTTAATGAACAAATATGAAACTACTATGTCTCTGCATCATATTAAGACCAAGTTTATATAATTACCACCACATTTCACTACAACATCTTCCAAATAACGGAGAACTCTTGATGGCAACTTTGCAATTTACCGCCAGTTGAAAAGAAACAGAGTATAAGTAACACAAACTTTAACCCTTTCAAGATACGATGACGCATTTATTGTCCGTTTTCTGGCTATTAATAGACGATTATATTCGAAAAAGGAAGGGTATATGGAAGTGAGAGGGTTAATTGAATAGTTATGGCGGATTTAAGCAAGATAAGTTTACTCTAGGCTACCTAAGACTGAAAAGGTCCGCTCATATAAATGTAAATTAATAATACCGGGAGTGTAACTCACTATTAAAATCACCATAGAATATTGCAGTCAGGCAAGGTGGAAATGGTGATGGAGGTGCTGATGGATGGTAGGCAAATGGCTACTATTCGAACACCATTGGTGACCACATGGATGTACCTGAAGAAATTGTACAGTATGTAAGCTTATGATACATAGAAAATGTAGGTTATAGCACTGACTATGGTGAATCCACGATATAGTCTTTACCCTTATAATACCCACAGATCCTTACTAAACCGTATAAAACCGTCTAATGATAGCCAGATTATATAGTCCTTACCCTTATAATACCCACAGATCCTTCCTAAGCCGTATAAAACCGTCTAATGATAGCCAGATTATATAGTCCTTACTCTTATAATACCCACAGATCCTTCCTAAGCCGTATAAAACCGTCTAATGACAGCCAGATTATATAGTCCTTACCCTTATAATACCCACAGATCCTTCCTAAACCGTATAAAATCGTCTAATGACAGCCTCAATAAACGGTCAAAGCGCGTCAAGGGCCTCAAAGGGTTAAGGGGAGATGGGAGTATTTATTTGTTCATTTATGTATCTTTATTGTTTTAGTTTCCTCCCAAGACCTCCATCAAGCTTAAAAAACACTTTATTTATATATTTTTATTATATTTTGTATTAATATTATTGTAACTTGAATGATTATTATGTTATCTGTCAAAGCGAAGGATGATACAATTATTGGTAGTAATAAAACCACAATATCTGAGGTGAAGCCATTGATTTCTGGGGCTGATGAGTGATCGGTGCTTCTGAATGCTTGTGTGCTGGATTTTTGTGGGCGAACTGTTATGTGTTCTTCTTCCGTCACCTGTATATCCTTTCTCAAGTTTCTTGCTGATCCTCCCTACCCCTTGTGGGTGTATGGGCTGGCTACTACTACATACAACCACAATGGGGAGAGAGCTTTCTGTTTGCTATCCTTACCTTCCACTTAGTATCACATTTTGTTAGAATATAGTTCGGACTGCCTAGTAGGGGCCGCAAGTTCTTTGCAGTCTGCGTATCTATGTAACTCAATGTAACTATATAACTCATAATAAACTGTACAAAATCGTCTAATAATAGCCGGCGTAAACCGTCAAAATGCGTCATATTCTTCAAAGGGTTAATTACCCCTCAGAGGCTTAGAGATCCTTCCTAAGCTGCATAAAACCGTCTAATGGTAACCGGAATATTAGGGTTAAGCTGCGGCCTCAAACACTGAAGGAGTTAACCCTTTCAGTACCGGTGTTGTCTTATTAACTTTATTATGGCTACTGTTGGACGATTGTATTCAGTTTAAAAACACCCTAGAGCAATTAACAGGCTTGGAACTATCTCACTTAAGGGGGTATGGGTCGTTTTCTGCACCCCTTTCTCCCTCGTGTTTAGCCCCACTAGTTAATTTATTAATAGACCAAAAACACCAGCCACTAGCCACTTAACCCTTTGTACTACCACAGACCCCTCTTAAGCTGCACACAATCGTCAAATTACGACTGGAATATAATACAAAAGACGTCGTCGGTACAGAAATAGTTAATATATTAATTATTAACCCCTTAACGATTATGATGCCTTGATACAGTTTATTCTGCGGGCTAGTATTAGACGATTATATGCGGTTTAGGAAGGATCTGCGGGAATTAGTAAAGTGAAGACTATCTCATTAACTCTCTGACTTCCATATACCCTTCCTAATCTGACTAAAATCATCTAATAAAAGCCAGGAAACAGAAAGGAAATGCGTCATCGTACCTTGAAAGGATTAAAACTAATAAAAATAAATATAATATTAATAATAATCATTTATTATTTTCATTATTAATATTATTATTATTATTATATGAATAATAGTAATAGTAAATCATAACCATAATCACAATAACACCAATAATGATAATAATAAAAGATGTCGGTTTAGAACTGCCTTGAGCTAGTGGTTCGAACCCTGGACTGAGGCTTCAGGGTTCACACCGCTCCAGAGAGGTCAGCCGCACATCTTATTATCAACAACACAAACTTTAACCACATGATTCATTTTCCTCGGGTTGTCTTTTATATTCGCTTCCCTTAAGGGGATATGGGCCTTTTTTTCTGGGCCCCCTTCTCCCTCATGCTTAGCCCCATCAGTTTTGACATTTAAAGACTTTTGCCCCCATTAGTTTGTCAATTTTAATACCTTTCGCCGCATTTCTTTGTCAATATTAAGGCCTTTCGTGCCCTCTAAGTGTCGTTTTTTTTCCTGGCGAGCTAGAGCGAGCCTGTAATTGTTGAGAAACCGGCTTTCGGCCCTGACACTTTTCTACCGAAAAATGTACAAATTTATCTTGAAAGGAGGTCTAGGGGGTGTGTCTTTAAGCTCGATGGAGGTCTAGGGAGGAAACTAAAAAATAAAGTTATTAAATAAATATATAGGCCAAATAAACAGCACTACCCCTTTAATATAATAAATACAACAACAACAACAACAACAACAACAACAACAACAACATCACTACCCCTTTATTATAATAGATACACAAACAACAACAACAACAACAACAACAACATGATTCCTTTTCCTCGGGTGGTCTTTACTATTCGCTTCCCTTAACCCTTTGAGGCCCGTGACGCACTTTGACCGTTTATTGAGGTTATCAGTAGACGATGTTTACGGTTTAGGAAGGATCTGTGGGTATTATCAGGGAGAAGACTATCTCAATTAACCCTCTGACTTCCATACACCCTTCCTAATCTGAATAAAATTGTCTAATAACCGCTTATAAATAAATACGTAATCGGATCTTTAAGGGGACAGTGGTTATTTTTTGGGTCCATATATTTATAAATACATATATTTTATTAGTTTTTTGGTCTATATATTTATTATTGAGTTTCTCTGCTAGACCTCCATCAAGCTTAAAAAGACACCCCTAGACAGCCTTTCAAGATACATTTGTACATTTTTCGATAGTAAAATGTCTTGGCCGAAAGCCGATTTCTTTTGATATTTCAGGTTCGCTATCGCTCGCCAGGAAAAAACGACACCTAAATAGTACGAAAAGTCTTGATATTGATATAGAAATGGAACGAAAGTACGAGAGAGTTAATGGAGATCAATTTCACCCCATGGATTCCTAGAGAGATCTTTCCTAAGCTGCATAAATCGTCTAATGTTAGCCAAAATAAACTGTTAAAACGCGTCATAATCCTCAAGGTATTAAGGGAGGTCACCTGCTTGTTTTCTCTCCTTTTCTCTCCTTTTCTCTCTCTTTCTCTGGCTTGTATCCATTTGGTCCCATTCAGCCTACCGTTTTACGACGTTTATCCCCATCTAAGAGTCGATTTCTTCATTGTATGGAGAAATCCGGCTTCACCGGAGACAAATTCATTCCGCATGTCAATTTGTTTTTCAAAAATATGCTGGTTAGTGGAAACATCGACACCTGGATGGGGATAAACGTCTTAAAACAATAGGTTAAATGGGGCCAAATGGATACAACTCAGAGAGAGATGGAGAGAGAAAGTGAGAAACATGAAAGAGATCTATCTATCTATCTATATGCTCAGGCCCAATCCCCATTTTTGGGGTAGCCGACTCAAGACAGAGCAACAACAGGGAAAACACAAAAACAACATAAAACAACAAATAAACACAGATAAAAAACACAAACTCACACACATCCAGGTCACCCAGGAGAAGACCCAGAGACCAGGGTCACAAAGGTCGCTCCAGCATTCCCCTGGCCCCCGACCACCCGGAGAGGTTCCGATCTCGGCAGGCAGACATGCAGCGGAGTGAAAGCCACAAGCCCTCCCACCACACTTCCAGGCGCACCCTTCATATTAATCGTCTCCCCGGGCCAGGCCCCTGATGGACTATTATCTAGTCCAACTTGCGCCCGACCCCTTACTCCAAAATAAAATAAAAGAGATAGCCCCCTTCAATGATTCTAGTCCGAACTGTATTCTATCAAACTGTGCTATAACCCCCTCCCTCCCCCTCCTCTCTCCCCCAGAGTTGAAAGAGTGATAGAGAGCCAAATTCAAGGTACGTTAGAGTCAAAATGTCTGGACACAGCTTGAACCAGTTTAATTCACAGGATCAACATGTTTAGCCTACTTATAATGAAGACACTATAGTTTTGGGAAGAATATATTCACATTTATATTTTTATTTATTTCACCACAACACTAAACACCTCCGATGAAAGTAATGAAAGCATACAGTATGTGATCCACCGGGATTCGAACCTGGGTTATCACACACAGATGTTTAAACACTCTAACCATTACACCACCAGGACTGAAAATATTCCCAATAGTTTGTTTTTGTATGACAAATAATCTTAAATGTATTTAAATATTTAGTGAAATGTTATAAAAACCATCACGTCATGTTGATCAAAGTTAAGGGGGGATGGGCGTATTTATTTGCTTATTTACTTATCTTTTTATTTCAGTTAGTAGTTTTTGTTAATTCCTCCCTAGACCTCCATCAAGCTTAAAAAACATACAACACCCAGAGACCCCACTTCAAGACAAGTTTGTAAAAAAATTCAATAGCCAAATATCCCGGCCAGAGGCTGGTAACCACTATTTTACAGGCTTGCTATCGCTCGCCAGAACAAAAATCGACACCTAAATGGTACGACAAGTTATAATATTGACAAAGAAATTGGGTGAAAGGTCGTAAAATCGCTAAAGTAATAGAGTGAACATCTTAAAGTCTCAAAACTAATGAGGCTAAACATGAGGGAGAAGGGGAGCCAGAAAAAACCACCATCTCCCCTTAATATATACTACATAGCCATAAAGCAAATACATTAGGAAATATACATGATCTTCAGGAGCTGTTTCTACTTGTGGACAAACTATACTCTGTTTCTGTTCAGCTGACGATAAATTGAATCCTTTGGCAGCTAATTTGTGAATACTTAATGAACAAATATGAAACTACTATGTCTCTGCATCATATTAAGACCAAGTTTATATAATTACCACCACATTTCACTACAACATCTTCCAAATAACGGAGAACTCTTGATGGCAACTTTGCAATTTACCGCCAGTTGAAAAGAAACAGACTATAAGTAACACAAACTTTAACCCTTTCAAGATACGATGACGCATTTATTGTCCGTTTTCTGGCTATTAATAGACGATTATATTCGAAAAAGGAAGGGTATATGGAAGTCAGAGGGTTAATTGAATAGTTATGGCGGATTTAAGCAAGATAAGTTTACTCTAGGCTACCTAAGACTGAAAAGGTCCGCTCATATAAATGTAAATTAATAATAATACCGGGAGTGTAACTCACTATTAAAATCACCATAGAATATTGCAGTCAGGCAAGGTGGAAATGCTGATGGAGGTGCTGATGGATGGTAGGCAAATGGCTACTATTCGAACACCATTGGTGACCACATGGCAGCACCTGAAGAAATTGTACAGTATGTAAGCTTATGATACATAGAAAATGTAGGTTACACCACTGACTATGGTGAATCCACGATATAGTCTTTACCCTTATAATACCAACAGATCCTTACTAAACCGTATAAACCGTCTAATGACAGCCAGATTATATAGTCCTTACCCTTATAATACCCACAGATCCTTCCTAAACCGTATAAAACCTTCTAATGACAGCCAGATTATATAGCCCTTACCCTTATAATACCCACAGATCCTTCCTAAGCCGTATAAACCGTCTAATGATAGCCAGATTATATAGTCCTTAGCCTTATAATACCCACAGATCCTTCCTAAACTGTATAAATCATCTAATGATAGCCAGATTATATAGTCCTTAGCCTTATAATACCCACAGATCCTTCCTAAGCCGTATAAAATCGTCTAATGACAGCCTCAATAAACGGTCAAAGCGCGTCAAGGGCCTCAAAGGGTTAAGGGGAGTATTTATTTGCTCATTTATGTATCTTTATTTTTAGTTTCCTCCCAAGATCTCCATCAAGCTTAAAAAACACTTCCCAAGACTCTCCTACAAGATAAATTTTTAAATTTTTCGATAGAAAAAATACACAAATTACAGGCTCGCTATCGCTCGCTATGAAAAAATCGACACCTAAATAACACGAAAAGTCTTAATATTGATGAAGAAATGGGGCGAAAAGTCTAAATATCTCCACAATAATGGGCGTTCCGAACGTCTTATAATCTTAACACTAATGGGGTTAAACATGAGGGAGAAGGGGGACCACAAAATCGGTCCATCTCCCCTTAAGGTCAAAGCGCGTCACGGACCTCAAAGGGTTAAGGGAAGCGAATATAAAAGACCACCCGAGGAAAAGGAATCATGTTGTTGTTGGTGTTGTTGTTGTTGTTGTTGTTGTAGTATAGATGATACAATTATTGGTAGTAATAAAACCACAATATCTGAGGTGAAGCCATTGATTTCTGGGGCTGATGAGTGATTGGTGCTTCTGAATGCTTGTGTGCTGGATTTTTGTGGGCGAACTGTTATGTGTTCTTCTTCCGTCACCTGTATATCCTTTCTCGAGTTTCTTGTTGATCCTCCCTACCCCTTGTGGGTGTAAGGACTGGCTACTACTACATACAACCACAATGGGGAGAGAGCCTTCTGTTTGCTATCCTTACCTTCCACTTAGTAACACATTATGTTAGAATATAGTTCGGATTGCCTAGTAGGGACCGCAAGGTCTTTGCAGTCTGCGTAGCTATGTAACTCAATGTAACTATATAACTCTTCGTAAACTGTACAAAATCGTCTAATAATAGCCGGAGTAAACCGTCAAAATGCGTCATATTCTTCAAAGGGTTAATTACCCCTCAGAGGCTTAGAGATGCTTCCTAAGCTGCATAAAACCGTCTAATGGTAACCGGAATATTAGGGTTAAGCTGCGGCCTCAAACACTGAAGGAGTTAACCCTTTCAGTACCGGTGTTGTCTTATTAACTTTATTATGGCTACTGTTGGACGATTGTATTCAGTTTAAAAAGACCTAAGAGCAATTAACAGGATTGGAACTATCTCACTATGGGTGGTTTTCAGGCCCCTTTCTCCCTCGTGTTTAGCCCCATTAGTTAATTTATTAATATACCAAAAAAACAGCCGCTAGCCCTTAACCCTTTTCACTACCACAGATCCCTCTTAAGCTGCTTACAAAATTGTCTAATTATGACTGGAATATAATACAAAAGACGTCGCCGGTACAGAAATAGTTAATATATTAATTATTAACCCCTTGACGATTTTATGCGGTTTAGGAAGGATCTTTGGGAATTAGTAAAGTGAAGACAATCTCATTAACTCTCTGACTTCCATATACCCTTCCTTATCTGAATAAAATCATCTACTAATAGCCAGGAAACAGAAAGGAAATGTGTCACCATATCTTGCAAGGGTTAAAACTAATAATAATAAATATAATATTAATAATAATAATTTATTATTTTCATTATTAATATTATTATTATTATTATATTAATAATAGTAATAGTAGATCATAACCATAATCACAATAACACCAATAATAATAATAATAAAAGAAGTCGTTTAGAACTGTCTTGAGCTAGTGGTTCGAACCCTGGACTGAGGCTTCAGGGTTCACACCGCTCCAGAGAGGTCAGCCGCACATCTTATTATCAACAACACAAACTTTAACCACATGATTCATTTATCTCGGGTTGTCTTTTATATTCGCTTCCCTTAAGGTGATATGGGTAATTTTTTCTGGGCCCCCTTCTTCCTCATGCTTATCTCCATCAGTTTTGACATTTAAAGACGTTTGCCCCATTAGTTTGTCGATTTTAATACCTTTCGCCGCATTTCTTTGTCAATATTAAGACCTTTCGTGCCCTTTAAGTGTCAAGTGTCGATTTGTTTTCCTGGCGAGCGAGAGCGAGCCTGTAATTGTGGAGGAACCGGCCTTCGGCCATGACACTTTTCTACCGAAAATGTACAAATTTATCTTAAAAGGGGGCCTAGGGGGTGTGTCTTTAAGCTCGATGGAGGTCTAGGGAGGAAACTAAAAAATAAAGTTATTAAATAAATATATAGGCCAAATAAACAGCACTACCCCTTTAATATAATTAATACACAAACAACAACAACAACAACAACAACAACATGATTCCGTTTCCTCGGGTGGTCTTTACTATTCGCTTCCCTTAACCCTTTGAGGCTCGTGACGCACTTTGACCGTTTATTGAGGCTATCAGTAGACGATGTTTACGGTTTAGGAAGGATCTGTGGGTATTATCAGGGTAAAGACTATATCAATTAACCCTCTGACTTCCATACACCCTTCCTAATCTGAATAAAATTGTCTAATAACCGCCTATAAATAAATACGTAATCGGATCTTTAAGGGGACAGTGGTTATTATTTGGGTCCATATATTTATATATACATATATTTTATTAGTTTTTTGGTCTATATATTTATTATTGAGTTTCTTTGCTAGACCTCCATCAAGCTTAAAAAGACATCCCCTAGACCCCCTTTCAAGATAAATATGTACATTTTTCGATAGTAAAATGTCTTGGCCGAAAGCCTATTTCTTTTGATATTACAGGTTCGCTATCGCTCGCCAGGAAAAAACGACACCTAAATAGTACGAAAAGTCTTGATATTGATATAGAAATGGAACGAAAGTGTTAATGGAGATCAATTTCACCCCATGGATTCCTAGAGAGATCTTTCCTAAGCTGCATAAATCGTCTAATGTTAGCCAAAATAAACTGTTAAAACGCGTCATAATCCTCAAGGTATTAAGGGGGGTCACCTGCTGGTTTTCTCTCCTTTTCTCTCTCTTTCTCTGGCTTGTATCCGTTTGGTCCCATTTAGCCGACCGTTTTACGACGTTTATCCCCATCTAAGAGTCGATTTCTTCATTGTATGGAGAAATCCGGCTTCGCCGGAGACAAATTCATTCCGCATGTCAAAAAATAAATAAAAAATATGCTGGTTAGAGGAAACATCGACACCTGGATGGGGATAAACGTCTTAAAACAATAGGTTAAATGGGGCCAAATGGATACAACTCAGAGAGAGATGGAGAGAGAAAGTGAGAAACATAAAAGAGATCTATCTATCTATATGCTCAGGCCCAATCCCCATTTTGGGGGTAGCCGACTCAAGACAGAGCAAGAACAGGGAAAACACAAAAACAACATAAAACAACAAATAAACACAGAGAAAAAACACAAACTCACACACATCCAGGGCACCCAGGAGAAGACCCAGAGACCATGGTCACCTAGGTCGCTCCAGCACTCCCCCGGCCCCCGACCACCCGGAGAGGTTCCGATCTCGGCAGGCAGACATGCAGCGGAGAGAAAGCCACAAGCCCTCCCACCACACTTCCAGGCGCACCCTTCATA
This sequence comes from Paralithodes platypus, assembly GCA_032716605.1. Classification (NCBI taxonomy): domain Eukaryota; kingdom Metazoa; phylum Arthropoda; class Malacostraca; order Decapoda; family Lithodidae; genus Paralithodes; species Paralithodes platypus. The sequence goes on from CM064582.1 coordinate 4,386,088, forward strand.
TTAATCGTCTCCCCGGGCCAGGCGCCTGATGGACTATTATCTAGTCCAACTTGCGCCCGACCCCTAACTCCAAAATAAAATAAAAGAGATAGCCCCCTTCAATGATTCTAGTCCGAACTGTATTCTATCAAACTGTGCTATAACCCCCTCCCTCCCCCTCCTCTCTCCCCCAGAGTTGAAAGAGTGATAGGGAGCCAAATTCAAGGTACGTTAGAGTCAAAATGTCTGGACACAGCTTGAACCAGTTTAATTCACAGGATCAACATGTTTAGCCTACTTATAATGAAGACACTATAGTTTTGGGAAGAATATATTCACATTTATATTTTTATTTATTTCACCACAACACTAAACACCTCCGATGAAAGTAATGAAAGCATACAGTATGTGATCCACCGGGATTCGAACCTGGGTTATCACACACAGATGTTTAAACACTCTAACCATTACACCACCAGGACTGAAAATATTCCCAATAGTTTGTTTTTGTATGACAAATAATCTTAAATGTATTTAAATATTTAGTGAAATGTTATAAAAACCATCACGTCATGTTGATCAAAGTTAAGGGGGGATGGGCGTATTTATTTGCTTATTTACTTATCTTTTTATTTCAGTTAGTAGTTTTTGTTAATTCCTCCCTAGACCTCCATCAAGCTTAAAAAACATACAACACCCAGAGACCCAACTTCAAGACAAGTTTGTAAAAAAATTCAATAGCCAAATATCCCGGCCAGAGGCTGGTAACCACTATTTTACAGGCTTGCTATCGCTCGCCAGAACAAAAATCGACACCTAAATGGTACGACAAGTTATAATATTGACAAAGAAATTGGGTGAAAGGTCGTAAAATCGCTAAAGTAATAGAGTGAACATCTTAAAGTCTCAAAACTAATGAGGCTAAACATGAGGGAGAAGGGGAGCCAGAAAAACCCACCATCTCCCCTTAATATATACTACATAGCCATAAAGCAAATACATTAGGAAATATACATGATCTTGAGGAGCTATTTCTACTTGTGGACAAACTATACTCTGTTTCTGTTCAGCTGACGATAAATTGAATCCTTTGGCAGCTAATTTGTGAATACTTAATGAACAAATATGAAACTACTATGTCTCTGCATCATATTAAGACCAAGTTTATATAATTACCACCACATTTCACTACAACATCTTCCAAATAACGGAGAACTCTTGATGGCAACTTTGCAATTTACCGCCAGTTGAAAAGAAACAGAGTATAAGTAACACAAACTTTAACCCTTTCAAGATACGATGACGCATTTATTGTCCGTTTTCTGGCTATTAATAGACGATTATATTCGAAAAAGGAAGGGTATATGGAAGTGAGAGGGTTAATTGAGATAGTTATGGCGGATTTAAGGAAGATAAGTTTACTCTAGGCTACCTAAGACTGAAAAGGTCCGCTCATATAAATGTAAATTAATAATAATACCGGGAGTGTAACTCACTATTAAAATCACCATAGAATATTGCAGTCAGGCAAGGTGGAAATGCTGATGGAGGTGCTGATGGATGGTAGGCAAATGGCTACTATTCGAACACCATTGGTGACCACATGGATGCACCTGAAGAAATTGTACAGTATGTAAGCTTATGATACATAGAAAATGTAGGTTATAGCACTGACTATGGTGAATCCACGATATAGTCTTTACCCTTATAATACCCACAGATCCTTCCTAAACCGTATAAAATTGTCTAATGACAGCCTCAATAAACGGTCAAAGCGCGTCAAGGGCCTCAAAGGGTTAAGGGGAGTATTTATTTGCTCATTTATGTATCTTTATTTTTAGTTTCCTCCCAAGATCTCCATCAAGCTTAAAAAACACTTCCCAAGACTCTCCTACAAGATAAATTTTTAAATTTTTCGATAGAAAAAATACACAAATTACAGGCTCGCTATCGCTCGCTATGAAAAAATCGACACCTAAATAACACGAAAAGTCTTAATATTGATGAAGAAATGGGGCGAAAAGTCTAAATATCTCCACAATAATGGGCGTTCCGAACGTCTTATAATCTTAACACTAATGGGGTTAAACATGAGGGAGAAGGGGGACCACAAAAACGGTCCATCTCCCCTTAAGGTCAAAGCGCGTCACGGACCTCAAAGGGTTAAGGGAAGCGAATATAAAAGACCACCCGAGGAAAAGGAATCATGTTGTTGTTGGTGTTGTTGTTGTTGTTGTAGTATAGATGATACAATTATTGGTAGTAATAAAACCACAATATCTGAGGTGAAGCCATTGATTTCTGGGGCTGATGAGTGATCGGTGCTTCTGAATGCTTGTGTGCTGGATTTTTGTGGGCGAACTGTTATGTGTTCTTCTTCCGTCACCTGTATATCCTTTCTCGAGTTTCTTGTTGATCCTCCCTACCCCTTGTGGGTGTAAGGACTGGCTACTACTACATACAACCACAATGGGGAGAGAGCCTTCTGTTTGCTATCCTTACCTTCCACTTAGTAACACATTATGTTAGAATATAGTTCGGATTGCCTAGTAGGGACCGCAAGGTCTTTGCAGTCTGCGTAGCTATGTAACTCAATGTAACTATATAACTCTTAGTAAACTGTACAAAATCGTCTAATAATAGCCGGAGTAAACCGTCAAAATGCGTCATATTCTTCAAAGGGTTAATTACCCCTCAGAGGCTTAGAGATCCTTCCTAAGCTGCATAAAACCGTCTAATGGTAACCGGAATATTAGGGTTAAGCTGCGGCCTCAAACACTGAAGGAGTTAACCCTTTCAGTACCGGTGTTGTCTTATTAACTTTATTATGGCTACTGTTGGACGATTGTATTCAGTTTAAAAAGACCTAAGAGCAATTAACAGGATTGGAACTATCTCACTATGGGTGGTTTTCAGGCCCCTTTCTCCCTCGTGTTTAGCCCCATTAGTTAATTTATTAATATACCAAAAAAACAGCCGCTAGCCCTTAACCCTTTTCACTACCACAGATCCCTCTTAAGCTGCTTACAAAATTGTCTAATTATGACTGGAATATAATACAAAAGACGTCGCCGGTACAGAAATAGTTAATATATTAATTAATATACCCCTTCACGATTATGATGCCTTGATACAGTTTATGCTGCGGGCTAACATTAGACGATTTTATGCGGTTTAGGAAGGATCTTTGGGAATTAGTAAAGTGAAGACTATCTCATTAACTCTGACATCCATATACCCTTCCTAATTTGAATAAAATCATATAATAACAGACAGGAAACAGAAAGGAAATGCGTCATTGTATCTGTATAAGGGCTAAATTAATAATAATAAATATAATATTAATATTAATAATTTATTATTTTCATTATTAATATTATTATTATTATTATATGAATAATAGTAATAGTAAATCATAACCATAATCACAATAACACCAATAATAATAATAAAAGATGTGAGTTTAGAACTGCCTTGAGCTAGTGGTTCGAACCCTGGACTGAGGCTTCAGGGTTCACACCGCTCCAGAGAGGTCAGCCGCACATCTTATTATCAACAACACAAACTTTAACCACATGATTCCTTTATCTCGGGTTGTCTTTTATATTCGCTTACCTTAAGGTGATATGGGTAATTTTTTCTGGGCCCCCTTCTTCCTCATGCTTATCTCCATCAGTTTTGACATTTAAAGACGTTTGCCCCATTAGTTTGTCGATTTTAATACCTTTCGCCGCATTTCTTTGTCAATATTAAGACCTTTCGTGCCCTTTAAGTGTCAAGTGTCGATTTGTTTTCCTGGCGAGCGAGAGCGAGCCTGTAATTGTGGAGGAACCGGCCTTCGGCCATGACACTTTTCTACCGAAAATTTACAAATTTATCTTAAAAGGGGGCCTAGGGGGTGTGTCTTTAAGCTCGATGGAGGTCTAGGGAGGAAACTAAAAAATAAAGTTATTAAATAAATATATAGGCCAAATAAACAGCACTACCCCTTTAATATAATAAATACACAAACAACAACAACAACAACAACAACAACATGATTCCGTTTCCTCGGGTGGTCTTTACTATTCGCTTCCCTTAACCCTTTGAGGCCCAGGACGCGCTTTGACCGTTTATTGAGGGTATCAGTAGACGATGTTTACGGTTTAGGAAGGATCTGTGGGTATTATCAGGGTAAAGACTATCTCAATTAACCCTCTGACTTCCATACACCCTTCCTAATCTGAATAAAATTGTCTAATAACCGCCTATAAATAAATACGTAATCGGATCTTTAAGGGGACAGTGGTTATTTTTTGGGTCCATATATTTATATATAGATATATTTTATTAGTTTTTTGGTCTATATATTTATTATTGAGTTTCTCTGCTAGACCTCCATCAAGCTTAAAAAGACACCCCTAGACAGCCTTTCAAGATACATTTGTACATTTTTCGATAGTAAAATGTCTTGGCCGAAAGCCGATTTCTTTTGATATTTCAGGTTCGCTATCGCTCGCCAGGAAAAAACGACACCTAAATAGTACGAAAAGTCTTGATATTGATATAGAAATGGAACGAAAGTACGAGAGAGTTAATGGAGATCAATTTTTCCCCATGGATTCCTAGAGAGATCTTTCCTAAGCTGCATAAATCGTCTAATGTTAGCCAAAATAAACTGTTAAAACGCGTCATAATCCTCAAGGTATTAAGGGAGGTCACCTGCTTGTTTTCTCTCCTTTTCTCTCTCTTTCTCTGGCTTGTATCCATTTGGTCCCATTCAGCCTACCGTTTTACGACGTTTATCCCCATCTAAGAGTCGATTTCTTCATTGTATGGAGAAATCCGGCTTCACCGGAGACAAATTCATTCCGCATGTCAATTTGTTTTTCAAAAATATGCTGGTTAGTGGAAACATCGACACCTGGATGGGGATAAACGTCTTAAAACAATAGGTTAAATGGGGCCAAATGGATACAACTCAGAGAGAGATGGAGAGAGAAAGTGAGAAACATAAAAGAGATCTATCTATCTATCTATATGCTCAGGCCCAATCCCCATTTTTGGGGTAGCCGACTCAAGACAGAGCAACAACAGGGAAAACACAAAAACAACATAAAACAACAAATAAACACAGATAAAAAACACAAACTCACACACATCCAGGTCACCCAGGAGAAGACCCAGAGACCAGGGTCACCTAGGTCGCTCCAGCATTCCCCTGGCCCCCGACCACCCGGAGAGGTTCCGATCTCGGCAGGCAGACATGCAGCGGAGTGAAAGCCACAAGCCCTCCCACCACACTTCCAGGCGCACCCTTCATATTAATCGTCTCCCCGGGCCAGGCCCCTGATGGACTATTATTTAGTCCAACTTGCGCCCGACCCCTTACTCCAAAATAAAATAAAAGAGATAGCCCCCTTCAATGATTCTAGTCCGAACTGTATTCTATCAAACTGTGCTATAACCCCCTCCCTCCCCCTCCTCTCTCCCCCAGAGTTGAAAGAGTGATAGGGAGCCAAATTCAAGGTACGTTAGAGTCAAAATGTCTGGACACAGCTTGAACCAGTTTAATTCACAGGATCAACATGTTTAGCCTACTTATAATGAAGACACTATAGTTTTGGGAAGAATATATTCACATTTATATTTTTATTTTTTTCACCACAACACTAAACACCTCCGATGAAAGTAATGAAAGCATACAGTATGTGATCCACCGGGATTCGAACCTGGGTTATCACACACAGATGTTTAAACACTCTAACCATTACACCACCAGGACTGAAAATATTCCCAATAGTTTGTTTTTGTATGACAAATAATCTTAAATGTATTTAAATATTTAGAGTAATGTTATAAAAACCATCACGTCATGTTGATCAAAGTTAAGGGGGGATGGGCGTATTTATTTGCTTATTTACTTATCTTTGTATTTCAGTTAGTAGTTTTTGTTTATTCCTCCCTAGACCTCCATCAAGCTTAAAAACCATACAACACCCAGAGACCCCACTTCAAGACAAGTTTGTAAAAAAATTCAATAGCCAAATATCCCGGCCAGAGGCTGGTAACCACTATTTTACAGGCTTGCTATCGCTCGCCAGAACAAAAATCGACACTTAAATGGTACGACAGGTTTTAATATTGACAAAGAAATTGGAGTGAAAGGTCGAAAAATCGCCAAAGAAATTGAGTGAACATCTTAAAGTCTCAAAACTAATGAGGCTAAACATGAGGGAGAAGGGGAGCCAGAAAACCAACCATCTCCCCTTAATATATACTACATAGCCATAAAGCAAATACATTATGAAATATACATGATCTTCAGGAGCTGTTTCTACTTGTGGACAAACTATACTCTGTTTCTGTTCAGCTGACGATAAATTGAATCCTTTGGCAGCTAATTTGTGAATACTTAATGAACAAATATGAAACTACTATGTCTCTGCATCATATTAAGACCAAGTTTATATAATTACCACCACATTTCACTACAACATCTTCCAAATAACGGAGAACTCTTGATGGCAACTTTGCAATTTACCGCCAGTTGAAAAGAAACGGAGTATAAGTAACACAAACTTTAACCCTTTCAAGATATGATGACGCATTTATTGTCCGTTTTCTGGTTATTAATAGACGATTATATTCGAAAAAGGAAGGGTATATGGAAGTGAGAGGGTTAATTGAGATAGTTATGGCGGATTTAAGGAAGATAAATTTACTCTAGGCTACCTAAGACTGAAAAGGTCCGCTCATATAAATGTAAATTAATAATAATACCGGGAGTGTAACTCACTATTAAAATCACCATAGAATGTTGCAGTCAGGCAAGGTGGAAATGCTGATGGAGGTGCTGATGGATGGTAGGCAAATGGCTACTATTCGAACACCATTGGTGACCACATGGCAGCACCTGAAGAAATTGTACAGTATGTAAGCTTATGATACATAGAAAATGTAGGTTATAGCACTGACTATGGTGAATCCACGATATAGTCTTTACCCTTATAATACCCACAGATCCTTCCTAAGCCGTATAAAACCGTCTAATGATAGCCAGATTATATAGTCCTTACCCTTATAATACCCACAGATCCTTACTAAACCGTATAAAACCGTCTAATGATAGCCAGATTATATAGTCCTTACCCTTATAATACCCACAGATCCTTCCTAAACCGTATAAAATTGTCTAATGACAGCCTCAATAAACGGTCAAAGCGCGTCAAGGGCCTCAAAGGGTTAAGGGGAGTATTTATTTGCTCATTTATGTATCTTTATTTTTAGTTTCCTCCCAAGATCTCCATCAAGCTTAAAAAACACTTCCCAAGACTCTCCTACAAGATAAATTTTTAAATTTTTCGATAGAAAAAATACACAAATTACAGGCTCGCTATCGCTCGCTATGAAAAAATCGACACCTAAATAACACGAAAAGTCTTAATATTGATGAAGAAATGGGGCGAAAAGTCTAAATCTCACCAAACTAATGGGCGTTCCGAACATCTTATAATATGAAAACTAATGGGGTTAAACATGAGGGAGAAGGGGGACCACAAAAACGGTCCATCTCCCCTTAAGGTCAAAGCGCGTCACGGACCTCAAAGGGTTAAGGGAAGCGAATATAAAAGACCACCCGAGGAAAAGGAATCATGTTGTTGTTGGTGTTGTTGTTGTTGTTGTTGTTGTTGTAGTATAGATGATACAATTATTGGTAGTAATAAAACCACAATATCTGAGGTGAAGCCATTGATTTCTGGGGCTGATGAGTGATCGGTGCTTCTGAATGCTTGTGTGCTGGATTTTTGTGGGCGAACTGTTATGTGTTCTTCTTCCGTCACCTGTATATCCTTTCTCGAGTTTCTTGTTGATCCTCCCTACCCCTTGTGGGTGTAAGGACTGGCTACTACTACATACAACCACAATGGGGAGAGAGAGCCTTCTGTTTGCTATCCTTACCTTCCACTTAGTAACACATTATGTTAGAATATAGTTCGGATTGCCTAGTAGGGACCGCAAGGTCTTTGCAGTCTGCGTAGCTATGTAACTCAATGTAACTATATAACTCTTAGTAAACTGTACAAAATCGTCTAATAATAGCCGGAGTAAACCGTCAAAATGCGTCATATTCTTCAAAGGGTTAATTACCCCTCAGAGGCTTAGAGATCTTTCCTAAGCTGCATAAAACCGTCTAATGGTAACCGGAATATTAGGGTTAAGCTGCGGCCTCAAACACTGAAGGAGTTAACCCTTTCAGTACCGGTGTTGTCTTATTAACTTTATTATGGCTACTGTTGGACGATTGTATTCAGTTTAAAAAGACCTAAGAGCAATTAACAGGATTGGAACTATCTCTCTATGGGTGGTTTTCAGGCCCCTTTCTCCCTCGTGTTTAGCCCCATTAGTTAATTTATTAATATACCAAAAAAACAGCCGCTAGCCCTTAACCCTTTTCACTACCACAGATCCCTCTTAAGCTGCTTACAAAATTGTCTAATTATGACTGGAATATAATACAAAAGACGTCGCCGGTACAGAAATAGTTAATATATTAATTATTATCCCCTTGACGATTTTATGCGGTTTAGGAAGGATCTTTGGGAATTAGTAAAGTGAAGACAATCTCATTAACTCTCTGACTTCCATATACCCTTCCTTATCTGAATAAAATCATCTACTAATAGCCAGGAAACAGAAAGGAAATGCGTCACCATATCTTGCAAGGGTTAAAACTAATAATAATAAATATAATATTAATAATAATAATTTATTATTTTCATTATTAATATTATTATTATTATTATATGAATAATAGTAATAGTAGATCATAACCATAATCACAATAACACCAATAATAATAATAATAAAAGATGTCGTTTAGAACTGTCTTGAGCTAGTGGTTCGAACCCTGGACTGAGGCTTCAGGGTTCACACCGCTCCAGAGAGGTCAGCCGCACATCTTATTATCAACAACACAAACTTTAACCACATGATTCCTTTTCCTCGGGTTTTATTTTATATTCGCTTACCTTAAGGGGATATGGGCCGTTTTTTCTGGGCCCCCTTCTCCCTCATGCTTAGCCCCATCAGTTTTGATATTTAAAGACGTTTGCCCCATTAGTTTGTCAATTTTAATACCTTTCGCCGCATTTCTTTGTCAATATTAAGACCTTTTGTGCCCTCTAAGTGTCGTTTTTTTTCCTGGCGAGCGAGAGCGAGCCTGTAATTGTGGAGGAACCGGCCTTCGGCCATGACATTTTTCTACCGAAAAATGTACAAATTTATCTTAAAAGGGGGTCTAGGGGGTGTGTCTTTAAAGCTCGATGGAGGTCTAGGGAGGAAACTAAAAAATATAGTTATTAAATAAATATATAGGCCAAATAAACAGCACTAACCCTTTAATATAATTAATACACAAACAACAACAACAACAACAACAACAACATGATTCCTTTTCCTCGGGTGGTCTTTACTATTCGCTTCCCTTAACCCTTTGAGGCCCGTGACGCACTTTGACCGTTTATTGAGGTTATCAGTAGACGATGTTTACGGTTTAGGAAGGATCTGTGGGTATTATCAGGATAAAGACTATCTCAATTAACCCTCTGACTTCCATACACCCTTCCTAATCTGAATAAAATTGTCTAATAACCGCCTATAAAGAAATACGGAATCGGATTTTTAAGGGGACAGTGGTTATTTTTTGGGACCATATATTTATATATACATATATTTTATTAGTTTTTTGGTCTATATATTTATTATTTAGTTTCTTTGCTAGACCTCCATCAAGCTTAAAAAGACCCCCCCTAGACAGCCTTTCAAGATACATTTGTACATTTTTCGATAGCAAAATGTCTTGGGCGAAAGCCGATTTCTCTTCATATTACAGGTTCGCTATCGCTCGCCAGGAAAAAATCGACACCTAAATTGCACGATAGGTCTTGATACTGATATAGAAATGGGAGAAAAGGCTTTAAAATCGACAAACTAATGGGGCAAACGTCTTAAAATCTGAAAACTAACGGGGCTAAACTTGAGGCGAAAAAGGGGGACCAGACAAACGGCCCCACTCCCCTTAAAGGTTAACCCCTTGAGGATCAGGGTATTCTGGCTACTATGACCCGGTTTTATTCAGCTTAGGAAGAACGTGTGGGAACGAGAGAGTTAATGGAGATCAATTTCACCCCATGGATTCCTAGAGAGATCTTTCCTAAGCTGCATAAATCGTCTAATGTTAGCCAAAATAAACTGTTAAAACGCGTCATAATCCTCAAGGTATTAATGGGGGTCACCTGCTTGTTTTCTCTCCTTTTCTCTCTTTCTCTGGCTTGTATCCATTTGGTCCCATTCAGCTTGCCGTTTTAAGACGTTTATCACCATCTAGGTGTCAATTTCTTCATTGTATGGAGAAATCCGGCTTCGCCGGAAATTTTTTTTCTATCGAAAAATGTACAAATTAGGTCTGCTGTCAAAATAATTTTCAAACATATACTGGCTAGTGGAAACATCGACACCTGGATGGGGATAAACGTCTTAAAACAGTAGGTTAAATGGGGCCAAATGGATACAACCCAGAGAGAGATGGAGAGAGAAAGTGAGAAAAATAAACAAGGTAGGCCCCCTTAAATGATGCTAGTCCGAACTTAATTGTAACAAACTGTGCTACACAGTGGAAGGTAAGGATAGCAAACAGAAGGCTCTCTCACCATTGTGGTTGTATTACTATAGTCTATCCGTTCTAAGTAGGCCAGAAATGTTGACCTCTATCCTCTGTAACTCAAAAAGGGCTAACACAAATGGGCTGTAAATGTTGAACTCTATCCTCTGTAACTCAAAAAGGGCTAGCTTTAAAACAAAAACACCCCTAGACCCCCTTTCAAGATAAATGTGTACATTTTCGGTATAAAAATGTCACTTCCAGAGGCCGGTTGCTCCACAAATACAGGCTCGCTATCGCTCGACAGGAAAATAATCGACACCTAAAGAGCACGAAAGGTCTTAATATTGACAAATGAGGCGAACGGTATTAAAATCGACAAACTAATGGGGCAAAAGTCTTACAATGTCAAAACTAATGGGGCTAAGCATGAGGGAGGGGGGACAGAAAAACGGCCCATCGCCCCTTAAGGTAAGCGAATATAAAAGACAACCCGAGGAAAAGGAATCCTGTGGTCAAAGTTTGTGTTGTTGATAATAAGATGTGCGGCTGACCTCTCTGGAGCGGTGTGAACCCTGAAGCCTCAGTCCAGGGTTCGAACCACTAGCTCAGGGATGCACAATGTCATCTTTTATTGTTGTTGTTATTGTTTTGATTATGATTTAATATTATTTATAATATTCCTAAAATAATAATATATAAATAAAATAATAATAATAATAATAATAATATTAATAATAATAATAATAATTATAATAAGTTATATTTATTATATATCTATTATTATTATTATTATTAATTATTATTTTTATTATTATTATTATTATTATTATTATTATTATTTTTATTATTATTAAATCTCTAACTCCCACAAGTCCTTCCTAAGCTGAATATAATCCTCTAATAATAGCCCTGATAAACTGTCAAACGCGTCATAATGCTCAAGGGGTTAAGGGCAGATATTCACTGTAGTTATTTGTCCTTCTCCCTCATGTTTACTCCCATTAGTTTTGTTATTTCAAGATTTTCGCCCCTTTAGTTTGGCGACTTTGAAGAACTTTCGCCCCATTCTGTCAAATTTTAGATCTTTAGGTATCGATTTTGTCCTGGCGAGGGATAGGGTGCTTGCAATTTAGGATGAACCGGGAGAATTTACAAATATATCTCGACGGGGGGGGGGGGGGGGGTAATGGTTTAAGTGTGATGAAGGTCCAGGGAACAAACTAAACAATATATAATATATTATATATATATATATATATATATATATATATAATCACCCCCCTCCCCCCTTAATATAGTAAGCTGGCCAATCAACAGACTATTGTTTTTCCATATGAAACAATCTATAGGTGTTATACAGTATAATTACATTGAGTTCCATAGATACACAGACCACAAAGACCTTGGGGCCCCTACTAGGCAGTCCAAATTTAATTCTATCAAACTGTGCTACTAAGTGGAAGATAAGGAAAGCAAACAGAAGGCTCTCTCCCCATTGTGGTTGTATGTAGTAGTAGCCAGTCCTTACACCCACAAGGGTTAGGGAGGATCAACAAGAGACTCAGTAACTACTATAGTCTATTTTTAAAGAGACAATGAACGGAGGAAGGAAAAACACAGATAAAACAAAAAGGTCCATGTGCCTAAAGGCATCCTCCATTCATAAAATGTTTGTAACAACTGGATTTAAACTTTTGTAGATTGTAAGTTTGTGGAAAGCAACTCGAGGGAAGTGAATTCCAAAGAGTAGTAGTTCTAGGGATAAATAAATTTTTATAAGCAGAAGTGTTCTGCATTGTGGAGGAGAAAGTGTAGATTCATGGGCTCTCTCAGCTGCCATAGTTCTACGGGGAAAGATGTGGAGAGGCGGCACAATTGAAGCAAGTTCCTCGGAACAATTGCTGTGAACATATCTGTAGAATAATGCAAGGGATGCAACGTTTCTTCGTATGGACAATGTAGGAAGGTCCTGTGTGATTGCAGGGTTATTGATTAATCTAATAGCTTTATTTTGAATTTTGTCCAACTGCCTCAATGCAACCACTCCACTTCCACTCCACAGAGGTGAACAGTAATCCATCTGAGAACGCACATGACTTTTATATATTACGGCCAACTGCTCGTCAGTGAAGAATTCTCGAACTCTGTACAGGAGTCCCAGTTTTTTAGAGGCATTCTTAGCAATGCTTCTAACATAATGTGTCCAGCTCAAGTTAGTAGTTAATGTTACACCGAGAATGTCAATACTAGGGGAAGTGGGAATATATACATCATTACAAAATATATGGGAGTCGGTGAGATTCTGCCGGTTAGAAAATTGAATGTACTTGGTTTTCTGTGCATTAAAGGAAACTAGATTATTTTGTCCCCATTCATTAATTCTAGAAAGGTCCTGGTTCAGAAAAATTGCAGTGTTTATTTTTGAATTTATAAGATCGGGTTGGGTGAAAGAATTGGTAAATGTGAAGGAACTGTGGAGTGTTGAGTCATCTGCGTAGGAATGTATTGGATTATGAGTGGTAGATATGAGATCATTGATATGAAAGGAATAGAGTTGGGGCCAAAACTGATCCCTGGGGAACACCAGCATTTATTGAGTGAAATTGAGAATAAAGGCCATCTACCATTACACATAATTTTATGTTATGAAGATAAGAAGAAATTAGTGGAACTAATGATGCAAGGCCGTAGTGTGACATCTTCGACAATAAGGATTGATGCCAGACTCTATCAAATGCCTTTGATATATCCAGTGCTATTGTATGTGTTTCACCATGTTGGTCTGTAGCTTGGTTGATTTGATGCGTCAGAAGGCAAAGAATGTCTGCAGTTGATCGTCATCGTCTAAAACTATATTGCCTATCACTGATTAATTTATTATTCTCAAGATGCTTAATTATGTGATTATTTAATAATTTTTCAAAGACTTTACCAAGAGTGGAAGTTATAGCTATTGGTTTGTAGTTTGATGGATCTGAAGATCTGAAGTAGGCCAGAAATGTTGACCTCTATCCTCTGTAACTCAAAAAGAGCTAGAGCAAATGTGCTGTAAATGTCCACACTTATTCCCTGGCCGACCCTTCCCAAATGGTAGACATATTAGCTGGATTACTGTAGTGGTTTATTTTTTTTTTTTTTTTTTTCTATGTGATTGAGGGAGGCAAAAGGCATAACTGCCTATAGCGAGTGCCTCCCCCATAGTTGAAAGAGTGACAGGGCCAAAATCAAGGGACGTTCGAGCCAAAATGCCTGGACACACGGAGTTTGAAGCAATTTAAGTCATAGGAAGAGGGAAAGACTGATTCTGGGAGAGAGTTCCAGAGCTCAGATGTTGAGTAGAAGAAAGTTTGAGAGTAACGTTTCACTCTTGGGTTGGAGAGTTGCACAGAGTAGGGGTGGGATTGAGTTGCAAGACGGGTACCACGTGCCCTACGTAAAGGAGGTGGTATGCACTGGGATAGCTCTGAGGAACACTGATTATTATAGTAGCGATAGAATAGCGAGAGAGATGCAACATTGCGGCGGAGAGAGAGAGATTGCAGAGAGTTGGTGAGTGGACGGGAGTTAATGATACGAAAGGCCTTCCTTTCAACTTTGTCTAGGAGAGCGGTGTGAGAGGAACCTCCCCACACATGTGAACAATACTCAATACAAGGGCGCACTATGCCCCTGTACAGAGCAAGAAGCTGTGCAGGGGAAAAGAACCCCCTAAGGCGGTTGAGCACACCCAGCTTCTGGGAGGCTGCCTTAGCAAGACTGGTAATATGGTCCTTCCAAATGAGAGCAGAAGAAAAAGAGACACCAAGAATATTGAGAGAAGAATCTGATGAAGGGTTGATTTTTGTATTGTTGAAGAATAAGGGATAGTCCGCTGGGAGATCCTGACGGGTAGATAGATGGAGAAATTGGGTTTTGGAAGCATTAAAGTTAACAAGGTTTTCTCTGCCCCAATTGGAAATAGTATTTAGATCAGAATTTAAGAGTTCTATGGCTTCATTACGTTTGTCGTTGAGGGATTGCTGGCTGGGGCGTTCTGAAAAACTAATGGAGTAGTGTAAGGTTGAGTCGTCTGCGTATGAATGGATGGGAATTAAGGTACAGTTAAGGAGATCATTTATAAAAATTAGAAAGAGAATAGGAGATAGGACAGAGCCCTGAGGAACACCGGAGTTTATAGGGTGAGGATGTGAACAATGGCCGTCCACAACCGCAGCTATGGAACGGCCGGAAAGGAAATTAGAGACAAAGGCACTGATGGAGGGATAGAAACCGAAGGAGGGTAGTTTAGAAATTAAAGATTTATGCCAGACTCTATCGAAGGCTTTCGATATGTCTAGTGCAATAGAAAAAGTCTCACCGAAGTCCCGAAAGGAGGATGACCAAGAGTTAGTAAGATATGAAAGAATATCACCAGTAGAGCGACCCTTAAGGAAGCCATACTGGCGATCTGAGAGCAGATTATGAGAAGAGAAATGCTTAAGAAATTTGGAAGCAAGAATAGTTTCAAAAACTTTAGAAAGACAAGAGATAAGAGCAATTGGACGATAGTTGGAGGGTTGAGAGCGGTCACCCTTCTTTGGGACAGGTTGAATGTGAGCAAACTTCCAGCATGAAGGGAAGACGTTAGAGGATAGACAGAGACGAAAGAGTTTGCCTAGGCAGGGAGTCAGCACGGAAGCACAGTTTTTGAGAACAACAGGAGGAACACCGTCCGGACCGTATGCCTTATTAGTGTTAAGCCCAGAGAGGGTAGAAAGTACATCTTTAGAAGAGATTAGGATATTAGGCATAAGTAAGAGAGAGGAGGGCGGAGAGGGAGGAATAGCACCGGAATCATCCAAGGTGGAGTTTCTAGCAAAAGTTTGAGCGAAGAGTTTAGCTTTGTCAGAGGAAGAAGTGATGGTTGTGCCATCAGAGTGGGAAAGGGGAGGGAAAGACGAGGAAGAGAAATTGTTGGAGAGGTTTTTGGCTAGATGCCAGAAAGCTTGGGAAGAGCTAGAGTTGGATAGTTCAGTGCATTTATTATTGATGAAAGAGTATTTGGCAAGTCGAAGAACAGATTTGGCTTGATTCCGGGCAGAAACATATGAAGAATGAGAGTCTTGAGTTTTAAGGCGTCGGTACCGTTTGAATGCTTCCTCCTTATTGCGGACAGCAGTAGAACAGGCGTGAGTAAACCAAGATTTTTTAGCATTAGTCTGAGAGAAAGAGAATGGAATGTATGCTTCCATGCCCGATAGGATTACCTCGGTAATGCGTTCAGCACTACCGAGTTATAGAGGTTAGTGGTCAAAATTTGTGGCCTACCTATAATGAACGGGCTATAGTTATAATTGTATCATCCCTCGGGTCCACAGATATAATAATAATACAAGTGACAACAATAATAACGCAAATATTAATACAAATATTATAATAATAATACAAGTGACAACAATAATAACACAAATAATAATACAAATATTATAATAATAATACAAGTGACAACAATAATAACACAAATAATAATACAAATATTACAATAATAATACAAGTGACAACAATAATAACACAAATAATAATACAAATATTATAATAATAATACAAGTGACAACAATAATAACACAAATAATAATACAAATATTACAATAATAATACAAGTGACAACAATAATAACACAAATAATAATACAAATATTATAATAATAATACAAGTGACAACAATAATAACACAAATAATAATACAAATATTATAATAATAATACAAGTGACAACAATAATAACACATAATAATACAAATATTATAATAATAATACAAGTGACAACAATAATAACACAAATAATAATACAAATATTATAATAATAATACAAGTGACAACAATAATAACACATAATAATACAAATATTATAATAATAATACAAGTGACAACAATAATAACACAAATAATAATACAAATATTATAATAATAATACAAGTGACAACAATAATAACACAAATAATAATACAAATATTATAATAATAATACAAGTGACAACAATAATAACACAAATAATAATACAAATATTATAATAATAATACAAGTGACAACAATAATAACACAAATAATAATACAAATATTATAATAATAATACAAGTGACAACAATAATAACACATAATAATACAAATATTATAATAATAATACAAGTGACAACAATAATAACACAAATAATAATATTACAATAATAATACAAGTGACAACAATAATAACACAAATAATAATACAAATATTATAATAATAATACAAGTGACAACAATAATAACACAAATAATAATACAAATATTATAATAATAATCATTAATATCGTATAAATAATAATTAGTATTCGTAGTAGCAGTAGTATTAGTAGTAGTAGTAGTAGTAGTATTAGTAGTAGTAGTAGTTGTAGTAGTAGGAGTAGTAGTAGTAGTAGTAGTAGTTGTAGTAGTAGTTGTAGTAGTAGTAATAGTAGTTGTAGTAGGTATGATAGCAATACATAATTATATACCACTAAATAATAATAATAATAATAACACTATTAATAATATTAATTACAAAAAATAAAAAATAATGTAGACGAAATAATAATAAAAGATGGCAGTCTATTCACTTTGAGCTAGTGGTTCGAACCCTGGACTGAGGCTTCAGGGTTCACAACGTTCCAGAGAGGTCAGCCGAACATCTTATTATCAACAACACAAACTTTGACCACAGGATTCCTTTATCTCGAGTTTTTATTTGATTTTTTTTTTTGGGGGGGGGATGTACATGAGGGATACAAAAGACAATGTTGCCTGTAACAAGTCCCCCCCTCCCCTCCGCAAGTTGAAAGAGTGATAGGGAGCCAAATTCAAGGTACTTTAGAGTCAAAATGCCTGGACACAGTTTGAACCAGTTAAATTCACAGGATCAACATTGTTAGCCTACATATAATGAACACACTATAGTTTGACGAAGAATATCAATATATCACAGGCTCGCTATCGCTCGCCAGGAAACAAATACACCTAACTGGTACGACAGGTATTAATATTGACAAAGAAATGGGGTGAAAGGACGTAAAATCACCAAAGTAACGGGACGAACCTCTTAGAATCTCAAAACTAATGGGGCTAAACATGAGGTAGAAGGAGAGTCACAAAAAACAACCATCTCCCCTTAATATATACGGCATAGCTATACAAATAATAAATCTACGAAATATACATGATCTTGAGGAGCTATTTCTACTTGTGGACAAACTATACTCTGTTTCTGTTCAGCTGACGATAAATTGAATCCTTTGGCAGCTAATTTGTGAATACTTAATGAACAAATATGAAACTACTATGTCTCTGCATCATATTAAGACCAAGTTTATATAATTACCACCACATTTCACTACAACATCTTCCAAATAACGGAGAACTCTTGATGGCAACTTTGCAATTTACCGCCAGTTGAAAAGAAACAGAGTATAAGTAACACAAACTTTAACCCTTTCAAGATATGATGACGCATTTATTGTCCGTTTTCTGGCTATTAATAGACGCTTATATTCGAAAAAGGAAGGGTATATGGAAGTCAGAGGGTTAATTGAGATAATTATGGCGGATTTAAGGAAGATAAATTTACTCTAGGCTACCTAAGACTGAAAAGGTCCGCTCATATAAATGTAAATTAATAATAATACCGGGAGTGTAACTCACTATTAAAATCACCATAGAATATTGCAGTCAGGCAAGGTGGAAATGGTGATGGAGGTGCTGATGGATGGTAGGCAAATGGCTACTATTCGAACACCATTGGTGACCACATGGATGCACCTGAAGAAATTGTACAGTATGTAAGCTTATGATACATAGAAAATGTAGGTTATAGCACTGACTATGGTGAATCCACGATATAGTCTTTACCCTTATAATACCCACAGATCCTTCCTAAACCGTATAAAACCGTCTAATGATAGCCAGATTATATAGTCCTTACCCTTATAATACCCACAGATCCTTCCTAAACCGTATAAAACCGTCTAATGACAGCCTCAATAAACGGTCAAAGCGCGTCAAGGGCCTCAAAGGGTTAAGGGGAGATGGGAGTATTTATTTGCTCATTTATGTATCTTTATTGTTTTAGTTTCCTCCCAAGACCTCCATCAAGCTTAAAACACACTTCCCAAGACCCTCCTACAAGATAAATTAGTACATTTTTCGATAGAAAACAAAATACACAAATTACAGGCTTGCAATCGCTCGTTATGAAAAAATCGACACCTAAATGACACGAAAAGTCTAAATATTGATGAAGCAATGGGGCGAAAAGTCTAAATCTCTCCAAACTTATGGGCGTCCGAAGGTCTTATAATCTGAACACTAATGGGGTTAAACATGAGGGAGAAGGGGGACCACAAAAACGGTCCTTCTCCCCTTAAGGTCAAAGCGCGTCACGGACCTCAAAGGGTTAAGGGAAGCGAATATAAAAGACCACCCGAGGAAAAGGAATCATGTTGTTGTTGTTGTTGTTGTTTGTGTATTTATTATATTAAGGAGGTAGTGCTTGTTTGTTGTTGTTGTTGTTGTTGTTGTTTGTGTATTTATTATATTAAGGAGGTAGTGCTTGTTTGTTGGTCTATATATTTATGTATTAACTTTATGTTATAGTTTCCTCCCTAGACCTCCATCAAGCTAAAGAAAACACCCCCTAGACCCCCTTTCAAGATAAATGTGTAAATGTGTACATCCTCCACAATTACATGCTCGCTCTCGCTCGCCAGGAAAAAAATCGACACCTAAAAGGCACGAAAGGTCTTAATATTGACAAAGAAATGCGGGGAAAGGTATTAAAATCGACTAACTAATGGGGCAAACGTCTTACAATTTAAAAACTAATGGGGATAAGCATGAGGAAGAAGGGGGACCAGAAAAACGGCCAATCTCCCCTAAATAAAAGCGATAACCTAAGATAAAGGAATCCTGTGGACAAAGTTTGTGTTGTTGATAATAAGATGTGGGGCTGACCTCTCTGGAGCGGTGTAAACCCTGAAGCCTCAGTCCAGGGTTCGAACCACTAGTTCATGAGTTGTGCGGGGTCATCTTTTATTATTATTATTTTATTATTATTATTTTATTATTATTATATATTATTATTATTTATTAAAATATTTGTATTGCTATGATAACTACTACTACTACTAATACCAGTACTATTACTACGAATACTAATTATTATTGATATGATATTGATGATTATTATTTTTATATTTTTATTATATTTTGTATTAATATTATTGTCACTTGAATGATTATTATGTTATCTGTCAAAGCGAAGGATGATACAATTATTGGTAGTAATAAAACCACAATATCTGAGGTGAAGCCATTGATTTCTGGGGCTGATGAGTGATCGGTGCTTCTGAATGCTTGTGTGCTTGATTTTTGTGGGTGAACTGTTATGTGTTCTTCTTCCGTCACCTGTATATCCTTTCTCGAGTTTCTTGTTGATCCTCCCTACCCCTTGTGGGTGTAAGGACTGGCTACTACTACATACAACCACAATGGGGAGAGAGCCTTCTGTTTGCTATCCTTACCTTCCACTTAGTAACACATTTTGATAGAATATAGTTCGGACTGCCTAGTAGGGACCGCAAGGTCTCTGCAGTCTGCGTAGCTATGTAACTCAATGTAACTATATAACTCTTAGTAAACTGTACAAAATCGTCTAATAATAGCCGGAGTAAACCGTCAAAATGCGTCATATTCTTCAAAGGGTTAATTACCCCTCAGAGGCTTAGAGATCCTTCCTAAGCTGCATAAAACCGTCTAATGGTAACCGGAATATTAGGGTTAAGCTGCGGCCTCAAACACTGAAGGAGTTAACCCTTTCAGTACCGTTGTTGTCTTATTAACTTTATTATGGCTACTGTTCGACGATTGTATTCAGTTTAAAAAGACCCTAGAGCAATTAACAGGCTTGGAACTATCTCACTTAAGGGGGTATGGGTCGTTTTCTGCACCCCTTTCTCCCTCGTGTTTAGCCCCATTAGTTAATTTATTAATAGACCAAAACACCAGCCACTAGCCCTTAACCCTTTTTACAACCACAGACCCCTCTTAAGCTGCACAAAATAGTCTAATTACAACTGGAATATAATACAAAAGACGTCGTCGGTACAGAAATAGTTAATATATTAATTAATATACCCCTTCACGATTATGATGCCTTGATACAGTTTATGCTGCGGGCTAACATTAGACGATTTTATGCGGTTTAGGAAGGATCTTTGGGAATTAGTAAAGTGAAGACTATCTCATTAACTCTGACATCCATATACCCTTCCTAATTTGAATAAAATCATATAATAACAGACAGGAAACAGAAAGGAAATGCGTCATTGTATCTGTATAAGGGCTAAATTAATAATAATAAATATAATATTAATATTAATAATTTATTATTTTCATTATTAATATTATTATTATTATTATATGAATAATAGTAATAGTAAATCATAACCATAATCACAATAACACCAATAATAATAATAAAAGATGTCGGTTTAGAACTGCCTTGAGCTAGTGGTTCGAACCCTGGACTGAGGCTTCAGGGTTCACACCGCTCCAGAGAGGTCAGCCGCACATCTTATTATCAACAACACAAACTTTGACCACAAGATTCCTTTTCCTCGGGTTGTCTTTTATATTCGCTTCCCTTAAGGGGATATGGGTAATTTTTTCTGGGCCCCCTTCTTCCTCATGCTTATGCCCAGTAGTTTTGACATTTAAAGACGTTTGCCCCATTAGTTTGTCGATTTTAATACCTTTCGCCGCATTTCTTTGTCAATATTAAGACCTTTCGTGCCTTTTAAGTGTCTATTTGTTTTCCTGGCGAGCGAGAGCTAGTTTGTAATTGTTGAGAAACCGGCCTTCGGCCCTGATATTTTTCTACCGAAAAATGTACAAATTTATCTTGAAAGGAGGTCTAGGGGTGTGTCTTTAAGGTCGATGGAGGTCTAGGGAGGAAACTAAAAAATAAAGTTATTACATAAATATATAGGCCAAAAAATTGGCACTACCCCTTTAATATAATAAATACACAACAACAACAACAACAACAGCATGATTCCTTTTCCTCGGGTGGTCTTTACTTTTCGCTTCCCTTAACCCTTTGAGGCCCAGGACGCGCTTAAAAAGACACCCCCGTTTATTGAGGGTATCAGTATACGATGTTTACGGTTTAGGAAGGATCTGTGGGTATTATCAGGGAAAGACTATCTCAATTAATCTGACTTCCATACACCCTTCCTAATCTGAATACAATTGTCTAATAACCGCTTATAAATAAAGACGTAATCGGATCTTTAAGGGGACAGTGGTTATTATTTGGGTCCATATATTTTATTAGTTTTTTGGTCTATATATTTATTATTGAGTTTCTTTGCTAGACCTCCATCAAGCTTAAAAAGACACCCCCTAGACAGCCTTTCAAGATACATTTGTACATTTTTCGAGAGCAAAATGTCTCGGTCGAAAGCCGATTTCTCTTGATAATACAGGTTCGCTATCGCTCGCCAGGAAAAAATCGACACCTTAACAGCACGAAAGGTCTTGATATTGATGCAGAAATGGAACGAAAGTACAAGAGAGTTATTGGAGATTAATTTCACCCCATGGATTCCTAGAGAGATCTTTCCTAAGCTGCATAAATCGTCTAATGTTAGCCAAAATAAATTGTTAAAACGCGTCATAATCCTCAAGGTATTACGGGGGGTCACCTGCTTGTTTTCTCTCCTTTTCTCTCTTTCTCTGGCTTGTATCCATTTGGTCCCATTCAGCTTGCCGTTTTAAGACGTTTATCACCATCTAGGTGTCGATTTCTTCATTGTATGGAGAAATCCGGCTTCGCTGGAGAAACTTTTCTATCGACAAATGTACAAATTCAGTCTGCTGTCAAAATAATTTTCAAACATATGCTGGCTAGTGGAAACATCGACACCTGGATGGGGATAAACGTCTTAAAACAGTAGGTTAAATGGGGCCAAATGGATACAACCCAGAGAGAGATGGAGAGAGAAAGTGAGAAAAATAAACGAGGTAGGCCCCCTTAAATGATGCTAGTCCGAACTTAATTGTAACAAACTGTGCTACACAGTGGAAGGTAAGGATAGCAAACAGAAGGCTCTCTCACCATTGTGGTTGTATTACTATAGTCTATCCGTTCTAAGTAGGCCAGAAATGTTGACCTCTATCCTCTGTAACTCAAAAAGGGCTGGAGCGGTAAATGTTGAACTCTATCCTCTGTAACTCAAAAAGGGCTAGCTTTAAAACAAAAACACCCCTAGACCCCCTTTCAAGATAAATGTGTACATTTTCGGTATAAAAATGTCACTTCCAGAGGCCGGTTGCTCCACAAATACAGGCTCGCTATCGCTCGACAGGAAAATAATCGACACCTAAAGAGCACGAAAGGTCTTAATATTGACAAATGAGGCGAACGGTATTAAAATCGACAAACTAATGGGGCAAAAGTCTTACAATGTCAAAACTAATGGGGCTAAGCATGAGGGAGGGGGGACAGAAAAACGGCCCATCGCCCCTAAAGGTAAGCGAATATAAAAGACAACCCGAGGAAAAGGAATCCTGTGGTCAAAGTTTGTGTTGTTGATAATAAGATGTGCGGCTGACCTCTCTGGAGCGGTGTGAACCCTGAAGCCTCAGTCCAGGGTTCGAACGACTAGCTCTTAATTTGACGTTTGTGTCATCTTTTATTATTATTGTTGATATTATTGTGATTATAGTTATGATTTATTTTTACTAATATTCTTATAATAATAATAATAATATTATAAATATTTTTACTATTATTCTTATAATAATAATAATAATAATAATAATATTATAAATATTAATATATTATTATTATTTCTATTATAGTAATTATTATTATGATTAACCCTTTCAAGATACGATGACGCATTTCCTTTCTGTTTCTTGGCAATCATTAGACAATGTTATACAGATTAGGAAGGGTATATGAAAGTCAGAGGATTGAGATAATCTTAACCCATATAGGCTAATTCCCACAGATCCTTCCTAAACCGCATATAATCGTCTAACGCTAGCCCGCAGCATATACTGTATCAAGGCATCATAATCCTCAATGGGTTAATAATTAATATATTAACTATTTCTGTACCGGCGACGTCTTATGTATTTTATTCTAGCCATAATTAGTAGATTTTGTGCAGCTTAAGAGGGGTCTGTGGTAGTGAAAAGGGTTAAGGGGATAGTGGCTGTGTTTTTTAGTCTATTAACTTTTTAAGTTTTCTCGCTAGACCTCCCTCAAAGCTAGAAAAAACACCCCTTAGACCCCCTCAAGATAAATTTGTAAATTTTTTGGTAGACAAATTTCCCGGCCGAAGGCCGGTTCCTCTTATAATTAAAGGCTCGGTATCGCTCGCCAGGGAAAAATCGACCCGATACGTCTTAAAATTGACAACGAAATGGGGCGAAAGGTGTTAGAATCGCCAAACTAATAAGCTGAACGTCTTAAAATCTTAAAACTAATGGGGCTAAACACGAGGGAGAAAGGGGTCCTGGAAACGACCCATACCACCTTAAGTGAAATAGTTGGAAGCCTGTTCATTGCTGGAGGGTCTTTCTTAAACTGAATAAAATCGTCTAATAGTAGCCAGAAAAAGTTAAGGGGGTAGTGCTTGGTTTTTGGTTTATATATTTATTTTCTGAGTTTCCTCGCTAGACCTCCATCAAGCTTAGAAAAACACCTCTTAGATCCCCTTTCAAGATCAATGTGTACACTTTTCGCTAGACAAATGTCCCGGCCAAAGGCCGTTTCCTTCTAAGATTCTAGGCTTGCTATCGCGATGAACTACTACTACTATTACTCCTACTACTACTACTACTACTACTACTACTACTACTACTACTGATAGCAATAATAATGTATGTATTGTATGTATGTATATATGCACATACCCCATTGCTGGGGGTGGCCGACTCGAGACAGAGCCCGAACAACAACCTTTAAGATTCCAATTCTTAGGGTATTGAACCACTTTCACGTTCCCTTGCCCCTTTCTCTGTTTCATTGAGTAGGATAATTTTACAAGGGGAGAAGGATTCCTAGCCTCCTACTGTACACTACTATTACTACTTATAATAATAATTAATAATAATAATAATAAAAGATGTATATATTATATGAGCTAGTGGTTCGAACCCTGAACTGAGGCTTCAGGGTTCACACCGCTCCAGAGAGGTCAGCCGCACATCTTATTATTAACAACACAAACTTTGACCACATGATATCTTTATCTCGGGTTATCGCTTTTATTAAGGGGAGATGGGTCGTTTTTCTGGTCTCCCTTATTCCTCATGTTTATCTCCATTAGATTTCTGATTTTAAGACGTACGGCCCATTAGTGTCGTGATGCTTAGACAGTTCGCCCCACTTTTTTGTCAATATTAAGATTTTTTGTGTCATTTAGTTGTCATTTGTTTTTCCTGGCGAGTGATAGCGAGCCTGTAATTTAAGAGGAACCGGCTTCGAACATTTTTTCTTAAAGGATAATTTTGTTTTTGTTTTTAAAGCGTGATGGAGGTCTTGGGAGTAAATTAAATGTTGTATTAATATATAAATTAGTAGACCCAAAAAATAGCCACTATCCCCTAACCGATAACCCTTTTATCTCAGGTTATCGCTTTTATTAACCCTTTTATCACAGGTTATCGCTTTAATTAACCCTTTTATCACAGGTTATCGCTTTTATTAACCCTTTTATCTCAAGTTATCGCTTTTATTGACCCTTTTATCACAGGTTATCGCTTTTATTGACCCTTTTATCTCAGGTTATCGCTTTTATTGACCCTTTTATCACAGGTTATCGCTTTTATTAACCCTTTTATCTCAAGTTATCGCTTTTATTGATCCTTTTATCTCAAGTTATCGCTTTTATTGACCCTTTTATCACAGGTTATCGCTTTTATTGACCCTTTTATCACAGGTTATCGCTTTTATTAACCCTTTTATCTCCGGTTATCGCTTTTATTAACCTTTTTATCACAGGTTATCGCTTATATTAACCCTTTTATCACAGGTTATCGCTTTTATTGACCCTTTTATCAGAGGTTATCGCTTTTATTGACCCTTTTATCAGAGGTTATCGCTTTTATTGACCCTTTTATCACAGGTTATCACTTTTATTAACCCTTTTATCACAGGTTATCGCTTTTATTGACCCTTTTATCACAGGTTATCGCTTTTATTAACCCTTTTATCACAGGTTATCGCTTTTATTAACCCTTTTATCACAGGTTATCGCTTTTATTAACCCTTTTATCACAGGTTATCGCTTTTATTAACCCTTTTATCTCAGGTTATCACTTTGTTTTCTATGTGTGTGAGTGATACAAAAGACAATGCTACCTGTAACAAGTGTTCCCCCCAGAGTTGAAAAATTGATAGGGAGCCAAATTTATGGTACGTTAGAGTGAAAATGTCTGGACACACGAGGCTTAAAGCAGTTTAAGTCATAGGATGAGGCAAAGATAGATTGAGGGTGAGAGATCCAGAGTTTACTTGTTGACTAGAACAAAGACTGGGGAATTCGGTTCACTCTTGGGTTAGAGAGTTGGACAGAATGAGGGTGGGAATGTATTGAAAGACGGCTACCCAATCTCCATAAGGGAGGAGGTATACACAGAGAGCTCTGAAGAACACTGTTTATTGTAATAGCGGTAGCAGAGTGAGAGAGATGCAACATTGCAGCGTGTAGAGAGAGATTGTAGGACATTTTTCAGAGGTGAGTTGATAAGACGAAAAACTTATTCACGTTGATGATGTTTTGTTGATCAGCAAATGTTATCTAGTTTTAGGAAGTATATCAATGAACTAAAGACCGGAAAATGTTCTCAATATTGTGTGTTTCTTTGAACAAAATAATCCTAAGTTTAATTTTAATATTCAGTGTGATGTTAGAAAACGGAAGACGTCCTTTTGATCCAACTTATTGTAAACTACAAAATTATACAAACAAAAACAAGACAAAACTCGGAAATATACATGATTTTCAAGAGGTAATTCTACATGTGGACAAACTATGTAACACAAAGTTTAACCCTTTCAAGATATGATGACGCATTTATTGTCCGTGTTCTGGCTCTTATTATAATAGTTTATTCCTATTAGGAAGGGTATGTGAAAGTCAGAGGATTAAGGGGAGACGGTCGTTTTTCTGGTCCCCTTTCTCCCTAGTGTTTAGTCCCATTAGTTTGGAGATTTTTAGACGTTCCGCCCATTTGCTTGGCGATTTTAAGACCTTTCGTCCCATTTTGTTATACACTTTAAGACCTATCGTGCCATTTAGGTATCGATTTGTTTCTGGTGAGCGATAGCGAGCCTTTAATTGTAAGAGGAACCGGCCTTCGGCCGTCACATTTTTCTACCGAAAAAAGTACAAATTTATCTGGAGGGGGGTCTAGGGGATGTTTTTCGAAGTTTGAGGGATGTCTAGCGAAGAAACTAGAATTTATGAATGAAGGAATTTATAGGCCAAAAAAGCAGTCGGTGTCCCCATAATTGAGATAGCCTATATCCTTTTAATTCATACATTCCCTAAACTGTACACAATCGTCTAATGAGAGCCAGAATAAAGGGTTAAAACGCGTCATGATCCTCAGAGGGTTATAAAAGACAACCCGAGGAAAAGGAATCCTGTGGTCAAAGTTTGTGTTGTTGATAATAAGATGTGCGGCTGACCTCTCTGGAGCGGTGTGAACCCTGAAGCCTCAGTCCAGGGTTCGAACCACTAGCTCAGGGATGCACAATGTCATCTTTTATTGTTGTTGTTATTGTTTTGATTATGATTTAATATTATTTATAATATTCCTAAAATAATAATATATAAATAAAATAATAATAATAATAATAATATTAATAATAATAATAATAATTATAATAAGTTATATTTATTATATATCTATTATTATTATTATTATTAATTATTATTTTTATTATTATTATTATTATTATTATTATTTTTATTATTATTAAATCTCTAACTCCCACAAGTCCTTCCTAAGCTGAATATAATCCTCTAATAATAGCCCTGATAAACTGTCACACGCGTCATAATGCTCAAGGAGTTAAGGGCAGATATTCACTGTAGTTATTTGTCCTTCTCCCTCATGTTTAGTCCCATTAGTTTTGTTATTTCAAGATTTTCGCCCCTTTAGTTTGGCGACTTTGAAGAACTTTCGCCCCATTCTGTCAAATTTTAGATCTTTAGGTATCGATTTTGTCCTGGCGAGGGATAGGGTGCTTGCAATTTAGGATGAACCGGGAGAATTTACAAATATATCTCGACTGGGGGGGGGGGGGGGTAATGGTTTAAGTGTGATGAAGGTCCAGGGAACAAAGTAAACAATATATAATATATTATATATATATATATATATATAATCACCCCACCCCCCCTTAATATAGTAAGCTGGCCAATCAACAGACTATTGTTTTTCCATATGAAACAATCTATAGGTGTTATACAGTATAATTACATTGAGTTCCATAGATACACAGACCACAAAGACCTTGGGGCCCCTACTAGGCAGTCCAAATTTAATTCTATCAAACTGTGCTACTAAGTGGAAGATAAGGAAAGCAAACAGAAGGCTCTCTCCCCATTGTGGTTGTATGTAGTAGTAGCCAGTCCTTACACCCACAAGGGTTAGGGAGGATCAACAAGAGACTCAGTAACTACTATAGTCTATTTTTAAAGAGACAATGAACGGAGGAAGGAAAAACACAGATAAAACAAAAAGGTCCATGTGCCTAAAGGCATCCTCCATTCATAAAATGTTTGTAACAACTGGATTTAAACTTTTGTAGATTGTAAGTTTGTGGAAAGCAACTCGAGGGAAGTGAATTCCAAAGAGTAGTAGTTCTAGGGATAAATACATTTTTATAAGCAGAAGTGTTCTGCATTGTGGAGGAGAAAGTGTAGATTCATGGGCTCTCTCAGCTGCCCTAGTTCTACGGGGAAAGATGTGGAGAGGCGGCACAATTGAAGCAAGTTCCTCGGAACAATTGCTGTGAACATATCTGTAGAATAATGCAAGGGATGCAACGTTTCTTCGTATGGACAATGTAAGAAGGTCCTGTGTGATTGCAGGGTTATTGATTAATCTAATAGCTTTATTTTGAATTTTGTCCAACTGCCTCAATGCAACCACTCCACTTCCACTCCACAGAGGTGAACAGTAATCCATCTGAGAACGCACATGACTTTTATATTACGGCCAACTGCTCGTCAGTGAAGAATTCTCGAACTCTGTACAGGAGTCCCAGTTTTTTAGAGGCATTCTTAGCAATGCTTCTAACATAATGTGTCCAGCTCAAGTTAGTAGTTAATGTTACACCGAGAATGTCAATACTAGGGGAAGTGGGAATATTTACATCATTACAAAATATATGGGAGTCGGTGAGATTCTGCCGGTTAGAAAATTGAATGTACTTGGTTTTCTGTGCATTAAAGGAAACTAGATTATTTTGTCCCCATTCATTAATTCTAGAAAGGTCCTGGTTCAGAAAAATTGCAGTGTTTATTTTTGAATTTATAAGATCGGGTTGGGTGAAAGAATTGGTAAATGTGAAGGAACTGTGGAGTGTTGAGTCATCTGCGTAGGAATGTATTGGATTATGAGTGGTAGATATGAGATCATTGATATGAAAGGAATAGAGTTGGGGCCAAAACTGATCCCTGGGGAACACCAGCATTTATTGAGTGAAATTGAGAATAAAGGCCATCTACCATTACACATAATTTTATGTTATGAAGATAAGAAGAAATTAGTGGAACTAATGATGCAAGGCCGTAGTGTGACATCTTCGACAATAAGGATTGATGCCAGACTCTATCAAATGCCTTTGATATATCCAGTGCTATTGTATGTGTTTCACCATGTTGGTCTGTAGCTTGGTTGATTTGATGCGTCAGAAGGCAAAGAATGTCTGCAGTTGATCGACATCGTCTAAAACTATATTGCCTATCACAGATTAATTTATTATTCTCAAGATGCTTAATTATGTGATTATTTAATAATTTTTCAAAGACTTTACCAAGAGTGGAAGTTATAGCTATTGGTTTGTAGTTTGATGGATCTGAAGATCTGAAGTAGGCCAGAAATGTTGACCTCTATCCTCTGTAACTCAAAAAGAGCTAGAGCAAATGTGCTGTAAATGTCCACACTTATTCCCTGGCCGACCCTTCCCAAATGGTAGACATATTAGCTGGATTACTGTAGTGGTTTATGAGTTATAGAGGTTAGTGGTCAAAATTTGTGGCCTACCTATAATGAACGGGCTATAGTTATAATTGTATCATCCCTCGGGTCCACAGATATAATAATAATACAAGTGACAACAATAATAACGCAAATATTAATACAAATATTATAATAATAATACAAGTGACAACAATAATAACACAAATAATAATACAAATATTATAATAATAATACAAGTGACAACAATAATAACACAAATAATAATACAAATATTATAATAATAATACAAGTGACAACAATAATAACACATAATAATACAAATATTATAATAATAATCATTAATATCGTATAAATAATAATTAGTATTCGTAGTAGCAGTATTATTATTATTAGTAGTAGTAGTAGTATTAGTAGTAGTAGTAGTAGTTGTAGTAGTAGGAGTAGTAGGAGTAGTAGTAGTAGTAGTAGTAGTTGTAGTAGTAGTAATAGTAGTTGTAGTAGGTATGATAGCAATACATAATTATATACCACTAAATAATAATAATAATAATAACACTATTAATAATATTAATTACAAAAAAATAAAAAATAATGTAGACGAAATAATAATAAAAGATGGCAGTCTATTCACTTTGAGCTAGTGGTTCGAACCCTGGACTGAGGCTTCAGGGTTCACAACGTTCCAGAGAGGTCAGCCGAACATCTTATTATCAACAACACAAACTTTGACCACAGGATTCCTTTATCTCGAGTTTTTATTTGATTTTTTTTTTTTGGGGGCGGATGTACATGAGGGATACAAAAGACAATGTTGCCTGTAACAAGTCCCCCCCTCCCCTCCGCAAGTTGAAAGAGTGATAGGGAGCCAAATTCAAGGTACTTTAGAGTCAAAATGCCTGGACACAGTTTGAACCAGTTAAATTCACAGGATCAACATTGTTAGCCTACATATAATGAACACACTATAGTTTGACGAAGAATATCAATATATCACAGGCTCGCTATCGCTCGCCAGGAAACAAATACACCTAACTGGTACGACAGGTATTAATATTGACAAAGAAATGGGGTGAAAGGACGTAAAATCACCAAAGTAACGGGACGAACCTCTTAGAATCTCAAAACTAATGGGGCTAAACATGAGGTAGAAGGAGAGTCACAAAAAACAACCATCTCCCCTTAATATATACGGCATAGCTATACAAATAATAAATCTACGAAATATACATGATCTTGAGGAGCTATTTCTACTTGTGGACAAACTATACTCTGTTTCTGTTCAGCTGACGATAAATTGAATCCTTTGGCAGCTAATTTGTGAATACTTAATGAACAAATATGAAACTACTATGTCTCTGCATCATATTAAGACCAAGTTTATATAATTACCACCACATTTCACTACAACATCTTCCAAATAACGGAGAACTCTTGATGGCAACTTTGCAATTTACCGCCAGTTGAAAAGAAACAGAGTATAAGTAACACAAACTTTAACCCTTTCAAGATATGATGACGCATTTATTGTCCGTTTTCTGGCTATTAATAGACGATTATATTCGAAAAAGGAAGGGTATATGGAAGTCAGAGGGTTAATTGAGATAATTATGGCGGATTTAAGGAAGATAAATTTACTCTAGGCTACCTAAGACTGAAAAGGTCCGCTCATATAAATGTAAATTAATAATAATACCGGGAGTGTAACTCACTATTAAAATCACCATAGAATATTGCAGTCAGGCAAGGTGGAAATGCTGATGGAGGTGCTGATGGATGGTAGGCAAATGGCTACTATTCGAACACCATTGGTGATCACATGGCAGCACCTGAAGAAATTGTACAGTATGTAAGCTTATGATACATAGAAAATGTAGGTTATAGCACTGACTATGGTGAATCCACGATATAGTCTTTACCCTTATAATACCCACAGATCCTTACTAAGCCGTATAAAACCGTCTAATGATAGCCAGATTATATAGTCCTTACCCTTATAATACCCACAGATCCTTCCTAAACCGTATAAAACCGTCTAATGACAGCCAGATTATATAGCCCTTACCCTTATAATACCCACAGATCCTTCCTAAACCGTATAAAACCGTCTAATGACAGCCAGATTATATAGTCCTTACACTTATAATACCCACAGATCCTTCCTAAACCGTATAAAATTGTCTAATGACAGCCTCAATAAACGGTCAAAGCGCGTCAAGGGCCTCAAAGGGTTAAGGGGAGATGGGAGTATTTATTTGCTCATTTATGTATCTTTATTGTTTTAGTTTCCTCCCAAGACCTCCATCAAGCTTAAAACACACTTCCCAAGACCCTCCTACCAGATAAATTTGTACATTTTTCGATAGAAAACAAAATACACAAATTACAGGCTTGCAATTGCTCTCTATGAAAAAATCGACACCTAAATGATACGAAAAGTCTTAATATTGATGAAGAAATGGGGCGAAAAGTCTAAATCTCACCAAACTAATGGGCGTTCCGAACATCTTATAATATGAAAACTAATGGGGTTAAACATGAGGGAGAAGGGGGACCACAAAAACGGTCCATCTCCCCTTAAGGTCAAAGCGCGTCACGGACCTCAAAGGGTTAAGGGAAGCGAATATAAAAGACCACCCGAGGAAAAGGAATCATGTTGTTGTTGGTGTTGTTGTTGTTGTTGTTGTTGTTGTAGTATAGATGATACAATTATTGGTAGTAATAAAACCACAATATCTGAGGTGAAGCCATTGATTTCTGGGGCTGATGAGTGATTGGTGCTTCTGAATGCTTGTGTGCTGGATTTTTGTGGGCGAACTGTTATGTGTTCTTCTTCCGTCACCTGTATATCCTTTCTCGAGTTTCTTGTTGATCCTCCCTACCCCTTGTGGGTGTAAGGGCTGGCTACTACTACATACAACCACAATGGGGAGAGAGCCTTCTGTTTGCTATCCTTACCTTCCACTTAGTAACACATTATGTTAGAATATAGTTCGGATTGCCTAGTAGGGACCGCAAGGTCTTTGCAGTCTGCGTAGCTATGTAACTCAATGTAACTATATAACTCTTAGTAAACTGTACAAAATCGTCTAATAATAGCCGGAGTAAACCGTCAAAATGCGTCATATTCTTCAAAGGGTTAATTACCCCTCAGAGGCTTAGAGATCTTTCCTAAGCTGCATAAAACCGTCTAATGGTAACCAGAATATTAGGGTTAAGCTGCGGCCTCAAACACTGAAGGAGTTAACCCTTTCAGTACCGGTGTTGTCTTATTAACTTTATTATGGCTACTGTTGGACGATTGTATTCAGTTTAAAAAGACCTAAGAGCAATTAACAGGATTGGAACTATCTCTCTATGGGTGGTTTTCAGGCCCCTTTCTCCCTCGTGTTTAGCCCCATTAGTTAATTTATTAATATACCAAAAAACAGCCGCTAGCCCTTAACCCTTTTCACTACCACAGATCCCTCTTAAGCTGCTTACAAAATTGTCTAATTATGACTGGAATATAATACAAAAGACGTCGCCGGTACAGAAATAGTTAATATATTAATTATTATCCCCTTGACGATTTTATGCGGTTTAGGAAGGATCTTTGGGAATTAGTAAAGTGAAGACAATCTCATTAACTCTCTGACTTCCATATACCCTTCCTTATCTGAATAAAATCATCTACTAATAGCCAGGAAACAGAAAGGAAATGCGTCACCATATCTTGCAAGGGTTAAAACTAATAATAATAAATATAATATTAATAATAATAATTTATTATTTTCATTATTAATATTATTATTATTATATGAATAATAGTAATAGTAGATCATAACCATAATCACAATAACACCAATAATAATAATAATAAAAGATGTCGTTTAGAACTGTCTTGAGCTAGTGGTTCGAACCCTGGACTGAGGCTTCAGGGTTCACACCGCTCCAGAGAGGTCAGCCGCACATCTTATTATCAACAACACAAACTTTAACCACATGATTCCTTTTCCTCGGGTTTTATTTTATATTCGCTTACCTTAAGGGGATATGGGCCGTTTTTTCTGGGCCCCCTTCTCCCTCATGCTTAGCCCCATCAGTTTTGACATTTAAAGACGTTTTCCCCATTAGTTTGTCAATTTTAATACCTTTCGCCGCATTTCTTTGTCAATATTAAGACCTTTTGTGCCCTCTAAGTGTCGTTTTTTTTCCTGGCGAGCGAGAGCGAGCCTGTAATTGTGGAGGAACCGGCCTTCGGCCATGACATTTTTCTACCGAAATATGTACAAATTTATCTTGAAAGGGGGTCTAGGGGTGTGTCTTTAAGCTCGATGGAGGTCTAGGGAGGAAACTAAAAAATAAAGTTATTAAATAAATATATAGGCCAAATAAACAGCACTACCCCTTTAATATAGTAAATACACAAACAACAACAACAACAACAACATGATTCCTTTTCCTCGGGTGGTCTTTACTATTCGCTTCCCTTAACCCTTTGAGGCCCGTGACGCACTTTGACCGTTTATTGAGGGTATCAGTAGACGATGTTTACGGTTTAGGAAGGATCTGTGGGTATTATCAGGGTAAAGACTATCTCAATTAACCCTCTGACTTCCATACACCCTTCCTAATCTGAATAAAATTGTCTAATAACCGCTTATAAATAAATACGTAATCGGATCTTTAAGGGGACAGTGGTTATTATTTGGGTCCATATATTTATATATACATATATTTTATTAGTGTTTTGGTCTATATATTTATTATTGAGTTTCTTTGCTAGACCTCCATCAAGCTTAAAATGACACCCCCTAGATCCCCTTTCAAGATAAATTTGTACATTTTTCGATAGTAAAATGTCTTGGCCGAAAGCCGATTTCTTTTGATATTACAGGTTTGCTATCGCTCGCCAGGAAAAAACGACACTTAAATAGTACGAAAAGTCTTGATATTGTAATAGAAATGTAACGAAAGTACAAGAGAGTTAATGGAGATCAATTTCACCCCATGAATTCCTAGAGAGATCTTTCCTAAGCTGTGTTAATCGTCTAATGTTAGCCAAAATAAACTGTTTAAACGCGTCACAATCCTCAAGGTATTAAGGGGGTCACCTGCTTGTTTTCTCTCTTTCTCTGGCTTGAATCCATTTGGTCTCATTCAGCTTGCCTTTTTAAGACGTTTATCACCATCTACTATGGGTTTCAGAGGCCGTGTTACATCGTTTTTCGGGAATAACTTATGAACAAACAGTTGGCTCAGAATTATATTTTGCCACAGCTTGTTTCACACCTTGCCCTAATTGTCGTCAATATTGTGCATTACCAAAAGTGGAGAATTAATCCACTTGTCCCTGTGTCATGAGGTTAAAGTCACACCTGAATGACGAGGAAACGGACAAGGCTACCGTGGCTTACCTGTGAAACCACCAAACCAATATTGCTCCTCCATCAAACACGGTAGTTATCAGCCACCACCCAACACAATTATCGTCTTTACTTTCAAGTTTATTAAATATACATATACAAAAAAACATATTTTGTGTATATTTATATTTGATAGCGACAGATAACTTGAAAGTAA
Organism: Paralithodes platypus; assembly: GCA_032716605.1. Lineage (NCBI taxonomy): Eukaryota > Metazoa > Arthropoda > Malacostraca > Decapoda > Lithodidae > Paralithodes > Paralithodes platypus. The sequence continues at coordinate 4,421,547 of CM064582.1, forward strand.
AGATGAAAGTAAGCCACGGTAGCCTTGTCCGTTTCCTCGTCATTCAGGTGTGACTTTAACCTCATGACACAGGGACAAGTGGCTTAATTCTCCACTTTTGGTAATGCATGATATTGACGACAATTAGGGCACGGTGTGAAACAAGCTGTGGCAAAATATAATTCTGAGCCAACTGTTTGTTAATAAGTTATTCCCAAAAAACGATGTAACACGGCCTCTGAAACCCATAGTAGACGTTTATCACCATCTTGGTGTCGAATTCTTCATTATATGGAGAAATCCGGCTTCGCCGGAGAAATGTTTCTATCGACAAATGTACAAATTCAGTCTGCTGTCTAAATAATGTTCAAACATATGCTGGCTAGCGGAAATATCGACACCTGGATGGGGATAAACGTCTTAAAACAGTAGGTTAAATGGGGCCAAATGGATACAACCCAGAGAGAGAAAATGAGAAAAATAAACGAGGTAGGCCCCCTTAAATGATGCTAGTCCGAACTTAATTGTAACAAACTGTGCTACACAGTGGAAGGTAAGGATAGCAAACAGAAGGCTCTCTCACCATTGTTGTTGTATTACTATAGTCTATCCGTTCTAAGTAGGCCAGAAATGTTGACCTCTATCCTCTGTAACTCAAAAAGGGCTAGCTTTAAAACAAAAACACCCCTAGACCCCCTTTCAAGATAAATGTGTACATTTTCGGTATAAAAATGTCACTTCAAGAGGCCGGTTGCTCCACAAATACAGGCTCGCTATCTCTCGACAGGAAAATAATCGACACCTAAAGAGCACGAAAGGTCTTAATATTGACAAATGAGGCGAACGGTATTAAAATCGACAAACTAATGGGGCAAAAGTCTTACAATGTCAAAACTAATGGGGCTAAGCATGAGGGAGGGGGGACAGAAAAACGGCCCATCGCCCCTAAAGGTAAGCGAATATAAAAGACAACCCGAGGAAAAGGAATCCTGTGGTCAAAGTTTGTGTTGTTGATAATAAGATGTGCGGCTGACCTCTCTGGAGCGGTGTGAACCCTGAAGCCTCAGTCCAGGGTTCGAACCACTAGCTCTTAATTTGACGTTTGTGTCATCTTTTATTATTATTGTTGATATTATTGTGATTATAGTTATGATTTATTTTTACTAATATTCTTATAATAATAATAATAATATTATAAATATTTTTACTATTATTCTTATAATAATAATAATAATAATAATATTATAAATATTAATATATTATTATTATTTCTATTATAGTAATTATTATTATGATTAACCCTTTCAAGATACGATGACGCATTTCCTTTCTGTTTCTTGGCAATCATTAGACAATGTTATACAGATTAGGAAGGGTATATGAAAGTCAGAGGATTGAGATAATCTTAACCCATATAGGCTAATTCCCACAGATCCTTCCTAAACCGCATATAATCGTCTAACGCTACCCCGCAGCATATACTGTATCAAGGCATCATAATCCTCAATGGGTTAATAATTAATATATTAACTATTTCTGTACCGGCGACGTCTTATGTATTTTATTCTAGCCATAATTAGTAGATTTTGTGCAGCTTAAGAGGGATCTGTGGTAGTGAAAAGGGTTAAGGGGATAGTGGCTGTGTTTTTTAGTCTATTAATTAATGTATTAACTTAATGTATTAACTTAATGTATTAACTTAATGTATTAACTTAATGTATTAACTTAATGTATTAACTTAATGTATTAACTTTTTAAGTTTTCTCGCTAGACCTCCCTCAAAGCTAGAAAAAACACCCCTTAGACCCCCTCAAGATAAATTTGTAAATTTTTTGGTAGACAAATTTCCCGGCCGAAGGCCGGTTCCTCTTATAATTAAAGGCTCGGTATCGCTCGCCAGGAAAAAATCGACCCGATAGGTCTTAAAATTGACAACGAAATGGGGCGAAAGGTGTTAGAATCGCCAAACTAATAAGCTGAACGTCTTAAAATCTTAAAACTAATGGGGCTAAACACGAGGGAGAAAGGGGTCCTGGAAACGACCCATACCACCTTAAGTGAAATAGTTGGAAGCCTGTTCATTGCTGGAGGGTCTTTCTTAAACTGAATAAAATCGTCTAATAGTAGCCAGAAAAAGTTAAGGGGGTAGTGCTTGGTTTTTGGTTTATATATTTATTTTCTGAGTTTCCTCGCTAGACCTCCATCAAGCTTAGAAAAACACCTCTTAGATCCCCTTTCAAGATCAATGTGTACACTTTTCGCTAGACAAATGTCCCGGCCAAAGGCCTTTTCCTTCTAAGATTAGAGGCTTGCTATCGCGATGAACTACTACTACTACTACTCCTACTACTACTACTACTACTGATAATAATAATAATGTATGTATTGTATGTATGTATATACTACTACTACTACTACTACTACTACTACTACTACTACTGATAGTAATAATAATGTATGTATTGTATGTATGTATATACTAGGGCACATACCCCATTGCTGGGGGTGGCCGACTCGAGACAGAGCCCGAACAACAACCTTTAAGGATCCAATTCTTAGGGTATTGAACCACTTTCACGTTCCCTCGCCCCTTTCTCTGTCTCATTGAGTAGGATCATTTTACAAGGGTAGAAGGATTCCTAGCCTCCTACTGTACACTACTATTACTACTTATAATAATAATTAATAATAATAATAATAAAAGATGTATTCATCATATGAACTAGTGGTTCGAACCCTGAACTGAGGCTTCAGGGTTCACACCGCTCCAGAGAGGTCAGCCGCACATCTTATTATTAACAACACAAACTTTGACCACATGATATCTTTATCTCGGGTTATCGCTTTTATTAAGGGGAGATGGGTCGTTTTTCTGGTCTCCCTTATTCCTCATGTTTATCTCCATTAGATTTCTGATTTTAAGACGTACGGCCCATTAGTGTCGTGATGCTTAGACAGTTCGCCCCACTTTTTTGTCAATATTAAGATTTTTTGTGTCATTTAGTTGTCATTTGTTTTTCCTGGCGAGTGATAGCGAGCCTGTAATTTAAGAGGAACCGGCTTCGAACATTTTTTCTTAAAGGATAATTTTGTTTTTGTTTTTAAAGCGTGATGGAGGTCTTGGGAGTAAATTAAATGTTGTATTAATATATAAATTAGTAGACCCAAAAAATAGCCACTATCCCCTTACCAATAACCCTTTTATCTCAAGTTATCGCTTTTATTAACCCTTTTATCACAGGTTATCGCTTTTATTAACCCTTTTATCACAGGTTATCGCTTTTATTAACCCTTTTATCACAGGTTATCGCTTTGATTGACCCTTTTATCTCAGGTTATCGCTTATATTGACCCTTTTATTACAGGTTATCGCTTTTATTAATCCTTTTATCACAGGTTATCGCTTTTATTAACCCTTTTATCTCAAGTTATCGCTTTTATTGACCCTTTTATCACAGGTTATCGCTTTTATTGACCCTTTTATCTCAGGTTATCGCTTTTATTGACCCTTTTATCACAGGTTATCGCTTTTATTAACCCTTTTATCTCAAGTTATCGCTTTTATTGACCCTTTTATCTCAAGTTATCGCTTTTATTGACCCTTTTATCTCAAGTTATCGCTTTTATTGACCCTTTTATCACAGGTTATCGCTTTTATTAACCCTTTTATCTCCGGTTATCGCTTTTATTAACCTTTTTATCACAGGTTATCGCTTATATTAACCCTTTTATCACAGGTTATCGCTTATATTGACCCTTTTATCACAGGTTATCGCTTTTATTAACCCTTTTATCACAGGTTATCGGTTTTATTAACCCTTTTATCACAGGTTATCGCTTTTATTAACCCTTTTATCACAGGTTATCGCTTTTATTAACCCTTTTATCACAGGTTATCGCTTTGATTGACCCTTTTATCTCAGGTTATCGCTTTTATTGACCCTTTTATCACAGGTTATCGGTTTTATTAACCCTTTTATCACAGCTTATCGCTTTTATTAACCCTTTTATCTCAGGTTATCGCTTTTATTAACCCTTTTTTCACTGGTTATCGCTTTTATTAACCCTTTTATCGAAAGTTATCGCTTTTATCTTAGGTTATCGCTTTTATTAACCCTTTTATCTCAGGTAATCGCTTTTATTAACCCTTTTATCTCAGATAATCGCTTTTATTAACCCTTTTATCTCAGGTAATCGCTTTTATTAACCCTTTTATCTCAGGTAATTGCTTTTATTAACCCTTTTATCTCAGGTTATCACTTTGTTTTCTATGTTACTTACTTGGTTACTTGGTGTGGAGTTTCTCAGCCGCGCTCCGTCACTAGATGTGACGCTCGTCGCAGCTGCCCTTTAAACCATCTAGCACTTGTAGTCTTGTCTCACAGTGCCATCTTCTAAGTCATAACACTCCCTGAACAAATGTGTTTTAAGTGACTTTTTAAAGGCCTTTATGTTCGCACACCTTTTCACATTAACTGGTAGATTATTATAAAGTCTCGGTGCACTCTTTTCGAAGGCCCTAAATCCAAATTCATGATTGCACCGTGGCTCATTCAATTGATGCAGCACGTTGCCATGTCTCGGCATCATATCAGTGCCAACATTGAAGTCTTCCAATAAGTCTCGCACATATTCCGGCTTTCCAAAGTTCAAAGCTTGATACACTATAACACACAGTTTGAATATGATCCTCGCTTTCACCGGCAGCCAATGCAGGTCAATTAATGCCGGCGTTATACTCGCACGGAATGGTAAACTCTTTATTAATCTTGCTGCTCTATTCATTTTAAGTTGTAATTTTCGTAGCAAGTAAATTGGTAGTCGATAATATAGAGAATTACAATAGTCTAATTTACTAATTACATGATTGTGGATCAACATTTTGGTTGTATTAATATCCAGATATTTTCTCACAAAAGCAATATTCCTCGATGATAGCAGAGATTCGCACTGTTTGATTAATCTGGTTTTTAAATGACAGTTCACTATCAACCAAGACTCCCAAATCCTTCACCACACTACTCAGTCATCACACTATCATTGATATTGAGGCTTTGCACGCCCAGTCTCTCAAGGTTCACCCGTCTGCCTACTAATAGGCATTCAGCTTTATTTTCATTTAATTTCAGTTGCTTTGACCCCATCCACTTCCCAATGTCTTTTAGTAAACCACTAATCTTCTCCTCAACATTCACCACGTCACTTAGTGCCAGATAGAATTGGGTGTCATCCGCAAACAGCTTGAATTTCACTCCATGTTTCATTAATATGCTAGATAGTGCAATTGTATATATACAGAATAGAATTGGTCCAAGAACACTCCCTTGAGGGACGCCCCTCTCTAGATGCTTCATCTCTGAGAATTTATTACTTATTTGCACACAATAAGTTCTGTTAGTAAGGTAACTTTGAAGGTATTCCAGCGCATTACCATCAATACCAATAGCTTTACAGTCTTCTATTAGTAAGCTATGCACCACTGTATCGAACGCAGCACTCAAGTCCAACAAAATTAAGATTCCACACTTCGCATTGTCCATTTGCACGAGTAAATCATTAATCACAGAGCACATCGTGGTTTCCGTAGAGTAAAGTCTTCTATATGCGGACTGGTTGTCTGGGAGAGCCTTCACTAAACTCAAGTGATCCCATAACTGACCCAGAATTACATTTTCAGTAATTTTTGATAGAAATGTTAAATTGGAAACAGGCCTAAAAGAGCTCAAGCATTGAGAATCAAGGCTCCCTTTAATAATAGGCTTCACAATCGCATTCTTTTCAGACGATGGCAATACATTATTTGCAATGCTACAGTTTATTATGTCAACATATATGTCCAGAAAACTGTTAAAATTTTTACTGTGCACTATTTCACGTATCGGTATAGGATCATTACTACAATGGGTAAGTTTTGCTTTCGTAACTATGGATTTAACTGTATTCAGATCCGTCATAGTAAATTCTGTTAACTTAGTCACAGTAGGCTCAGCTACAACAACGTCTTGAGTCTCGACTACTCCAAAATTTCCAACAATGGCATTAATTTTATCACAAAAAAAGTCAGAAAAATCATTCGCCAATGTCATATCCGGAATCCCTTCTGGTAACTTATTTTTCTTCTTGTTTCCCGTCAAGTTGTCAAGTACCACATACAGCTTATTCATATCAGATCCAGCTTCTTTTGCTTTATTCATATAGTATTCACGTTTTCTAAGCACAATGAGCCTGTTTTCTATATTCCGAGCTCTTTTATAGTTATCTCTTGCCTCTTCGGTTCGTAGACGTCTCCATAGCCTCTCATATTTCTTCTTGGCCTTTTTTGCTCTTTGAATATCAGCATTAAACCACGGCGCACTATCAACTTTTACTATTTTCTTTTCAATAATGGGGCACATATCTTCGTATTTTTCTCTAGCAATGCTGTTATACAGATTAGTGAAACATGACGTACAGTCATCTATTAATTCACCGTGAGCACAGTGTTCTCTTTTCTTAATTAGTATTTCATTCGCAACAGTCGATATTAGTAGTTGTGGCTCAAATTTTCTTTTTGACCTACACTTTATTGTCTTAGATTGCCTAGGTTTACTTACAAACGGCATGTTAAAAGTAACTAGTTGATGGACCGGCGAAATACAACACTCATCTTCAACATACAGCTCATTTATCATATCGCTTTCTCTATTCGTAAAAAACCAAGTCTAATGCATGACCACCTCTTGAAGTTGCAGTATGCACTTTATTTATCAAGTGGAAAGACTCCATCAATTCTATAAAGATAGTAGCATAGTAATCATTCGGAACGTCCACCCACAGATTAAAGTCACCAAAGACGAATGTATTCGTACTAACCATATCAATTGTTTCCAAGTATAATCTAAAATCATCAATAAATGTACTGGCACTTAAATTTGGGGGTCTATAAACAACAATAAAAGTACATTTCCAGCCTCCAATCTCACAGCCCACCTGTATATGTTCAAAACTACGAACCTTGCAGATTTACATATTTTCGTCTTCTTAAACGTGTTTGTAAGAAAAATTCCCACACCACCACCTCCCTTCCCTCTTCGTGGATTGTGCAAGAAGGTATGCGTTAAAGGAGTCATTTCAAGTATTTTAGCAGTATCGTATTCACTCAGCCATGTTTCAGTTACCGCTAGTACATCATATTTTGCCTCATTAATTAAGTCTCGAATTTCAAAGGTTTTATTTCCCACTGATTGAATGTTTATCAGTCCCCCATTTATCTTTATTAAAGCACTAGATTCCATGATCAGTTAGGTCTCTCACCTTGACTATCTCACTCGAAAAGACCGGGCACCGGGTATCTGATGATGAATGATACACGTCTTGTTTCCCGTATCTCATACAATTTATGCACTTTCTCACAGTCACCTTACAATCCTTCGACCTATGTGTTCCAGCACATTTAAAACAAACAGGCACATCACTGTTTAGTTTAGCAGCACACTTATTTTCTGCATGCCCAAATCTCTGGCAATAGAAGCAAGCCAATGCATGGTACCTGTCTCTTATATTATATATTCCCCATTGAAGTTGCACCTTGTCTTTATATTTGTAGAGAGCCGCACGGACTTCAGGCTCACATTTCAGGATATAATGGACTGTACCTCCAGCAGCTGGTTTATAAAATATCATGGCAATCTTTCCTTTAATATCATCAATCGAATTCAGAAAATCATTCCTTGCAATTAATGTATCAATTATCTCACTCTTGGACTCTTCAGGATGAACATTGCAAATCATCACTTTTGGTTTTAATTTTTTCACACTCCTTGTAGTAACAGCCGGCACCTCTACCAACTTTTTAACTGCATCATTCAGCATATCCACAGTGCCAAAATTCATCACCATGTTCCCTTTAGGGGTAAACTTCGTATCGTGAATTTGAATCCCCTCTAGCGCCTGAGAAATTTCTCCTCTCTTGTCAGTTGCCTTTTCATTCTCATCCGTCGCCTTCAGAACGAGTAGATTCTTCTTTTCTTTCTTCTTTCTTCTCCCCGCCACCACACCGACCACCCAGGCGAGTCAGAAACCGCTGACGTTTGCGCGGGGTCAGCGCTTATAGCATCAACAACATTTCCCATACCACTAGTGACTCCTTGCATCTCCATCTTCACTACTTTCAATTGAGTTGAAAGTTCTTGAGTTATACCGTCTAGTCCTTGGGTCATCTTATCATTTAATTCACTCCTGATGTTTTTTAGTTTATCGCTCATTACATCAAAACCTTGGGTCATCGTTTCTTTGAATTCAATCAATTCTTTCATCATTTCTTTCTTTATGTTTTCCATTTAATTCTTAAATGAAGTTAACACTCCAAGCTTTGTCTTACATGGATCACAGACATAGTTTATGTGCGCTACGTTTTCAGTCTTTATGCCAATCAAGTGTTCACATTTGATATGGGCCCAGTTTTTGCAAGTTGAGCATCCAATCCACTTTAACTTCTCTCTCTCCCCATCAGTTTTATCGCATTTATAACACTTTACGTCAGGAGCCATCCCAATAGCAATTAAAGGTTTCGATAGAACAGTCTTTGTAACATGGGAGGCAGAGCTCAGGCGGCACACGTCTACTCTGCTACTCTGCTACTCTGCTACTCTCTTCTTCACACATGTATTTGTGTATAAAACGATGTCCCAAAGATCTAGTTATACACTATTTCATATTAATATTGCATAGTTAGGTTTAACAAAACATCATGGCATATTTCATATTAATATTGCATAGTTGTTATATTCTTAATATTAATGACACATCTTATTACTTACTATACATGACGCATCATATTACTTATTAGACATGATTACATAACATTATAAAAGACAGGAAAGGAAAACATATACATTGTCTTGGGTTCCCTCAAAAGGGTTGGCGGAAAACTATTTTCTTTTTAGGGGACGTCGTGGGGCGAATCGTCTTGCCTGGTGTGGGTGGGCATTCTTCCTTCTGCGTGCCCTTCTTCAGCATAGGGATTCGTCTGTTCCTGAGTTTCACTACTGCTGTAGCTCCTTGTGGTGTTGTGATGGATGCTGGTTTCTCTATCTTTGTCCTTCCTTTCTTCGGTTCTTCTTGCTCCTTTCTCTTGGTTGGTCTTCTTTCTTCCACTCCTTTGGTCTCTCCTGTCTGATGGTCTTTCCTTTTTCGGGGTATTTTACATATATATATATATATTATATGCAGTATACAGTATGTATTTGAACTCCACCGACAAACTTCCAGGATCACTTGTAGAGTTAAATATAATAGTATTTTATACATACCATTTTTACTATAGTTGCCTAATTAAGGAGATAGAAGACTAATTAGATATGTAGCACACGAATGTTGCTATAAGTGCGCTAGACACCAGTTGCCTGATATAATGGATATACTATGAACTCAAACATACCAATGGCATCGGGAATTCTTAACACCTTAAGTGCGGCCTAGGCGGTAATTTCTATGTACCGCCCAGCGTTTTTTTTTTACCATAAATGGGGTTGTTTCCGTGCTCTTTTTCATGCATAAACAAGACCCAGAGCGTAATACAAGTATGTATCCCTGAAAGGACGTAAATTGAGCTTTCCAATGACACCCGAACCATCCTTCTACGATCACTGGTTGTCTTGCAACGATCGTGCAACCGAAGGGCAAAATCGCTAAAATACGGTCATTTTCTTACATTATTACGTGTTAAACGAGTGAGAGAGGGTGGAGTACAAAGGAGTACATCTCAGTAGCTCCACGGCCACTGTGGCGAGCGGTCAGGAGGTAATCTACGCACCTTCCACCGCTCCGCTCTCTCTCAGAACACAGTATGTGCTCAAAATTGCATTCGACAATAGCCGGGCCCCGCCCATAGGCCACATTTATTTCACTCGACAATAGCCGGGCGCCGCCAGTTAAGGGTTAATAATATTATATGAATGATGCCAAGCACTTATGTGTACTTATGTAAAGTTATGTTGCTGTTTTAATGTAGTTAGCATTAAAATTATAAGTGACTTAGTGAATGCAGTGATGGTGATGTTGACACATTTGATACTCTGTTCCCATTGTGGAATGTTAAAGGCAAAGCCTGTGCAACATATCCAAACACTACAACTTGGCGGGTAATTGGTTGTGGAGTATGGCGGGCAGTTGTCAATTTGATACCGGATTTTTTTCGGTCAATAACGAATTTCGATAATAAAAACACGAAGAATTAGAACACTTTCATTAAATCTGACGTTGTTGCATAGAGAATAACGCATATACAAACTAAAAATCGATACACTAAACATTATTTGACCCATATACAAATTATATTCACGAGAATACGCACTAACTCAGCTCACACTGCTCTTGTATATTCTTTTGGTAAGACTTGTCGAGGCTGAAGTGTATGTGTGTGTATGTAGTAAGGGTATGTGTGTTTGTGTATGCGTGTGTATGTGTTTGTAATAGTGGTAAGTGTGAGTATTCTATTGTTGGGGGTAACTAGAGAGGTAGGGGGTACCACTGGGTGTTTGACTATGGGGGAGTGGGGAAGCGGTTTGTATGTGTGGGTGAGTGTGTATGTGTATGTGCTTGTGTATGTACTTAGTGATTGTAAGTGGGAATTCCGTATGGCTGAGATAAAATTGATAGCATTGGTGGTAATGATCGAAGTGGGTGGTTCAATTGGGTGTCTAACCCATGGGGGAGTGGGGAGGCGGTTTGTGTGTGTGTGTGTGTGTGGTAGGGTTGTATTTGAGTTATGTAAGGTTGGTTCACTTCGAAATGTTATTGTAAGGGGGTAACAGGCGAGATGAGTTGTTCAGGGGGGGGGGGGATTCTTAGTGGGTTGAAAGGTAGATATGAGTGTGCATGCGTCTTTGTGTGCGTGTGTTTATTATTCTCTTAACACTCCCGTATGATAGTAATTCCAGGAATCTTTGCTGTGCTCATCTTTATTATTCAAAAGCTTATTTATTATTGATGTATGTAGTTGAAATACACACTTCATCACCAGTTCAACGATGTAGGTCAGAATGGCAGGTGCTTCATCATTACCCAATATGTTACACTTGTAAACTACTAATAAATTAACCATGCATTACAAACATATTACCAACAACAGTAAAATATGCCTTTTTCCCTAATTCAAGAAACTGGCAGAGGTAGAGCTGTCACCATAAATCCGGTACCATCTGGTCGAATCTTTGAACCCTTAACCCGCTGAGTACCAGCTAAATATTTATAAATGTACCACCCAGGACCGGCTGATTCTGATTTTTTTTTCCAGAAACAATAGCGAATGGGTTAGGAATGAAGGAAAAACCACAAAAAAATGATCAAAAAGCTAAACAAATGGTCCTACGGAGCCCCCGAAAACGGATTTTACAAGAGTAAAAAATTGAAGGTAATTTCCCCCAAAAAACATGTTTTTGCGCGCTCACGCACACGCGGTTGGACTTTGAGAGTTTTCAACCATAGGCATGGGTGCGTGGGATACTTACACAGTTTCCATACAAATCTGAGCCCTCTAGGTGCCATAGGGCCGGAGTAATTTGGACCGGAGTGACACTGACGCAGACGTCTGCGTCGCTGGGGTTTAGCGTTACATACATTGCCGACGCACTGTTTGCGTCGCTGGGGCTCAGTGGGTTAAAACTAAGTTCAGAAGCATTGTGTTCGGACTAGTGCACGGTTTACATTAACTCGGGCTAGGACGATGCTCCAAGTTTTTACTTTAAATGCTTGCTCTATCTCAAAAATGGCTTATTAGTTTTTAATTTTACTATAGAACACAGTGAGTTTGTTTATTTATTTGGAATTCATTCACAAATTTTGTCGGTGGAGTTCACATACATACTGTATATATACTGTATATATATATATATATATATATATATATATATATATATATGTTAGTTAAGCCAGGTAATACATTTTCTAAATACATATGAGGTTGAAAGAAATGGTAATTTCTGCGTTGGAAATTTTATTATTCAAAGTTTCCACGTCTCTGATGAGTTTTCGCTGGGTGGCAGGAAGTAGATGAATGAGATGAGCAAAATTCATGGTGGTACAGGGTTACATTAATGTACATGATGATACAGGATATACGACGCATTTCACTGGACAACCAGCATTTTCAAGTAAGAATAGAATGATATACAAAGTAAACAGGAAGGGTATATATAGAGGGTGGAGGATCAGAGGAGGCGAAAATCAGGGGGCAAAAGTCTGCTACTGGTGGAGGGGTATTCTAGGAGAGAGAAAGAAAGAACCGCTTCACGCATGCGCACTGGATGCGGGATGGAGGTGGTCGGTTGGCGGGGTCGAATCTGATTGGCTGCGTGTCGAGGGGCGTGGCCTAAGTTGCATAGTCAGTGTGGCGCCGGCAGAAGACAAAGCTGAAGGAGGTAGCGCAGGGGGCTGCGTCAAGGGCACCGGGGGATGAGGGGGGGCGTTAGGTCTTGTAGGAAAGTGCCTTTTGGCAGAAGGAAGGATCTGAAGGTCCAGAGTTTGGTTGTTGATGTTGCGATGTAAGGCTTGGATATATAAAGCTTCGAGTATAGGTAATCTCCTTGGGTCACTTTCTTTATCGAGTATGGTGGTGTGCTTCTCTAACTCGTTGCGTGTGAGGTGGGGGTGGTTAGGGGTGAGATAGTGGTCTTTGATGGCTCCAGCCTGAAGGTGAAGAGTTAACCGACGTGAGAGACGAGTCTGTGTCATACCAATATAGGAATGAGGTCCACAGTCCTCATAATTACAGGTATGTTGGTAAATGACGTGATCGTCGGTCATCGGGCTCTTTATCTTGGTGGAAGCTGGTTTGTTGCGGAGAACGAGGTTGGAGGTCTTGGGGGATTTGTAATAAATTATTAATTTGATTTTGTTTTCCGAGTTGGTTGGGTGGACATGTTTGGAGATTATTTCTTTTAAGACGGCCTCGTCATTTTTGTGTTCAGAGGACATAAAATTGCGGTAGAAGATCTTAATTTCATTTGGGGGGGGTCAATGTTGGGAAAGCTTTGGGTGTACCATTTTTCAAGATGGTGGTTGATGGTGCTAGAAATGTCGGAGTTGGAGTATCCGTTATTTACTAAAACTTGGGATAGTCTTTCTAGTTCCTGGTGAGTGTCGGCCCAGGTAGAGCAGTGCGTGAGGGCTATCCTTACATAGGCGGAGATGGAGGATAGAAGATAACGGCGGGGGCATTGTCCTGTGTTAGTGGGTTTAATGTAGACGGTGGTTTTGAACCCATGGTCGTTCAGAGCTACGAGGATGTCGAGGAAGGGGAGTTGTCCATTGTTTGATTTTTCAAAGGTGAAGTTAAGTCCGGAGGAGGTCATGAAGCGACGCTGGAGTTCCTGTAGTTCGTGGAGGTCCTTGATTTGCACGAAGATGTCATCCACGTATCTACAGTAGACGGCGGGTCGTTGGGCAGCTAGGAGCTCTTCCTCGATGGTACCCATAAAAAAGTTCGCAAAAAGAACTCCTAGGGGGCTGCCCATCGCCACACCGTCTATCTGCTTGTACATGTTGCCCCGGGGGCAAAGGAAGGGGGCCTCCTTGGTACATAGCTCCAGTAGTGTTTTCAGGGCCTTCTCCGGTATGTCCAGTGTTGGTGTATCAGGGGAATGGTAAATTCGACGTAGAATCATGTCAATGGTCCTATCCACTGGCACGTTGGTGAACAGGCTTTCTATGTCGAGAGAGGTGATTGTGTGGTTGTTGTTTCGGGGGGCGTCTCGTAAAATTTCCAAGAAATCGTGGGCTGAGTTAAGGTTGTATTGGCTGGGCACGTAGGGGGTGAGGAGGTTGTTCAGGGCCTTGGCGATCTGGTAGGTGGCAGTGGGGATCTGGGAGATGATGGGGCGGAGGGGGTTCCCAGGTTTGTGTGTTTTGATGGTTCCGTACGCATAACCAGGGGTGTATTCTCCGACGAGTTTTTTAAGGTGGACCCCTCCTTGTTTGGCGTTGATGGCGGTGATGGTGGTGTTGGTAGTACGTTTGATTTCGTCGGTTGGGTTGCGGATGATCTTTTTAAATTTGGTGTTGTCACTTAAGATGAAGTCCATTTTCTAAGATATTCCTCCTTTTCATGAATCACGAGGCAGGAAGCTTTATCCGCATGACGGATGATGATGTTGGGGTTGTCTCTTAATTGTTTGGCAGCTTGGAAGTGTTGTTTGTTGAGGATTTTGCTATGGTGAGTTCCTCTGGTTTTGGCGGCTTCAGCGAGGAGAGTAGGTTGTAGGGCGGGAGTAGTGGTGACCTTGCCATCCTTCTTGAGTCGTAGGATGTCGTCCAGGAGGATTTCCGTTTCTAGGTGTTTCCGGTGGGGGCCAGGTTTGGAGCTGTAATGGCAGTTGAGGCCTTTGTTGAAGAGGTCTTCTTGGTCCAGGGTCAGAATGGTGTTAGTCAGGTTTATGTATCCTTTAGTTGGTTTGGGAGTTTTATGTTTCCGCCATAAAGACGGGCAAGCTTTTTTATGGTTGTGTTTTCGGCTTGTCTTCTGTGTTGTTCAAGGAGTTGTTCGAGGGCTGTGTTGATTTTGGTTTAAGGTGGTCTGGGGGGGTTTCGTCTTCCCAAATCCGTAGAAGAGCATCTCGTTCTTTACGAAGGTTTTTGGCGAGCTCTCGTTTTTCAATTATTTCGTCCTTCACCAGTTCTTCACGAAACTGGAGGGTGCGGGTGCGATGTCTGGCATTCTCGTGAAGTTTTATGTTAGTAAAGCCAGGTAATTAATTTTCTTTAATACATACGAGGTTGAAAGAAATGGCAATTTCTGCGTTGGAAATTTTATTATTCAAAGTTTCCAGGTCTCTGATGAGTTTTCGCTGGGTGGCAGGAAGTAGATGAATGAGATGAGCAAAATTCATGGTGGTACAGGGTTACATTAAAGTACATGATGATACAGGATATAAGACGCGTTTCACTGAACAACCAGCATTATCAAGTATATCAAGTATTACTTGATAATGCTGGTTGTCCAGTGAAATGCGTCGTATATCCTGTATCATCATGTACATTAATGTAACCCTGTACCACCATGAATTTTGCTCATCTCATTCATCTACTTTCTGCCACCCAGCGAAAACTCATCAGAGACTTGGAAACTTTGAATAAAATTTCCAACGCAGAAATTGCCATTTCTTTCAACCTCGTATGTATTAAAGAAAATATACCGTATATATATATATATATATATATACTGTATATATAAATATATATATATATATACAGTATATATGTATATACCGGTATGTATATATTATATACCGTATATATACAATATATATATACGGTATATATATACAGTATATAATATATATATATATATATATATATATATATATATATATATATATAGAGAGAGAGAGAGAGAGAGAGAGATATTACACCCCAGACCTGCTCGTTATCAGTGGTCTCACCTGGACTTTCTCAACATAGGTGCACACGTCATGCTGCCTTGATTAGCCTGCTATGTCCTGTTTATATACCTACCCTCTTATTATAATACTATAGTGCGTGTTTGTGTGTGTTTTTTGTTTTGTTTTGTGTGTGATTGTTTACTATGTTTCCTTGACCTATAGATCTCTACTTCTAACTTTTTGGTTGACGGCAATATGCTGTATTTTTATTATAGTATTTTCACCCTTTAGTACTAACTCTAACACTCTGAAGAACAATGTTGATAAGTGAGTGTGTACCTATGAGTGTAAGTACGTCGTGTGTGTAAGTGTGAGTATGTACAGTTGGCCACATAAGTTCCGTTCCTGTCCGTGATTTTATATATCGAAGTATAATGCGCATGAATGAATTACGAGTATAGTTTCTTAGGCAGTGGTTAACTCATATGACTAATCAAGCGATAATTAAGAGAAACCTCCCTCGCAATTAATTCATTCTAACATTACCTTCATACCATGAGATTACGACAAGGAACAGAACTTATGTGGGCAAGTGTACGTGGTGGTGGTAATAGTGGTGGTGGTGGTAGTGACAATGGTGATAATGGTGGTAGTAGTAGAGATAGTGGTGATAATGATAGTAATGGTGGTAGCAGTGGTGGTAATAATAGTGGTGGTAGTAATAGTGATGGTGGTAGTGATAGTGGTGATAATGGTAGAAGTGTTGGTATACTCAAACCAGTCAGTATATGAGTGACCCGGAGTCCTCGAGTTTTGGCTACACTGCGATCCTTCGCACGGGCTTATGTAAACACATTAGCAGCTGATATTGGACAGTTTGGTTGATAAGCGTGTATGCCATGTTTGACTATAGTAGTGGTGGTGGTGGTAGTGACAGTGATGGTGGTGATAATGATAGTAGTGTTGGTAGTAGTTTGGTGGTGGTAGTGACACTGGTGGTAGTGATAGTGGTGATAATGGTAGTAGTGGTGGTGGTAGTTCAATTCAATTCAATAACTTTATTTCGTAATATACATAAGATTATGTACATTACATATACATTTGAAGTAGATAAGTTTTAAAAAGTGTGATGTGATACATCCAATAATAATTCATCTCTTAATAATATAGAATTTACAGTTTTAAAATACAGTTTAAATTACAGTTTACCTCATAATTCTGGTACTTCTCAATAAATTGATTTGTACTAATCGTAACTCCAATAAGCATTGACGCTTTTTTACAGTAGCTTAAATTTAGTCGAAAGTAAAATATACATAATCAATAAAAAAGATCACTAGTATTATAAAGCTGTACAATAATCGTATATACTGTGCAATAAATTATGCTTACTCCTAAATTTAAAAAAATAATATTATAATAATTATAATATTATAATAAATAATAATACTAATAATAAAATAATATATCACTTTAGCATATTATGAAGAATATATATATCATAACTAAAATACTTACGATATACAAATAATTTTTGAAATGTTTATATTAAAAATACATATAAAAGTACATATACGAATTACGAAGGTACCATATTAGTTTAACTAAAATACTATTTTGAAAATTATAAGACAAATAAATTGGTTTAAGCCAAAGCAAATTGTTAAGTTAAAATTAATATACAGAAAATCTATCATGAATGTAAATTAAAGGTAAACAATATATATACAGTATGACATAATTAAAGGTAAACAATATATATACAGTATGACATAATTAAAGGTAAACAATATATATACAGTATGACATAATTAAAGGTAAACAATATATATACAGTATGACATAATTAAACATAATCAATAATATTTAACTTGCATGGTACGTAAGCTACATTACAAAAGTAAATTCCAATTATGTTAAAGAAAAAAATAACTATTATATATACTGTATATAGCAAAACAAATTATTAAAAGTGATCATTGGTTAAAGAAGCTACAAGAGTATCTGAATATTGTTAGACATTTGTAAACATATAAAAATAAAGTAATATCAAATTAAATCTAATAAAACCTAAACTGCAGAACCTATGACAATTTTGAAGAACTAGTACCCATAATAAAAACAAGGTCCTCGTCTGTCCTCATGCCTTTGAACCCACTCTATCCTGGCTTTCAATACATCTACCTCTTCTCCCGGTATATTAACACTGTATACATTTCTAAAGAGATTTATTACATGCTGCATCATGAACCCTTCTTTAATATTAGGTATATTGAACTTAATGATAGGGTTTTCCGACCTTATTACTCTCTTACAATACCGGGCTTGAACCAATGCTGTGTGATGGTCAAGAAGCAACTGGTTGCATCGAGCTGCCGTGATATGACTGCTGGCGTAGGCTGGCACCTTACATATGCGTTTAAGTGATTTATTAAAAGCGATTTTAAAAGCTTTAACAATATTAGACTTAAAAGAAGAATTATGATTCTACAGTAGAGGGGAATACCATAGTCTGGTAGACAGTACAAGTTAAACAGAAATATAAAAGTATCTGTATTCACCTGTTTAAAATTTCTAAAAATGCTGTTAAAAGAAGCATAACATTTGTTTATTCTAAAACTTATGTCATCCATATCTTTAAAATTAAAAAGTATGTTATGCCCAAGGTAATTGAATGCCTTTACAACCTCCAGTCTATCACCATTCAGCTCGATGCTTTGTACCTGCTGATCTGGTTTCGTAGTAAAAATCATACATTTAGATTTATCTTTGTTAATCGTAAGTAGATGTGCATCAATAGAAGTACATACTGTACTATATAATATATCCATATTCGAAATAGAATCTGCAAGTAAAACCAAATCATCTGCGTATGCTAAAATGTTGCTTCTTACTTCACCATATCTGCATCCAACATTGGTTCTTACCACATCAAGTATAATTTTGTTCATATAAAATTAAAGTAGACGTGCCGTTTTGCCCAAAATCAAAACGGTATAACCAACTCTGCGATGGGTTACCATCATCACTAATATTACCACCATCATCACTACTACTGTCATCATCACTACAACTGTCACCACATCACTACTACTATCATCATCACCATTACTATCATCATCACTACTACTATTACAATCATCACTACTGCTCTCACCATCTTCACTAATACTGTCACCATCATCACTACTCTCATCATTATCACTGTTGTAGTGATAATGATGAGAGTAGTATCACCATTATCATTATTATCACCATCATCTTACAATCTGTGTTTAATATGTGTATATGTACAGTACAGTATACAGTGTATGTTTTTATTTTTTCCTAAGTTGCCATAGTCTCTCTCCAGTGCCTCCGGGTGTTTTGTGTGGATTGATCTTGATGGTGTTTCTGCACCCTGGTTGGAGACTTCGGCATCTCATATAAAAATAATAATAATAATCATCATTACGTGTCACCATCATCACTACTATTATGACCATCATCACTAGTCACTACTACTAGTACTATAACCATCATATCTACTACTGTCATAATCATCACTACAACTACAACCATCATCAGTACTATTATCACCATCATCACTACTATTACCATCATCCCCACTATTACTATCATCACTTCTAATGTTAACTAAACTAACTTAACCTAACAGATGCGGGGCGCGATGTTTTCGGCCCCAGAACGAATGCGTTCTGTTTGTGAGCCCCTTCGGGGCACACACACTAAGAACGCCATCATTGCTGGGTGGGTGGGTGTGAGGATAAAACCATATTGTTGACCTAAAATCATAACTATTACATACATTCAAAAAATCTTTTTTGACTGACGTTCACATTCACCCAACAAATGTTTGTGTGATGTTTGGTGAAAATTCGTCCAACGGTCTAGGAGTTCAGCGACAGACGGACGACATCATCGACATCCATCAACGACATAATTTTTTCCGGGTGGTACCCACTATACGGGGAGGGGGGGGGGGGATACCAAACTCTGCTTACGCCGAGTTGATTAAATAAAAATGGGGAGAGAACTCTCCCTTGTCTTACTCCCTTTTAATATAATGATAATTACTTTAGGAATCTTGCCATTTAATGTTAGCTTTTTGATTTCTTAAATAATAAAGGATAATAAAGTAGACGTGCCATTTTGCCCAAAATCAAAACGGCATACCCAACTCTGCGATGGGTCACCATCATCACTACTGGTCACTATCACCATTACTATCATCAACACTACTACTATTATAGTCATCACTACTACTCTTACCATCATCACTACTACTCTCATCATCACTACAACTTTCACCATCATCACTACTATTATGACCAACATCACTACTACTAGTGATGATCTAAAACAATATATTCCTTCAAACTGTAATGTTAGTATTAAAGACATTTCTAAGTTAGATATACACTCTGATGCTTTTCAGGCCTTTAAAGTCACAGTTAATGTAAATGATAGAGATCAATTATTAGACGCAAATTTATGAATTTATGGCCTGAAGAAATACTTATTGATAAGTTTTATAATAGAAGAAAAACTGAGGAAAGAGTTAACCTTGATCAATAATTGTGTATATTTCTTACAATATCTTGCTATTTTTTTTTTTTCCTTTTTCATTATCATCATGGAGAGAACATCTTTTACGGTATGTGTACATATAACTGTTGCTCCTTGCGGAAAAACATTGAATCAATTCGTGAACTAACAAAAAGGATATATGATATTATTTGTTTACAGGAAACGTTTTTAACACAAGATAAATTAGGACTAGTTGATTATGTAGATGAATGTTATGAGAGTGTTAGTATAGCGGCAACCTACTCCTGACCGAGCTCTGGCTGCTATGGCAGGCCGACTCCAGGGGGGCATGGTTCTGTTATGGAAGAGGGACGCACTATTTACTATTAACAAAGTTTCTTTACAGGATGGATTCATTATCATTTCTGTTAATCTTGTCAATGTTGATATTGTTTTAGTAAATGTATATCTTAACAGCGATGTGTGGGAAATCACTACATTGAATAAATACTTAGATTCACTTTCAAAGATGGAAAGCATCATTCAAGATTATGATTTTGATGCTTGGTTCTTTGTGGGGGATTTTAATGCAGATCCCTTCTCGGGACGTGCCTGGGAAAATTGATCACGGTTTATGAATAATAACTCTCTTAGATGCTATGATGTTAATGCACTTTCAAGTGATTCATTTACGTTTGTAGGCTACGGAAATTCCCTGGCAAGTGGTTAGATCATATTATAATAGGTAGGTGTAACGAAAACATTATAGTTAATGATGTCAATATACTAACAACAATTACTGGTTCAGACCATTTTCCCTTGGTTACCAATATACATGTTAACTATAATATAATATCAGATACATTTGTTAGATGGAAGGACGTGAATAAGACATTGTATCGAGAACGGGTTAAATGGCCTTCACTAAATCCAAGAGAATTTGGAGAGATTGATGAATTAATGTGTTGTGGCTTAACTGAAATGAAAGACTTACCTGTTAAATACAGTGTAATGATATTGGATGTCACAACCCTAGTCATTTGAAAGAAATTAAGTTTTATTATCATCAAATATGTTCACATTTATCTTTTGCTTCGCAAAAATTAAAGATCAAGTGTTTTAAAATAAATAAATTTAAGATTATTCCCGGGTGGAATCGAAGAATAAAAACTTACATCATAATGCAAGAAATGCCTTTTTAACATGGGTTCGAAATGGTAGAAAACGAGGCACAAACGAACACAACGACATGCTTCATACAAGGAAAACTTTTAAAAATAGTCTGAAAATATGTACACAAAATGAACATATAGAAGTATGCAAATTGATTGTTGAGACATTTGAATTAAAAGATAAAACCCAATTTTGGAAAGAAGTACGTAATGTTAAAAGCAGTGATAAAGTTTCTAAAATAATTGATGGTAAGTCGAATGAGAATGATATAGCTAATGTATTTTCAGAAAAAAATCCTTGGCTCGCAAGAGACAAATGATTCGCATAATGAGGACCAGTTCATACAAAGACTGAAGGCAAGCTGGAGTGATAATAACTTTATGTATTTGAAAATGTCAGACGTGTCATTACGCAAAGCCATTTCAAAGTTAAATAATGGGGTTTGATATGACAATATCCATTCATTGTTTCTAAAGAGGGCCTCTGATAGCTTTATTAATATCTTGACTCATTTTTATAATGCGTGCTTTACTCATTGCTTCTTACCAAGTCAACTGCTGAAAGGTAATATTTCTCCTATTATTAAAGATACCAAGGGAAATATAACAGACTGCAAATTATAGGCCTGTGATGCAGTCGTCTTGTCTATTAAAATATTTGAAATACATATTCTAGAATCCATCCTACCCAGAGTTTCTTTAGATGTAAGACAATTTGGGTTTAGGAAAAATATTTCTACAACTGATGCTTGTTTTTCACTAAAGGAAATTGTGTATAAATACTCTAAAAACAAAGGCAGTGGTATCATAACTTTCGTAGATCTCTCAAAGGCGTTCGATACAATTGACCAGTTTTATTAGGTAACAAACTATTAGATAGAGGTATCCCTATTGATTTAGTGTATTTTATAATGAATTATCTGCGTAATCAGTATGCTAATATCATATGGATGGGGCAACAGAGTCGTGTTTATCCTGTAAACAGAGGGGTAAGGCAGGGTGGTATTTTATCACCATTCCTATTTAATTTGTATTTAGACAAGATTATCAAAGAAATATCTAAAATGGATCATGGATGTACGCTTGGATTGACCAGGGTTAATATAATGGCCTACGCCGATGATATTGCTCTCATATCGAACGATAAAGCTGTTATGGAAAATTTATACATTAATCCCTAACCATCGGGGCCCGACTTGAGTCCGTATCTAAAAATCTGGACTATGTGGCGGGGCCCGACTCTAGTCTGTGTGCAATTTTGGCGCAATATTGGCTCTGAGAGAGAGACGAGCGACGGGAGGACCGTAAGTTACCTCATGACCGCTCGCCACGGCCGGCGTGGGCCTACTGACATCTACTCCGCACACATCCACCACCACTCCCTCGCTACACACTTAATTATGTAACGAAATGACCGTATTTTAGCGATTTTGCCCTTCGGTTGCACGATCGTTGCAAGACAACCAGTGATCGTAGAAGGATGGTTCGGGTGTCATTGTAAAGCTCAATTTATGCCCTTTCAGGGATACATGATTGTATTATGCTCTGGGTCTTGTTTATGCATGAAAAAGAGCACGGAAACAAGGCCATTTATGGTAAAACCACCCGCTGGATGGTACATAGAAATTACCACCTAGGCCGCTCGTAAGGTGTTAAGCTGTCTCATGATTTAGAAAAACACGGCTTGAAAATGAATAAGAACAAAACTAAATGTATGATGTTTCAAAGAAACGTGTCGAAACTTAATTATAACACATTAAAGTTGGGCAATGATAATCTTGAGGTCGTGGACCATTATAGGTACCTGGGTCATATCATACACAATGATTTGCAGGATAAGGGCGACATTGAATTCAGGCTTAATACTTTTTACTCAAGTTTTAACACAATTTTACGGAATTTTAAACATGTAAACACTGAGACTTTTGTGTTTCTATTTAAGTCTTATTGTATGCCAGAGTATGGACTTTCTTTATGGAATAATGAAACTACATTTAGATCCAAAAATTTAAAAGTATTTCAGGTTGCCTTTTCTAATTCTTTTCGGCGTATGAGCGGGGCACCATCCTATGGCAGTAGTCACGGTGCGGCAGAGGAGTGTGGTCTATTACTGCTTCCCCATCACCTTGCACTTACACAAGTTCGATACTATTTTAGAATTATACACTCTAGATGCTCAATTATTTCTTTAAATCTTCCATATTTACAGGAAGGATATTTCTACTCATATATATAAGCTTTTTGCAGATAAATACAATATCGTGCTACATTTTTATGATTTTAATACAGTTAAATCTAGGATTCAGTGCGTGCAAGGTCATGAGGAACGTAGGGCGCCCGTGCACCTCTTGCCCAGATCATGAATGGCTTTTTAAAATCAGTATTATCAATATATGTGCTCATATACTGAACATTTATGCATATATTTTATCTTGTTTTTCTTTCTCTCGCGCTTATATTAGTTGGGAAATATGTCTATGTAATATATGCTATTGTGTAATGTATATTATGAAATAAAGTGAACTGAACTGAACTGAACTAGTACTGTCACCATCATATCTACTATTGTCATCATCATCACTACCATCATCATCACTGCTGTCAGCATCACTACAACTAAAACTATCATCACTACCATTATCACCATTAGCACTAAAATTACCATCATCACCAATATCACTACAATTACCATCATCCCCACTATTACTACCATCACTTCTAATGTCAACTAAACTAACTTAACCTAACAAATGCGGGGTGAGATGTTTTCGCCCCCAGAATGCCATCGTAGCAGGGGGGGGCAGGGGGGGGGGGGGTTCTGGGGGGGGGGGGTGTAAAACCATATTTTGGATCTAAAGTCATAACTATTGCACAAATTTATAAAATCTTTTTTGACTGAAGTTCGCATTCACCCAACAAATGTTTGTGTGAAATTTGGTGAAACTCCGTCCATCGGTCTAGGAGGAGTTTCGGGACAGACGGACGACGATGACGACGACAGACATTTCTTTACGGTGGTACCCACTATACGGGAGGGGGGGGGGGGGGGCAATACCAAACTCTGCTTACGCTGAGTTGATAAATAGTTCAAAGAGTTTTAAAAGGCATGAGTAGTGCATTACAGGCCGGTAGTTATCTGCTTCTGTTACATTTTTTCTAATGTCCTTAATCATTGGAGTAATAATACCCTTTAGTAAGTCTTCAGGGAGATAACACTGAGTAAAACGCATATTAAAAAAAACAAGCAAGGTTTTCTAAGAATATTTGTGAAGCATTCCTTAACAAATTTTAATGGATCAGGTAATGACCTTGGCCCGAGTTAAGACGAGGTATGAGTTTTTTAAGAGTGTGACTAGAAATTGTTAGATGCATCTTTTCACCACCAGACCAGGCTTGTTTCAATTCATTGCAGAACTTTTCTTCCGACTCATTATTATCAGAAATTAGACTAGGTAAAAATTTATCTGAACATACTTTAGTAATATTAGACTTGCCACTTTGACCATTAATATGTATCTATCTATCTATATATTGTCTGACGCCGTGATCCCCGAAGGGGTGGCCACGAACGAACCGCCCCATGCACCTCTGTCCCCAGTCAGTCAATGCCCCTCCTCCCAACCAGCACCGCCTTTGTTCATATACTTCCTCACTCCATCCTTCCACCTCTCCTTCGGTCTACCTCTCCCTCTCTGTCCTTCCACCTCGCTCTCGTACACCCTCTTAGTCATTCTCTCGCTTTCCATACGTTCCATATGGCCGAACCATCTCAAGTTGTTCCTTTTCACACTTTCCAGCACATCTACCTCCACACCACACCTCCTTCTTACTTCTTCATTAGTCTGTCTATCCCTCCATGTAACTCCGCATGCACTTCTTAAGTAATTAATTTCCACTGCTCTCACTCTTGGCCTGAGTCTCTCAACCAACGTCCATGCTTCGCTTCCGTAAGTCAGTGTCGGGATTACCACACTGTCATGCAAGGACTTCTTCACTTCCATACTGACCACCCTATTTCTTGTTACTGCTTTCAGCATTCCTACAACCCTCTTCCCCTGTTGTACCCTCTCCCGCACTTCTTCATCCATAGTCCCATCTTTACTCAACACACTGCCCAGATACTTAAAAGAGTTGACGATCTCCATAGCCTAACAGTTCAGCTTCACCTCACACTCTGTGAGTCTGTGACTTCACCCTTTTCGAAGACCATAATCTTGCTCATCCCCGCATTTACCTTCAAATTCCATTTTTCGCACACCGTTCAAAACTCATTTACCAGACCCTGCAACTCCCATTCATTATCACTCATCAGAACTGTATCATCCGCAAACAGCAGTATAGGTAGCTTCCACTCATTTCCCTCCCTTTTCAGCAATAAACCAACATCTACTGCTCTTGATAGTATTTCTTTCATGACTCCATCCATATATACAGTAAACAACCATGGGGATATCACACACCCCTGTTTCAAGCCAACATTCAGGTCAAAGAACTCGCTCTGCTCACTCTCCACACGTATTGCTGCCTTTGCACCCTCATACATGCTCTTCACTGCTTTCAACAACTTGCCATCTAGTTCGTATATTCTAAGTACTTTCCACAAACCTTCTCTATCCACTCTGTCATAGGCCTTCTCCAAGTCCATAAAGGCAACATACACCTTTTGTTTCTTCTCCAGATATTTCTCCACAACACAATTCAGGGTAAAAATCTGATCTACACATCCTCTTCCCTTCCTAAAACCTCCCTGCTCGTCGCCGATCCATTTCTCCATTCTCACTCTCACTCTCTCAATCACTACCCTACTGTATACCTTCCCTACTACGCTTAAAAGACCTATTCCTCGGTGGTTACCACACACCCCTCTTTCCCATTTGCCCTTATATAGGGGGACTATTATGCCAGGCTTCCAGTCATTGGGTGCACTCCCCTTCTCCCATGCTAGTTTGCACATTTTTCATACCCATTCGATCACTATCTCACCACCATACCTCAACATTAATAACACTTGCTAAATAATAACACTTACTTGGTAGCGGTGGTTGTAGTAGTGACAGTGGTGGTAGTGATAGGGGTGATAATGGTAGTTGTGGTGGTGGTGGAATTGACAGTGGTGGTAGTGATAGTGGTTATAGTGGTAGTAATGGGGGTGGTGGTAGTAGTGACAGTGGTAGTGATAGTAGTGATAATGGTAGTAATAGTGGTGGTAAGCGTGGTGGTGGTAGTGGAATTGACAGTGGTGGTAGTGATAGTGATAGTGGTTATAGTGGTAGTAATGGTGGTGGTGGTAGTAGTGACAGTGGTAGTGATAGTAGTGATAATGGTATTAGTAGTGGTGGTAGTAGTGACAGTGGTGGTAGTGATAGTGGTGATAATGGTAGTAGTAGTAGTGGTAAGAGTGGTGGTGGCAGTAGTGACATTGGTGGTAGTGATAGTGGTGATAATGGTAGTAATGGTGGTGGTGAACAAAAAACAGTAGACTATATAAGATAAGCCCGAGGGAGTAAGGTTCGTCACTTGTCACCATGGCCTCATTCATCACACTCATCACTTTAGCTCTCACAGTGAGTAACTTCATTATCACTACCATCATTAGAGCTTAATTCATCGCACTCATCATCACTATTGCTCTCAAGGTGGGTAACTATACATCATTATCATCACTACCATCATCAGAGCTCATTTCTTCACACTCATCATAACTATAGGTCTCACGGTGAGTACTTAGTCATCATTATTGTTGCGCTATTTATAGAAGCATGTATTATGTTGATTCATTGATCAACTCAACAGGTCTAATTACACAAGAAATCTGGGACAAAGAGCACAACCGAGTACAATAATTGTACTCGATAATACAATGATTGTATTATCTTTATTTACTAAACCTCTCATACAGGAATACCAAATGTCTCCTCACTGAATATGTTATGAGTTAATAGACAACAATATACATGTGAGGTACAGTCGCGCTAATAAGTCATGTCCCAGCTGTCATTACGTTTGGCTTGCTCTGTGCTTTATTAATGTCTGTCAGATGTTGAATAGGGTGGGTAAGTGTAGGAACATGTTTGTATATTTCACTCGATATGAAGAAATGAAGCTTAGATATTGCTGATACCAATTATTGATCAAAACATACTTGGTGCCGAGACATCACTTATTAGCGCGACTGTACCAGAAATACCTGCAATATTACCGTTGTGGTATAAGGAGCAGTAATGGTCACTCTAGCGTTGCTACTATTTATTACATTCGTATACATAACTGTCACGGAGGGTGCACCTGAAGAAACATAACAACGTACATGTGTGTACATTTAGTCATGCACAAAGATATGTACATGATATACAGAAGCACAGGGAGGGAAGATTTAGCGATCGGCAACTCATAGAAAGGTATTTTATTTTATTAAGTAGGCTGTCCCGAGTTCGAATCCGGGGAGGGCCATATGCTTTTATTAGTTTATTCAAGTACATTGGGGTTTATATTTGATATTAATGTTAAAGAACGGGGTGTTATTTATAACTAGGTTAGGATGGTTGTTACAAAGAGGGAAGAAGGTACGAAAACGGAATATCGCACTAACAATGTTGTGAAGCTGAAAGGGTAGCATGGGTTCATTTAAATATCATACACAAGAATATGCCACTGGTTTGAACTGGTTAAAATAGTACTCTATGTAGGCCATCAGAATTTTACTA
Organism: Paralithodes platypus; assembly: GCA_032716605.1. NCBI lineage: Eukaryota > Metazoa > Arthropoda > Malacostraca > Decapoda > Lithodidae > Paralithodes > Paralithodes platypus. The sequence continues at coordinate 4,449,288 of CM064582.1, forward strand.
ATTATATCCCGATCAGGTACAGATGAATATATATATATATATATATATATATATATATATATACAGGTATATACCTATATATACATTATACAGTATACATATATATATATATATATATATATATATATGTTTCCAATCTCTCAGTGGGGTTCGAACCGCCGACCGTCAGGCCGATAGCCGACGCTTTAATCAACTACACCACGGCAGTCACCAAGCATGAGAGTTACAAATATTGAGTATATATCACAAATACACTTGAGCCACTAAATGTTTCCAATCTCTCAGTGGGGTTCGAACCGCCGACCGTCAGGACGATAGCCGACGCTTTAATCAACTACACCACGGCAGTCTAAAAGACAGTCAACTATCCTATAATATCCTCAAATATCCTATTTATGTTAGGGAGAAGGGAAACCCACTAGGCGAATATATTTCAATTCATACCTAGTCGTAGGATCCATATGCCAGAATACCATACAAGGATTTCGGAGTGTCCTGACGCAACTCGGGCCGAAATTGATTTAATTTAATTCTAGCCCACCAAGCATGAGAGATTGGAAACATTTAGTGGCTCACGTGTATTTGTGATATATACTCAATATTTGTAACTCTCATGCTTGGTGGGTTAGAATTAAATGAAATCAATTTCGGCCCGAGTTGCGTCGGGACACTCAGAAATCCTTGTATGGTATTCTGGAATATGGATCCTACGACTAGGTATGAATTGAAATATATTCGCCTAGTGGGTTTCCCTTCTCCCTAACATAAATAGGATAGAGGGTTGACTGTCTTTTAGACTGCTGTGGTGTAGTTGATTAAAGCGTCGGCTATCGTCCTGACGGTCGGCGGTTCGAACCCCACTGAGAGATTGGAAACATTTAGTGGCTCAAGTGTATTTGTGATATATACTCAATATATATATATATATATATATATAATACTGTATATATATATATGTATATATATATATATATATATATATATATATATATATACAGAATATTTATATATATATATATATATATATATATATATTTAATAGTGGCCCCTTCATCATTGACGATGATTTGCCTATTAATATAATAGTCTCCATTCAACAACCGCGCCAGCCGTTTTGAATTTACCGCCGCGGGGATGAACAGAGTATTCCTCATAAGTGTAACGCAACTTCTCTGATGGTGTCGTCTATAGATCGGGTACCCACTACGAAAAAAACTTTCGTAAATAATAAGAGAAGATTTTTTTGTTTTTTAACTTAAACATTATTATAACATGCTTCCCTCTTTCGGTGGATTTCTTGTGTTGTGGCATCCAGCCGCTCCTCACCAGGCGGCCATTCGTTCTTCTATTCCCCGCGGGCACCAGTGTCGGACGTGTCTCGCCCGTGCTCTGCTTCATTCGTCGTTCACTCAATTCTCGTGAGTCCTTACTCATTTGTATATATCTGAGTTGTATTGAACAAGGTTTAGACTAGCTAGCACAGGCTACCCGTCTGGTTGCCCACAGTAAGTGTTAAATTAGGGTACTTTACAGGCGCTTACGTGTTCTCCCGGACAGTCGCCACATGTGTTTTTTTCTTTGTTCTGCGCACCTTAGCTGTTATTTATTTATAGTTAGGAGGCTACTTTCATCGCAGTAGGTCTTCAGTCCAGCGTGTTTGGCCTAGGGGCCGTGTATTTCTTCATCTTAGCAGATGCTCCAGTTTAAGGATTGTCACACGTGGTGTGGGATCTGCTGGTGTTCGAGCCTGCTCCCGGGGCCCTCTCGTGTGTCCCTTCTCCTCGTGCTGTGGCCGTGTGTCTCCAGGATTAGTCTTCTTCCTAAGGTAAGGATTACTTATGCCTCGTGGCCAGCGACGTTAGGGTCTCCTTAGGATTTAGGGGTGTATTGTTATTCTATGATATTGATATTATGCCACCTTTTTGCCTGGGTTCTTTTGTTCGAGTTTCTTCTCTTCCCTGATTCTCTAGGAGACATTCTTATTTTGTGGGGTTTTTTCGGTTCAGGATTAGTGGTCTTGTGCTCTTGAATGTTATTTCCTAGTTCCGTGGCCCACCGGTCTTTTGTCTGCGTACTAGGCACGGCTACCGCCACGCTGGCGTGCTTGGGTTATGCTTTCCCCTTCTTTGATTAGTAGTGTACCACTACCCTCCTTGCCGGCGGTCATGCACGGACCGGCGGAAGGAGGACGGTTTCAACCGTTGATCATCGACTCGCCCTGTGACTTACCAGTTTACTCTGCCAGCCCGGCAGCACAGTTGGGGTGACTTGCCAGTTTCCCCCGCCAGTCCGGCGGCACAGTTGGGTAATAGGTGTAGCAGTGTCTAGCTAGCAAGCAGCTGCACGATGACGCTCGCTAGAAGTCCGGTTAGGGCCAGTGACACATGTCATAGGTAAGCAGTCAAGCGTGACTTCCCCCCGATTGAAAAGGGCGAGAGGTTGTTCACGATAACTCCCGGGAGGCGGAAAAATGGTTGGGCTGTGCTCACTAGTTTTTTCGACGCCGGGGAGTAGGTAGGATGTTATTAACACCTCTCAGGTTTTCCTTATGAACATTGATTGCTGGAAATTTTCTAAATCCAGACTCCTTCACATCCGGAGCAGCACGGCTGAGGAACTGCCCCCGGCGGGGAGGGGAGTCGGTAACCATGCCTAACTTCTGGATTTGCTCTACCCTTACTTGTTTGTCTGTCCCAGTAGCGGCGCACAGGTTGTATATAAAATGTTTGGACAAAACTACCTTTTCATGGACAGCCAGTAAATGTCCGGTTTGCTCGGACCTTTTTGAGGAATGGTTAACCAGTCAAGATATGTCATGCTTGTTAACTTTGATTGAAATCAAGAATAAGTTCTCTTCTTACGCTGCAAGGGTAGCGGATGCTGAATTATTCTGCGACACTGCAGAGTTACTTAGAATCATACGCCTGTACTCTTTTCAAGATCCCTTAGTCCATCAGGCGATTGTTCCTTCAGTACCAAATTCAAATCTTGCTTTCCCCCATTCATCCAAGTCATCTGGAAGTCGCTCCCCTCCCCACACTAAGAGAGCCTGCTCTGAGTCGCCGGAGCCTGTACTTCCTACTCAACCGGACTCATCCCAGCGACTTCGTCAGAGGGCGTCCAGTTTAGAATGCTTGCCGGCGAAGATACAAAAGCTGTCCAGTCCACAGCAGATCCACGATGCAACGGACACCCAGGATAGCCCCCTCACCCAGAGGTGTAAGTCAGCTTCGCCACCGGTGGCTTCGACATATGCTTCGACGACGCCGGTTGTTTTTCTCCTGGCGGGACGGATGCCGAGCAACCTTTACCGGCGATGAGGGTTAGACCAAGAGTTAGAATAAGACTACAAGGCTCTAAGCTAGTGCTATCTCAAACTAATTTACCGGACGTCAAAATAGGGCTCCATTTGTCTTCAGCGCCTGACATGGACCAAGGTCATCATACACTGGCGGGGGTACACACGCCTATGATAGACGCCCCAAGTTTGTCCACTAGGCCGGTAGATGGCAACACAAGTTTCGTAGCCCCTACCTGTAGGCCAGAGTCTGTCCCTACGGGTCGAACAATGGTGGAAACTGAGTTGAGTAATGTCCCACGGGATAGGGTTCTACAACCCTCTCGACGAGATAGTCAGGCATCAGGGACCCACGCTAAAAGGTCACCGGTAAAAGTTCCCCACCCAATAACTCTGCAGAATGAAGGTAAAGAACTGAAGGAACCAGGTCCATAGGTACAGAGAGGAGAACCTACTTCGGCGGAAAAGGTAAAATCTAAGCCCCTCAAGCAACAAAGATTCCAATGTGTTACGGCGAAACAGTTAGATGAATTATTACACAGAGTCCATCAACAATGTACTATTTCCAAATGCCCTAGGTATCATACTGAGGCAAAGGTAACTCCACCGCAAGGATCTGTGCCTGTCTCCTCTGCGGACGATGAGGTTTTGTTTTTACAGTCGGTCCCCCCCTCCCCCCTGTCATCAGCCACTAACGTTATAATGCAGCGACACGGTCCAGTCCGTCCCTTGTCACCAACCACAATCAATGTGATCACGGACGCGGATATGCCACTGACTCCGGCAGTGTCTCAAACACCACTCCCCGACACTAGTCACCATGCGCCGGACTTACAGACCGGTTCCAGCGTCGCACCACGGGGGGTTATGGGGGTCCAACCGGGGGTCGATGGTTCCAATAGATTGTCACACACTAGCTCTCTGGCAGTTAACGCGGCGGAAACAAAGACAGCTTCTGACGCGCAACCTAAGGCCAGTACTTCCAAATTTACTGTAGAAAGTCACTCAGCGGAGGAACCCTTGAGGCCCCCGCCGGCTCAAGTAATATTGTCTGGCTCTAGCCCCATTGCTACACTCCTCCCATCTCAATCACAAACGGAAGGTCAGCTTCAGGGTCGTAAAGACCCGGGCAAACTTTGGCTCCCTGTTACCTCGTCTAAGGCAGGAGACAGGCACAGATCCATACATGGTGAGGTCCCAGTACCACGGGAATGGACCATTGAAGTAAATAGACATAAAGTTTTCCAAGCCAAAGACTCCCAGGGTAAAGTCATAGGGGTCCCTATTATAGCAATGCCTAACTCTACCAGTTATCAGTACTTTGTTTATGAACCAGGGCTACTTGCCCCTCCTCCCCCAGATGTTCCTAGTTGCTCCACTAGCCCTCACCCGGACGCCAACAATGGTGGTTGGTTCTTTCCAGGGTTGATTGAACCAAGTCTAGCCTTTACTCTGACTCATTCACAACTAGAGCAAAGGGAATTAAATTTGGGAGAGGTGGGACACGGCCCATGGGTGAACTGGGATCAAGAGGTCCAACAGTTTGCTATTGACGTAATGTCCAATGTTTCCTTACCAGTCCCACCACCGCACCATATGGAGTTTGACTTGCTGAGGCCACGGCCCGGCGGGGTCCCACGAGCTATATTTGAGTTCCTCATTGCCCCTCAATTAGAAGCTAGACACTTCCCAGCTCCTTTCCTAACCCCAGATTCTATTGAACTCCAACGGGAATTCCTGGTGCGTGATAACGCTCACCGGAAGTTTATTGGTTTTCTGCTTACTAGGGATACAGCTCAAGCGATTGCCAAACCGGTGCCCAATCCGCCGAGACGTCAGGAGGAAACTGTTACAGCTTTTCAACAGTACCTCCTGCCGAACCCGGCGAGATCACTCAGGGACATCCGAACAGCCTTGTTTGAGGCAGTTCGAGCCAGACAGCTTCTCAGACTCAATATGGTGCAAGGGTTACCCAAAAATGTGTATTATAGGGTAATTTTTTCCAAAATCCTAACGGCATCCACGATAGATTCACAGACTCAACGAGATGTAAATACAATGCTTAGGGTCAGTCGGTTGGCATCACAATACATTTTCTTAGGCTGCAAACACGACGATGGCCAACGACGAGCGGCGGAAGATTGTTATCACTTAATACCCGCTGGTTGGTTTTGTTCTATGTTTTTTCTCCCGACTCTTGGAAGATTCCCCTGTCCCGTCCCCCCCATTTTTTAGGCCTCTCTCCCCACACCGCGCTCTGGTACGGGGTACCGAAGTCTATATGGTCCTTATAGGAACACCCGCGCCGCGCCAAGGGTTCCTGTGATGTGTACGGGCCACGTCACGGCGCATCAGGCTTCAAGGTTTTCACACATATGCTTCCGCGAGAACCTACCGTGGATCTGACAGGTGTCGGATTTCTTCCTGCACTAAGTCCATGATAAATAGGCCACAAGGGGGCACTGGTCAGTGGCACAGGCTGATTTTTTCTCTACCACAAACGAAAGGGTTTCGACATCAAATGCCTGCCTGATTCCACATCACCAGTATAGGGCCTGCTTACCAGGTGCCGGAGACGGCGGGAATCATTCCACGAGCTTGGGGGTGCTCTCTCACAGACTCCGATAAGCTTCCGCCGGTCGCTGGCCAATGCCGTTCGAGTTCTCCACTGTCTAGATTATGGTAACTCAATTAGTGAACCATGATTCGACCAAAAGGTTATATTGCTGGTACTATGAACGTGTATCAGGACGCCGGGTCGAGTGGTATAGATAGCGAAGAGATAAGGGAAACTATTCTGGGACTATCATCACAAGCATAGTGGGGTCTTATATGCCTAACACAAGGAGAGTGGTTTTAGTTTAACTATTACATGGGGCATAGCAGGAGCACATCAGCTCTCGGGTATACTAAAGGTCTTAGTCATGGGTAGCACAGTATTAGATACAGTTCTCACCTCGTGGTACCTGTGTTTAACCCAGTGAGACCCAGCGTCGCACGTGATGCGTCGGCAGTGTTTGATCACCAACTCCCAGCGACGCATCACGTGCGTCCGACATATAAAAAACACTTACGTGGCTCGTAAGGTAGGAAATGGCGGGAGAATAGGAGGGGGAGGTACCGTAGTGTGTGTGGGAGCCGGGCCAGTAGGTGTGAGCGGGCCGAGACAGCCGCGCGGCTGGTGGTGGTGGGCTTAGTGGGGATACTTTACACCCTTAGTTCACCGCCACTTTGAACCTTCATTACTCCGGTCGTATGGGAGCTAGGGGCTTGAGATTTATGTGAGACACTCCTTAGGATGTATGCCGTACAATGCCATACTCAGTTTTTACCCTAGTGCTCCCGGGCGGGTGGTCATGCGGGGGAGACGAACTTTCGACCCCCTCCCCCCCCGCCCCCCAAATGACAGAAATTATTATTTTTTCTTCATTTCTCACCATTCTCTTCCATTTTGGTTCAACAATTTTTTTTAGGCTCCCCCCCCCCCCAAAATGTCCGAGGTGATTTTTTTTTTTTTTTTCATTTCTCATCCTTGTCTTCCATTTTAGCAAACAAAAAAAAGAAGTGAAAATGGCTTGGGACTGGGGTGAACAAAATATTATAACTAGCCGGGGCTCAACGGGTTAAGATTGGTACCTTTTTTGGGTTAATGATGCAGGCTGATACAGTAATAAGATGCAGTCGTCTAGGACCACCAGTAATATCAGATAACATGCCAGCCTCCCTTTTTTCCTCCTTATGGTTCCCCGGGGGGATCTATGTGCTCGTGCGGTGCCTCCAGTTTATTCTTTTTAGGTCCTCCCGCCAGTGAGGTGGGTCCAAGTGTTTTCTGGCCCCTCCCGCCGGTGGCATGAGTAGCTTAGGCTCTGGAAGCCATTGGAGGAGTGATACCTGTTATAATGATGTTCAATCATACGTCTCAGTCACATTTGCCAATTCTCCACCCTCATGGTTAGCTAATTGTTTCATTTAACCGTTCCTGTGGTTCCGTAGGGCCCCGCTTAAGTAGCACTAGCAGCAACCGAGAAAGATTGCAGGCCTAGTAGGACTCAAAACTCAGCTTCACATTCCCTCAGGTTCCCCGAGGTAAGCATTCCCACCGGTCAAATACTTAAGGCAGAACAGACGAGTGAAGGTCATAGGGATGTCCTGTAGTTTATGAACTAACGGTCTAATTAGTAGACGAAGGGTCTTTCATACACTGCACTCATTCTAGCCATGTTCATCCCATTCAGCTCGGCCAAATTGGTTTTGTCCTCCCGTGGGCGATAGGGTTTTTCCTTGTAGTTCTGTCCCGGTAGGTGCAGTCCTCCAACTCACTAAATGTAGCATCCGGTAAGGCTAAAAGCTAGCCGGTCGGAAGTTCAGATAAAAGCGGGACCGGAACCACAGGAACGCCGGAATTAGGTCTACGAGACTCCAATCACCTGTATTCAAAAAAATTCCGTCTGTGTACTCATACCTCATGCTTCCCAGTACCCTGGAAAGAAGCAAACATTCATCCAGTTCCTAAAAAAGGTGCCTCTTCAGATCCATCAAACTACAGACCAATAGCTATAACTTCCACTCTTGGTAAAGTCTTTGAAATTATATTAAATAATCACATAATTAAGCATCTTGAGAAAAATAAATTAATCAGTGCTAGGCAATATGGTTTTAGACGATGTCGATCAACTGCAGACATTCTTTGCCTTCTTACACATCAAATCAACCAAGCTACAGACCAACATGGTGAAACACATACAATAGCACTGGATATATCAAAGGCATTTGATAGAGTCTGGCATCAATCCTTATTGTCGAAGATGTCACACTACGGCCTTGCATCATTAGTTCCACTAATTTCTTCTTATCTTCATAACAGAAAAATACGTGTAATGGTAGATGGCCTTTATTCTCAATTTCACTCAATAAATGCTGGTGTTCCCCAGGGATCAGTTTTGGCCCCAACTCTGTTCCTCATTCATATCAATGATCTCATATCTACCACTCATAATCCAATACATTCCTACGCAGATGACTCAACACTCCACAGTTCCTTCACATTTACCAATTCTTTCACCCAACCCGATCTTATAAATTCAAAATAAACACTGCAATTTCTCTGAACCAGGACCTTTCTAGAATTAATGGATGGGGACAAAAGAATCTAGTTTCCTTTAATGCACAGAAAACCAAGTACATTCAATTTTCTAACCGACAGAATCTCACTGACTCCCATATATTTTGTAATGATGTAAATATTCCCACTTCCCCTAGTATTGACATTCTCGGTGTAACATTAACTACTAACTTGAGCTGGACACATTATGTTAGAAGCATTGCTAAGAATGCCTCTAAAAAACTGGGACTCCTGTACAGAGTTCGAGAATTCTTCACTAACGAGCAGTTGGCCGTAATATATAAAAGTCACGTGGGTTCTCAGATGGATTACTGTTCACCTCTGTGGGGTGGAAGTGGAGTGCTTGCATTGAGGCAGTTGGACAAAATTCAAAATAAAGCTATTAGATTAATCAATAACCCTGCAATCACACAGGACCTTCCTACATTATCCATACGAAGAAACGTTGCATCCCTTGCATTATTCTACAGATATTTTCACAGCAATTGTTCCGAGGAACTTGCTTCAATTGTGCCGCCTCTCCACATCTTTCCCCGTAGAACTAGGGCAGCTGAGAGCGCCCATGAATTTACACTTTCTCCTCCACAATGCAGAACTTCTGCTTATCAGAATTCATTTATCCCCAGAGCTACTACTCTTTGGAATTCACTTCCCTCGAATTGCTTTCCACAAACTTACAATTTACAAATGTTTAAATCCAGTTGTTACAAACATTTTATGAATGGAGGATGCCTTTAGGCACATGGACCTTTTTGTTTTATCTGTGTTTTTCCTTCCTCCGTTCATTGTCTCAAAAAAGAAAAAAAAAAAAAAAAAATTTTTGACCACACTCTCGTGGTTCACGCTAGCAAAGAGTCACTCACTCCTCGGCTCTTACTTAGCCTAGGCTGCTCATGCCTCGACAAGCAAAATGTTTTAGTTGTAAGAAAGCATACCAATGTTTAGGCTAGCTCAGCTCAAGGGGAGTGGATTAATAATCTCCCCCCCCCCCCCCCCCTTTATATACCAAATGTTTTCCTTTACGTTCTGGTCCCGGCGGGAACGAAGTCTTCCGCCGCCCAAGCTCCAAACGATCAGGCTAAGACGACCAAAGAGCTGCCCGAACAGATAATAGCATTCAGTGCCTCACGCTTATTATGGGTTCACTGTTGTAAAACCATGTACTAGTCATGACCTGATCATGGACGGGCATGCGGATCCTTGGGTGTTATATGAAACTAGTCAGGAGCCTAACACGGCTACCTCTACTCCCCCCACTCTTGAACCCCGCTTAGGATCAACCTACAGCAGTGGTTTTCGTCACACAACGAGTAACCCCCCCTACCCTCATTTGTATAAGATATAAATGCGTCAGTGGGTTCTTCCCTTCTGTTTGTGCTCAAATTAGTTGTGGGGTTTTTCTCTTTTGTGACGTTATCCACTAGCAGGCGCTTTTAGGAGGTTTTTTGCAGCTGAGCAGCTGATGGTCATTGTGATAGTAAAGTTATGTCCCTCGAGGGACGAGCAAAAAGGGGGGGGGGGTTGAGAGTATCCCAATATACCCTTAAGCCCCTCCGCCGGAAACAGACTCCCCCTCCGGCGTTGCCGACATGAGAGAGCTAGGTGAAAGCTCACATGTTGATTTTAATTTTTAAGAAGAATCTATCATTATTTAAAAAAGAAGGGCTAGGTAAAAGCCCGTTGAATGGTTTTAGTTGTAATTTTAAGAAAGTTATCTACCATAGTTGCAACTATGTAGTTTTTTGGTTGAGTGTCAATCTGGTCAAACAAATATCAGATTCATGCCGGATAATAATTGTAAATAGTATACAATCTGGTATAGCGATAAGGAAGCCATGAATGTCTTGTCAAATCGCTATCAAATAGAATCTCAAGTTGAGGTCCTGTATTCTTGGGAGCAGATCTTCTTCGAAGAAACGCACTGCTCCCACCCCCTTTTATATTTGTTTATATATTGTATGCTAACAATAAAGACTTATTCTGTTATACTAATTCTTGACTTTACCTTACGGTTCTGAGTTTTTTTAGGATATTATTACAAATGTCCCCCTCCAGTCTTGGGAATTCAGGCAACTCGTCAATGATGGAGGGGCCACTATTAAATTATAGGTTTGATTCCCGGAGGGAAGTAATGAAAACCTAATATTTAGTAGGGGCCCCGTAATCATTGACGATGTAGGGCCCTCCCATCCATCCCCTTCCCATTCACCTAAATATCTTGGTTGTTATCTTGATATATATATGAGGAGGTCCGTGCCAGAGGGGCCAACTCGCCACGAGTATAGTTTTGAGTTATTGATGTTTAAAGTAGCGGAGGTAGTCACTCGTGTGCTGACTCTAACTCGGTTTGAGCGTGACTACTGAAGCACGTCTCATACAGCGCCTGTGAGAGGTCGGGCGGGCGGCCATTTAATTCCCCACGTCGTAGCCGCGCTCTCATTGGCTGAGCGCGTTGGCGAGTTGGCCCCTCTGTCTACCCAGATTCACACCCATAAACGGTCTGCCAAACGGCAAAAACAAGGGATGCTCAACCCTATGTGCAGTTGCTATAAGGACGAAAGTCGGATGTTTTTTTTTGCCAGATGATTCCCAAGAATTTCACGGAGCGGGAACCAGATAGAGCGCTGATTTTGAAAATGTGGCGAGTTGGCCCCTCTGGCACGGACCTCCTCAATTATGAAGAACGAATGGCCGCCTGGTGAGGAGCGGCTCGATGCCGCCACAACACAAGAAATCCACCGAAAGAGGGAAGCGTGTTATAACAATGTTTAACCCTACTGGCCCGGGCAGGCTCTCAAAATAACAGTGTGGGCTACCCGGGCGATCTGGCCGAAAAACTTCTAGGCCTAGGCTACCGTATTTTTGTTTAGTTTAACTGCTAGAAATTTCCCACGCATCTATAAATGTAGTGCGGTTTCCAATCTGTAGACTGGCGTTGAGTAGAGCTCTCTATGTCAACTGGTTCAGTTGTGATGACGATTTCAGTGGAGAGCACTTGCAGGCGATGTTAGCAATGTGACGATCTTTTCACTACTGAAACAACGACATACAGACATATAATAACAAACGAGTCTTCTCTTTCTTGTTTTCGGAGGTGCAGTGACGTAACGATCGGCTTTGTTTACATGCGTCGGACGCACGGCGTTCAGACCAAGCTGAATAGGCTTTCAAGCTTACAGATTTTAAAATGACATCCGGGCACCGGCCCTCAATTCGTGGTGTCATTTTAAAATGACAACCGGGCCAGGAGGGTTAAGTTAAATGTTTTCTTTTTCTTCTCTTATTTTTTACGAAAGTTTTTTTCGTAGTGGGTACCTGATCTATAGACGACACCATAAGAGAAGTTGCGTTACACTTATGAGGAATACTCTGTTCATCCCCGTGGCGGTAGATTCAAAACGGCTGGCGCGGGTGTTGAATGGAGACAATTATATTAATAGGCAAATCGTCAATGATCACGGGGCCCCTACTAAATATTAGGTTTTCATTACTTCCCTCCGGGAATCAAACCAATAATATATATATATATATATATATATATATATATATATACAGTATATATAGTTGTAGCAACAGATACCCCAGGTGGGAAGCGGAAGCGAATAACGGCAAGTAACACCAACGTAATGATGAAAAACATCTTTATTGAATTATCAGTGACAGTTTCAACATTCCTTATGTCATCATCAGACGAAAAAAGAATTATAAAATTATATTAGAGATCATTTAGTTAATTGCTAAGATATTACTTGTATATAATTAAGCATAACATACAAACATAATTTAAACAAGACACAAATTAAGATTAAAAATATACCGCGAAATAAACTACTTAGATGTACCTAGTACCCTACCTTATAAGTGTAACTAATACATATTCCTAAGGTGATAATGGTATCCTATGTCTTACCAGTCAAAAATACAAGAGGTTGGTGGAGCTGTCGTATGTACCAAGAGCAGGCTTTAAATGAACTGTGAGTAATGACTCGGCAATGAAGCGGGTTGAATCGCCTGAACAAGTGAACAATATTGAAAAATAATTTGTATTAATTGGGTGACCTAACGTTTCACAATGGTCTCGTATTGCTGAGAACGATGGTTTTGAGATCGGGAGGCCTGTTCTAATTAATTGTATCATTCTAATTAGGTCTGATGATGACATAAGGAATGTCGAAACTGTCACTGGTAATTCAATAAAGATGTTTTTCATCATTACGTTGGTGTTACTTGCATATATATATATATATATATATATATATATATATATATATATATATATATATATATATATACGGTTTATACTGTATATATAATTTATATATATATAAATATAATATATATATATATATATATATATATATATATATATATATATATATTATATATATATATATATATATATACTGTATATGTATATATATATATATATATATATATATATATATGTATTTTTTTTCCTATGTGAATGAGGGAGACAAAAGGCATAACTGCCTGCAGCGAGTGCTTCCCCCAGATTTGAAAGAGTGACAGGGCCGAAATCAAGGGACGTTCGAGATAAAATGCCTGGACACACAGAGTTTGAAGCAATTTAAGTCATAGGAAGAGGGAAAGACTGATTCTGGGAGAGAGTTCCAGAGCTAAGCAGTTGAATAGAAGAAAGTCAGAATAGCGTTTCACTCTTGGGTCGGAGAGTTGCACAGAGTAGGGGTGGGATTGTGTTGCAAAGCGGGTACTACGTACCCTACGAAGAGGAGGTGGTACACACTGGGAATCTCCAAGGAGCACTGATTATTGTAGTAGCGATAGAATAGCGAGAGAGATGCAACATTGCGGCGAAGAGAGAGAGATTGCAGAGAGTTGGTGAGTGGACGGGAGTTAATGATATGAAAGGCTTTCCTTTTCACTTTGTCTAGGAGTGCAGTGTGAGAGGATCCTCCCCACACATGTGAATAATACTCAATACAAGGGCGCACTGTGCCTCTGTACAAAGCAAGAAGCTGCGCAGGGGTAAAGAACCCCTTGAGGCAGTTGAGCACACCCAGCTTCTGGGAGGCTGCCTTAGCGAGACTGGTAATATGGTCCTTCGAAGTGAGAGCAGAAGAAAAAGAGATGCCTAGAATATTGAGAGAATATGAAGGGTTGATTTTTGTATTGTTGAAGAATAAGGAATAGTCCTCTGGAGGTTCCTGACGGGTAGTAAGATGGATAAATTGAGTTTTGGAAGCATTAAATGCAACAAGGTTTTCTCTACCCCAATTGGAAATAGTAGCAAGATCAGAAGATAAGTATATTATGGCTTCATTATGTTTGCTTTTGAGAGACAGCTGGCTGGGGCGTTCTGGAAATCTAATTGAGTGGTGTAAGGTAGAGTCATCTGCATATGAATGGATGGGACTGGATGTACAGTTGAGAAGATCATTTATGAAAATTAGAAAGGGAATAGGAGATAGGACAGAACCCTGAGGAAGACTGGAGTTGATAAGATGAGGAAATGAGCGATGGCCATCCACAACTGCAGCTATGGAGTGGCCAGAAAGGAAATTAGAGACAAAGGCACAGAGGGACGGACAGAAACCGAAGGAGGGTAATTTGGAAATTAAAGATTTGTGCCAGACTCTATCGAAGGCCTTCGATATGTCTATTGCAACAGGAAAAGTCTCACCGAAGTCCCGAAAGTTGGATGACCAAGAGTTAGTAAGATATGAAAGAAGACCACCAGTAGAGCGACCCGTATGGAAGCCATACTGGCAATCTGAGAGCAGATTATGAGAAGAGAAATGCTTCAGAAATTTGGAAGCAAGAACAGTTTCCAAAACTTTAGAGATACAAGAGATGAGAGCAATTGGACGATAGTTGGAGTGTTGAGAGCGGTCACCCTTCTTTGGGACAGGTTGAATGAGAGCAAACTTCCAGCAAGAAGGAAAGATGTCAGAGGAGAGACAGAGACGAAAGAGTTTGCCTAGGCAGGGGGTCAGCACGGGCTAGATATATATATATATACTCTATATACAGTATAAGGAACTCCTGTTTCACCACCTGGCCTCTCTTGCTGATCCTTGCCATGCCTCACCAATATTGAGAGGGGCAACCCAAGTCTGCCCTCCATAAAGGCCATTCACGCGGTCAATATTTGTATCCACCGTCCTGTGAGGGCTGAGAATTCGAAGGGCAAATTTTGCCGTGGTGTCATATTTCATTGGGAAATTCAGGGAACCAACTGGTTGTTTTTTTGGATATTCGCAGCCCTCAAGGGACGGTGGATAAAAATATTGACCGTGTGAATGGGCATTAACACTCTCTCTTTCTATTAATGCATTACACCATGCCAGAAATGCCCCCAGTGATTTGGCCCCTGAGGCTGACCCATCGAAATTCATATATGTGCACAATAATCTTGCTTTCTCTCGTGTTCCCAATTTTGATTCTTCTGAATTCTCATTGTATTGTATTTTACATTTTTGTTCTTGCACCTAATCATTATACTGTGTGCAATTTTGGAACTGTGGCTTTTCCTCTTGACAGTCAACAATATTTCCCTGTGGTAATTATGGTTGGATCCAAATAAAGACTTGGAAAGGGTAACTCCCGTCATAAAACAAACTGACTTGTTATTCCCCCACACATACGCGAACCTCTTGTCAAAACCTCAAATTGTGAACGTCAACACATCCTTTGTGCTAATAAGAAATAATAAAGGTACAACAAAATACTTGCATTAATATACAGACCTCCAGCTCAATCAGTACAAACTGACCGAGAAATTTATGAGCAAATTGGCGACGAAAGTGTTTCGCAAGATACCGTATTTTTTGGCGACTTCAATTTACCTGTGACCAAGTGGGGATAAAGTATTACTTCACACACTGGACAAGACCTGTATGCAAACTTGCAAGAGAGTTCGCTATATAAATTTGGTAGATCTCCAACCCGTGGAAATAATGTCCTTGACCTTGTACTTTCAACAAAAGAAGAATTGATAGAGAATTTGAATGTCGGTGATGAATTTAGTAACAGCGACCATCGTACGATAACTTTCAGTTTGAATTTTACTAATAACGAACCAAATAGCAGCATCGAGAAAGTCCCTAATTTCAATAAAGCATACTTTCCTAAACTTAGAGCAATGTTTAAAGAAACTGACTGGAGCTTTCTAATTAACAATAATGACATAAATACATCTTGGGAAGTATTCAAACACTTACCTAAAGGTAATGCAAGACTACATACCATCGAATTACGGCGTACAGGCCATAATGACAAGCCCAAATGGTGGAATAAAGAGATTTCAGACTGTTTGCTTTCTAAAAAGTTTGCTAATAATAGATTAACCCTTAACTGTCGGCGCGCAACATAAGTCGAGTTAAATAAAGCTAGACTATGTGGCGGCGCTCGACATAGGTCGTGTGGCAATTTCAGCACGTAATGTTGCTGAGAGAGAGAGACAAGTGGTGGCAGGAGAGTAGCGAGCGTATGACTGCTCCAGACCACCGCGGCGAACCTACTGACACGAATCCCACCTCCTCCCTCCCTCTCTCACTCGCTATATACGGAATTGTATGGGGAAAGTGCCTAATTACATGCTTTTTGCACTCGCGTTGCACGGTTGTTGCAAGAAAACTAGCCATCATGAAAGGATCGTTATGGTGTCATTCGAAAGCTCTGTTTATGCCCTTTCAGGGATAGATACTTGTTTTACGTTCTGGGTCTTATTTAGGCATGAAAATGATCACGTAAACAGCCCTATTTTGGCTAAAAACACCCCGCTGGGCGGTACATATAAATAAACCGCCTAGGCCGCTAATAAGGTGTTAAAATCCTCAGAAACTGACGAAGAACGGGTGAAATTTGTAGAACTACGACGACGAAAAGCCAAAAAGTTAATTAAGCAAAGTAAAAGGACCCTAGAGTTACATGTTGCGAATCAACGTAAAACAAACCCGAAAGAATTCTATAGTTATATCAGAAAGAAAAAAGTAGTTACTTCAACTGTTGGACCGTTAGTCGATGAAAATGAAGAATACACCAAAGACGAAGTACAAATGAGTAATGCCCTCAATACCTTCTGCATCAGTTTTTACAACAGAAGACCTTAGTGATATTCCTACACCATCGCCGATTCAAATTGATAATTCTGATCACCATTACAGAGAGAGAAGTATTAAAATATTTAGATAAACTCAAGGTAAATAAATCGCCCGGACCTGATACAATCTCACCTAGAGTTTTAAAGGAAGCTAAGGGTTAGCTCTTCAAACCACTGACATTGCTATTCAATAAATCCTTGCAGTCTGGAACTATGCCTGATCAGTGGAAGCTTGCCAACGTAACACCAATATTAAAAAAAGGCAGCAAATCCCTACCCAGTAACTATCGTCCAATTAGCTTGACCTCAGTTGTATGTAAAATGATAGAAACACTCCTAAGAGACAGACTCGTAAATCACTTAGAGGAAAATAACATACTTAAGGATACTCAACACGGCTTTCGTAACAAACGTTCCTGTTTAACAAACCTCTTAGACTTCTTCCACGATATCCTCATCCTCTATGATGAGAGTACACTGTAGATATTATATCCCATGATTTTCAAAATGCCTTTGACAAAGTTTCCCTCAAACGTTCACTGCTAAAACTAAAAGCGCATAGCGTACAAGATGGTGTGTTGAAAGGGATTGAAAATTGGCTCAGCAACAGAAAGAAAAGAGTAGTCATACACGGTAAGGCATCTAAATGGACCAATGTAAGTAGCGGGGTGAACCCAAGGAATCGGTACTTGGACCAATTATCTTTCTAATTTACATCAATGACATAGAAGAGGGCCTCACCTGTACAATCTCAAAGTTTGCTGACGATACAAAAATTGCAAATAGCATACTGTCAAAAGAACAAGTTGACAATATGCAACACAATCTAGATAAGTTGTCATGTTGGGCGCAAACTTGGCAAATGAGTTTCAATGTGAATAATTGTAAAGTACTACATATCAGATACCGAAATGAGAAAGCAAACTATTCGATGAATGGCACTCAGCTTAGTAGTGTAGACAGTGAAACCGATCTGGGAGTAATAATACCAAGTCACCTATAACCGAGTCAACAACGTTCAAAAGTCGTTAAGAAGGCAAACAAAATAATTGGCTTTATAGGCAAGTCATTTGAGCATAAATCCAAAAGAAGTTATCCTAACTCCTTACAATTCCTTATTCCGCCCTCTGCTTGAATACTGCGTTCAATTCTGGTGCCCTTATTACCAAAAAGATATAGACAAGCTAGAACGAGTTCAACGTAGAGTTACCAAAATTATACCTAGCCTAAAGAACAAACCATACAACAAACGTTTTAAGGAATTAAATCTATTTCCTTTAACCCAGCGCAGATTAAGAGGTGACTTAATTCAAGTGTTCAAAATCATCAAAGGCATAGTCAATATGAACTGTACTAAGTACTTCACTATCGACCAATCTAATTACACGCGGAGAAACGGTTGCAAAATTATTGGTAAAACTTTTAACTCGCACGAATCTAAGAATTTCTTCTTCAATCGAGTTGTCAACTTGTGGAATGGGCTTTCCCTAGACGTTATAGACTGCAGCACCGTTGATTCTTTTAAACTTCTCCTAGACAAATATCTTGCCTCAAACCCGCGACTGACTGCGTTTGTAAATGAATAACTTTATTTTATTACCCCCTCAGATTCATCAAGGATTATTGCGTATAAACTGTATAATTACATTACTAAGACGTTACTCTCTTTTTCCCAGATATACGAAAGATCACTTATAACTGTGTTATGTTACTAACCCATCTGTCCCCTATTAACTTCCTAATCCTGCCACGGACATTAGTTCCAGGGCAGTAGTTCCATTCCCAATGTTCCCTTACCCACTCTAAACCACTGTTCAGACACATGATCCTCAGTGTTTTAGAGGACAAGCAGCCTAGAGGGGTCACTAGATCTGTTGTTGCTTGATTTCCTTTGTACTCCTTTCAACATTCTTAGACAAAAGTTCTGGCCATTCACAATAATTGTCTAGCTCTTGGGAAGGTAAAGTTACCCATAAATAGTGTTCTACACTGGTGTCTTTCTCAGATAACATTTCCTTGGGGCCAATAAGGGATGGTATGACATACTTGATACGCATGTTTAGTTCCCATTTGATACCAAAGGTCGTTGGTAAAAACTACCCCTATTGCTCAAAATACTTTCTGGAATGCCATGAATAAACACCTGGCGATTATGAGTTGCTTCGCCCAATTCAGGTGTTAATTTCTTTCCTGGACCATCACAAGATATTTTCTACTAAAATAGTCTATATTTAGCTAGAAGGGGGTCTGAGGGGGCATATTTTTAGTTTGATGAGGATCTTGGATGACAGTTTATTTTAGTCAACAAACTAAATGTATTGTTCGAAAATGACAAACGTAATCCAAACCCAATGATATTTTCTCCAGGTATTGGTCGTTACGAGTGGCTATGAAGTCAGACTGAATGAAGATACCACAACCGAAATATACACCACCCCAGAACCCAGCATGGAGGGGTTCGAGTGGGTTGGCGGCTACCCGACCTACGTGACCAAGGACGTCTGTGGCAGCTTCAGCTTGGCCCGGCACTACTGCTCGCTCATCGGCAGTAACCTGGTGGAGATCTACTCAGCCACGCAGTACGAGGCCATCCTTAACCTCCTCCGAGAGTACAGTCAGTTGTTTATTATTATGTTTTGTATATTATTACAAAGCCGCCCGTAGGGGTGGCGTCAGTGGCGGATTTAGGGGGAAGGGGGTGGGGAAGTAGGCCATGACCTAGGGCCACGCTTCTTGGAATTGAAAAACAACATTAAAAATTAAAAGTTGATTCACAGTTTGTCGGTTTGCATTTTCGGTTATTAATATGTGTTGGTGATTGTTGTACTTAAATTTAAATTCACTGCCATACTAGGGTAGGAATAATTCGACAGTTGTTAGGAAGTTTGCGTCTTTATTTAACATACTCCCATGGTAACCGTAATTGATTCTCTGTTCGGGTCAAGATGAGTTCAAACTATTATTTGAGTACCTACGACAGCCCAGTATAGTTTGTACTGTGGACTATTTACATTCCCATCACAACCTATTTGGACAATCGCAATTCAGAGTCTTGACTCACTTCAACTTCGATCCAAAGGCACATCACTATATTCACAATGGTTGACAAAACTATATTATAACTATCCCTCAATATATCCTTTAAGCACATTAACAACATTAGGACCGAGGATTTTACCTATATGTTCTCACATCACCATGACAAAATCAGAAACACAAATTCCTTTATATGGGATCAAATCACCTATTCATATTAGACACGAATAGTGAACCCGTAGGTATTTACATCACCATGACCATACACCATACTAATAAACAATTATTCGATCCGTGTTCTTAAATTCCCTTTTCAATATTGAACACAATTACTAAATCAACAGGTATTTATGTCACCTTTTACAATATCAGAACACTATGTCCTTCAGGTTATTTTAACAATGTTACAAACTATTATTCCACCAATGACATCCTTAAAACTAGTTGGCTAGATATTTACGCGCAATCGAAAGCATGCTGTCGACGAGGTGAATATCTAATTAATAACTGTTGTTTCCTTATAACGAAAGACTATTTCATGGGTCTGGGCTGAATCACTTCTCTGACTATATCTTCAGCTAGTTCTAACCTATTTTGCAAATGCTAAACCCCGGAAAACTGCTCAGGTAAACCCAGTTATCTCATTTACATGGGCTTTATCAATTATTTCCCCTTATAGCTTTACCCCGAAGAACTCCCACTCAATATTTAACATATCTTTACTTAATATCCTATAAGATCCTGTACTATTGCTAGTTGACTGGCTGAGTGCCTTTACTAACAATTAAGTAACACCCCGTTCTTAACATTAACCATCAATTACAAACCCCAATGCACTTGAATAAACTAAAGAAAGCATATGGTCCTCTCGGGATTCGAACTCGGGACACCACACCCAGAACATAAGCATCTAAACCATTAAACCACCAACACAGTTAAAGGTTGAATACACGATCACGATTAATATCCATTTTCGAATTTTAGATATCAATTTAATAATGTACTCGACCCAACTGCATTATGGAAAGCGTAATGTTTTAGTGAGAGGAAAGAACAATGAATGGGGCCAAGATCACTAAGGATCGGCCTCGCTAGACATTAGTTCCTGATCCTATAGAATTAATTAACACCCCGTTCTTAACATTAATCATCAATTACAAACCCCAGTGCACTTGAATAATCTAATGAAAGCATAATGGTCCTTCCGGGATTCGAACTCGGGACACCACACCCAGAACATAAGCATCTAAATCATTACAACCGCCATCACAGTTAAAAGTTGAATACACGATCACGATTAATATCCATTTTCGAATTTTGGACATCAATCTAATCATGTACTCGATCAAACTGTATAATGGAAAGTAAAATGTTTTAGTGAGTGGAAAGAACAATGAATGGGGCCAAGATCAAAATAACAGCTATATCTTTTAACACATCATCTCTTTAATTCATCATTTGTCTAATCAGTTTTTCTTTGGTTGCCCTATAAGAACACATAGATTTTATTGTTGGAACACACTGGCTCAGTCTAGCATTAACATTTTTTGGTAAGACTGTTCGGGCCCTTATGCCCCTTTCCCACTGGTGAGACAAGTCACGATTTTCGTCGCGCCGACACCAATAAATTGGCACATTCGTGACATGTCTCAACACCCCTCATGAACAATCGTTTGACTCTCAAGGCCTCTCAAGGCCTCGCAAGGGCCTTCGCAAATGTTTGCACAGTTCAAAATTTTGGACGAGGACTCACGAGGATTGGTCACCCTCGCAAGCATCGTCGAGCATCGCCGAAGGGATCTGCGAGGGTATCTGCGATCATCTGCGACATCGTCGAGACATCGCGGAGGGTTTCGCATAAAAAAACCTTTGCAATGCTGCATGGATGCTCACCGATGCTCTGCTCGCCGATGCTCTCAGATGTTCCGAGATGTTCTCGACGATGCCAAAGAGCACCTTCGGCGAGGTGGGAGAGAAAGACAAAAAAAAACTAGGAGGCAGAGAAAGAAAAAACAGCGAGGTGGGCTCAATGTTTACGTTAGGCTTAGCCTAATTGAGCCCACCTCGCTGTTTTCTCTTTCTCTCCCTCCTCGTTTTTGTTTTTCTTTCTCTCCCTCTCTCTTTGCCTATAATCCGTTCGGCCCCGTTCAGCCTACTGTTTTAAGACGTTTACCCCCATCCAGGTTTCAATATTTTCCTGGTGAGCGGTAGCAGCCAACATATATATATTTTTGTTTTTGGGTCGTTTTTCTGGTCCCCTTTCTTCCTCATGGTTAACCCCATTAGTTTTCATATTTGGGGGATGGTGGGGGGAAGGTAGAAGGGTAATTGACTCGTGTTACAAATATGAAGCCGATTGGTGAGGTAGTTTCGCCACCACGGATTTTCCTTTTTTTCCTTTTCTTCGTACGGATACGCTTGAAGTGGGTGGTGGGAGGGAGGTGGGGGTGTGGTGGGGGGACGAAAGAAGGGTAGGGGACTTGTCACACAAATATGGAACCATTGGTTAAGTCATTTCGCCGCCACATATTTTCCTTTTTTTTCTTTGTGAGGCGACGGATAGTCAGCGAATGGGTGGGGGGAGGGGGTTGTGTTGGTGGTGGCAAGAAGCCAGAAGGGTAAGGTACACGTGGTAGAAATATGAAAGCCATAGGTGCAGTCGTTTCGCTGCTACGATTTTTTTTTCGGCGAGTCCGTATATATACGGACCTGGCACTGGGCGTGACAAGACCCTAGTCCGTATATATACGGACCTGGCACTCTGGGGGTTTTAAGACGTTTACCCCCATCCAGGTTTCAATACGCCGAACCATCACTTGAATCGCCGAAGACGTCGCAGAACATACAGCGAGTTTTCTTTCATCCTCGCATGATTTCGCAAGATATTTTTGAAAATGTGACATGCCTCGCAGAGGTCATCGGCGAAACATCGCTCACTTCGCCGATAACGTCGCAGAAGGTCGGCGATTGCGTCGCCGACATCGGCGACATCTTCGCTGAGTATAATTTGTCATCTGTTTGTAACGGTCAAAATCGTGAACGTCGCACGTACTCTTGCGAATTTGACAAAACTAAGTCATCGGCGACGAAAATCGTGACTTGTCTCACCAGTGGGAAAGGGGCATTAAGGGTCCTATAAAATTATTCCGGAAGCTCTCTTGATTTGCTTCACCACTTCAGAGTGGGCCAATACACCATCTCCATCTCCTCAGTACCATCTACCACCAGTTGACCATTTTGAATCGCTTGGCTTATTGTGTGAAGACTAGCGATGTGTCGGCAGGCATCCGGTTACTGGAGGTGTATCTGTGCCAAGGGTGGGCGATGTACTAGGTCCCGGCTTGTCTTGTGTTCAGTAGCGCTCGGTTGCTGGAGGACAGGAACAGGCTTATTTATCTCCCCATGGATGCCAAGGTGAGCGAAAGGGTTGTATTTATTTAGAGCTCCCCAGTGTGATCCAGGCAGGTGCCTGTGACTGAGTGAGTCCTGTGACCCACCCACCTCCCTTTATACCCCTCCCTCACGGAATGCGCTCTCGGGAGGAGCTATACCAGTCCGCTGGCTTCGAAATTCAAACATCCCCTCCTGCTTTACTTCATACTCGTAATATTTTCCTGGAAGATTAGAGATGTTCTGTAGTGGCTGACGGGAGTAAGAGGGTGGCACCATTGTAATAGAACATTTGTGACCATGATAAAATATATGAGTTTGAGCTGGGAGTGAGTTATGAGGAGAGCGTTTAAAGGGAGATGAGAGTTGATCTTTGTGCTGCGTCACAGGAGGCCGTTGATTGGTCGAACGCGGGGGAGTGTCAGGGTCTTCCCTGTGACAAGATTAAAAGAGTACATCTTGCATAGCCACCTAAGCTAATCCCATCTCCTGATTGGTGGACGGAATTACTCTTTCAAAATCTCCTTCTCGAATAAGGCGAGCACCTGATCACCTTAATACCGTTCCTTTAAATTTCTTCTCGTCTGTTGCCATTCTACCATTCCACTGTGTTCTACAATACACTTGTGGAGATGGATAGCTTGGTTTTGGTTGCCCACAGCTGTCTTGGCAAGTATAATTTGCCCTGGCTGACTGAGAAGTTGTTTCAGGGTTCGTAAGGTTTGCATTTTCTGACCCATTCCGTCTACTATTGCTATGAGGCGACGGAGCCTGTACTGGGGGTCGCTTGGGAGAGGCATGGTACCTTTAGACTGACTCTGACACACCTCAGACGTTCTAGTTATAACTGGGTCCGGATACCTGATTGGTGGACGGCTAACCCTACCACTACGCGTAACTGTTTCAGCGGGGTCAGTCGGCTTAAAGTTTCTAAGTTTTACTCTTGCTCATGTGGATCGGTTCCCCGGCCTTCATGTGACTTAAGTACTTCAGTCGAAGGAGATCCATATTTAATTCTAGGTTTGTTAAACACCTCGTTTTCGGGTATTATATCTCTTAGTTCTTCCTCCTCACTACTTTGGATATCATTATAATCTCCATCAGTATTTGAAACTTCGCTCTCTTGGTCTGAGATTTATCGAGCTTAACCGACTCTCTGGTTTTTCTCTCCCAGTCTGTCACAATTTCCTCGGTTTCTTCCAATTCTTCAAGTTCTGATTCCAAGTCAACTCGTCCTTTCTCCTACTACAGGATTGCCAGAACAGGGAAGTCCCAGTATGATCCATCTCTCAGTAACGAATCTTCCGTACCAGGAGGAGTCGAATAGTCATTCTTATTTTCTGCCCAACATTCTGGGTCTCCCTCACTTTCTTCTTCACTACTCCATTCACTAATATCTGGCGGTAAAATTCCCTCGTACCGTTTAGTATGCCGGATATGCGTGACAGAAACAATATCCCCATTATGTAAATACCAGACCTGGTATGGTCCATTGATCTCAACAACTCGGAAAGGACCCTCGTACTACTCTTCTAATTTACCTGTCCGAGTGGGGCCATGTCTCTTGACCAGAATATACTCCCCTTGGTAATATGGATTCGTCAGTGTAGGTTTCTTGGGTTGCCGTTGCGTTATCTGGGTATAAACTCGCTGGCGTCTTTCCCCTTGACCTTTGAGGTACTGTTCTGGTCGAGAATAGGTGGTGCGGTTGGTAGCGTAAGGTAGGAGTCGTTCTTGGGGTAGTCTAGGTGTAATACCGAATATTATATCATAAGGGGAATATCCGGTAGTCCTGCAAACTTTAGTATTAATTCCCCAAATTATTTCTGAAAATAGTTCTGGCCATTCTCTGGTTATCTCTTCCCCTTGTGAAGTCAGACTAGCTCCTACACAATTCGCAAGTAACCTCTGGTTTCTCTCGCATACAGCATTCCCTTGTGGCCAGTACGGGGAGGTATGCCGAATCTGGTATCCCAAGGTATCCCCCAAATGTTGCCAGATTTCGTTATTGAATTCGCTACCCCTATAATGCACTCGGGGATGCCATACACGAAAATTACTTTATCTAGTATACTATTTGCCACGGTCTCAGCGCTTTTGTCCGGGATGGCACAAGCAACCGTATATTTTGAGAAGACCTCAACAAAGGTTAGTATGTACCTTTTGTTCTTCTTTCTGAGCAGGGGCCCCACAATATCCACAGACAACTTTTCCCAGTGCTTCCTAGCAAGAATGTGCCCTGCGTGTTGTTTGGGTTCTTTCCCATCCTTCCCTCTCTGACACCACCCTAAACAACTTTGAACTACTTCCTTGACTATTTTGTCAGCCCAGGAGGTCCAGTACCTTTCATTAAACTGCATCAAAACTCTAGACTGGCCTAAATGAGCCCCCTTCCCATCTCGCCCATGTAGGATCTCAATCATTTGTTTAGCCTTGGGATAATCTAAAACTACACAATCTTTAGGGTCCCTCTAGGCCCCATCAGAAAATCGAAATGTATCCCCCTCGTTTTGTGTAGGCTCCATTTTTTGTTCACGCTCAGTGGATTGTACCGGGGCTACAGGTAACCTGGATAAACCATCAGCATTCGTATGTAATTTGACCGGTCAATGCCTAACATCGAATTAATATTCCTCCAGAATCCCCTTCCACCTAGCAAATAATCCGTCTTCTGTCTTCATCTTTCAGAGTCACTGTAAGCTGTGATGGTCAGTGATTACTTCAAAATGTACTCCGGCTAAATAGGGTCGAAAGTATTGCACGGCCCACACTAAAGCTAAACATTCTTTCTTGGTTACGCTGTAATTTTTTCACCTTTATTTAGGGTCCTACCAGCACATCACATGCCTTCCTTGCCATCAACCTACTGGGCCAACACTGCATGCAGGCCCTTCATCAGAGGCGTCAGTGTACAGCTGGAAAGGTTTAGTGAAGTCGGGATGACATATAATGAGGCTAGAGGTTACATTTTTGTTTAAGGTTTCGAAAGCCTCTTGGCAATTTTGGTCCCAGTCGAACTTTCTTCCTTTCTCAAGTCTCTTGGTCATAGGTTGAGCGAGTTTGGAAAAGTTTGGTATGAATCTTCATTAGTAAGAGGCCATCCCTAGAAATGCTCTGATCCCTTTGACAGTGGTAGGTGGAGAGAATTCTGCAATGGCTCTCACTTTAAGGGGGTCAGGTTGGACACCTTTCTTTGAAACCACATGTCCTAAGTATGCCACCTCGCATACCCCTAGTTGGCACTTTTAATTTTAATTTTAATCCCGCCTTCCGAATTCTGTTTAATACTTCTCACAGACAAGCTTTGGATGAGAGGAATGACTATAGATCAGGCACAGGAAGTGGTAATAAACAGGAATGAATGGAGAATGCTTGTGAATAATTGAGTGAACACGTGGCCATTTGGGGGAGGGGGTCAGGCGCAAGTTGGACTAGATAATAGTCCATCAGGCGCCTGGCCCGTGGAGACAATTAATATGAAGGGTGCGCCTGGAAGTGTGGTGGGCGGGCTTGTGGCTTTGGCTCCGCTGCATGTCTGCCTGCCGAGATCGGAGCCTCTCCGGATGGTCAGGGGCCGGGGGAGTGCTGGAGCGACCTTGGTGACCCTGGTCTCTGGGTGTTCTCCTGGGTGACCTAGATGTGTGTGAATTTTGTGTTTTGTCTGTGTTTGTTCGTTGTTCTGTCTTGTGTTTTATGTTTTCCCTGTTCTTGCTCTGTCTTGAGTCGGCCACCCCCAAGAAAATAAAAATAAAAAACAATAAAATAGAGTAAAATAGAAAATAAAAAATAAAAATAGGAAAAGTGGGGACTGGGCCTGAGCATATACATACATACATACTGTACATACATACTTCTCACAGCCTGTCAATAAGCTCCTCCCAACTGCTCGAGAATATTATAGATAAATTTGATTTTCCCACATATCCATAGTTGTAGGTTCTCCCTCATGTTGAGATCCACATTGAGGTGATTGTGTATGTTGAGCCGACCCACGACTGGTAAGAGTTGACCGTGCTGTTCTCGGGATAGAAAATGAGACCGAGAGACCTGTCAATATGGTATCTTGGGGGCAACACGTTGTCAGGCTCGACCAAGAGTCCGGTGTGCTCCTAACTGTCCTCCTCCTCGTTCTCCTGCTGTAAGCCACCATCCGCCACAGTTAGTGAGTCCAGTGGTATCTTTATTGCTTGGAATGTTTGTAGAGGGTAGAAACTGGCTGGTGAATCTTGAATTAATGATGTGTCAAGAAACTGGACCCCTGGTACCTCCTCAGATGGTCGTGGAGTTCGAAACCTTGGACAGACTAACCTGAGTACTTGAGAGGGGATTGGCGGCAACTAATGGCCACAGTAGTTTATAGCCGGGATGAAAGATCGGCAGAATCCTGGGCGGTGATTTCTGAACCTTTGTAAGGGGTGAGTCCTCATGTTGGGACTTAATAGCAGGGCTTTTAGTACAGTCTTTCTTGAATGATGCTATATGTTTGGAGGAAGAGCTATGCTGAAAGCCTTCAGAGGTATTGTCCCTAATAGATGAACTCTTAGTGTGTGCTGTTGTCCAACCACTGCCCATTTGCTTTCTTAACAGTAGTACCTCGGGATGTTGACGCTTTCGTTGGGTGAGGTGGTACATCAATAGTGGACGCAGGTGTGGAAGATGCTACACAAGGTTATTTCGACTTGCGTTTTGAGCCTGTTGTGTCTGTAGGTGACATCCGGTGTTTTCTGCCTGGTAGATGAGAACATAGTGCGGCCAATAATTTTGGATCATAAATAGTAGGTGATTTGTGTGCAACCTCCACTATGTCTTGTCGGACCTCGGACCATATAATTATGAGGACTTCATTACAACTTGGGATGGAATGCGTAGGGGACAGAAAATCCTACCTGATTGGGCGACAAGTCTCACATTTAATTAGCGATCAATACTCTTTATCTGCTTTAACACAATCTGACACAATATTGATGAGCTACCAATTCCAAGTATATGTGGGCAGTGGCTGGTCTGGCAGATGGAAATAAGACCTTTCATGATGTAGTTCTGAAAGGAAGCCGGGATTCAGACAGGTACTTGACTGACCTGTCGTCTGGGGTTAGTGTTCGGGGTCGTCTCTCTATTGCTAATTATGTAACAGAAGAACAGCATGGAAGACCAGTTTTTTAGTACAACAGGTGGAACACCATCTAGTCCATATGCCTTCTTAGTATTAAGCCCAGAAAGTGCAGAAAGTACATCATTAGAAGAGATCAGGATAATAAGCATAAGTAAGAGAGAAGGGGTGAAGAGGGAGCAATAGCATAGGAATCATCCAAGGGGGAGTTTTTAGCAAAATTCTGAGCAAAGAGTTCAGCTTTGTCAAAAGAAGAATTGACAGCGTTGTCGTCAGAGTGAAAAAAAGAGGGAAAGACGAAGGAAGTAAAATTATTGGCAACGGTTTTGGCTAGATGACAGAAAGCTTGTGAAGAGCCAGAGATGTAAAGTTCAAAGCATACATTATTGATGAAAGAGTATTTGGCGAGTCAAAGAACAGATTTGGCTTGATTCCGGCCAGAAACATAGAAAATGCGAGAATCTTGATTTAGAAGGCAAAGATATCGTTTGAATGTGTCCTAATTATTGAAGATAGTAGTAAAACAAGCATAAGTTAACAAATATTTGATTTGCATTAGAAAGAGAGAAGGAAAATTAAATGTATGCCTCCATGCCCGATATTATTACCTCGGTAATGC
This sequence comes from Paralithodes platypus, assembly GCA_032716605.1. Taxonomy (NCBI): domain Eukaryota; kingdom Metazoa; phylum Arthropoda; class Malacostraca; order Decapoda; family Lithodidae; genus Paralithodes; species Paralithodes platypus. The sequence continues at coordinate 4,477,946 of CM064582.1, forward strand.
GTTCAGCACACTCCGAGGTTCCTAGGCCATAGAAGCTAAAATAGTTCCATGGGAAGTACTGTCAAAAAGCCTCCCAGTTGGTAGTGCTGAAGTGCCACTAGCGTCGCCGGCTGGGAAGACTGAAGAGATAGGACAGATAACAGAGATAGGGTTATGATTGGAGGAGCCCAACAGTAAAAGCAGAAGGGTCTTGGATGCCGCATTTGTGCCCTAATCATACAAAGTCTTGCTAAGACAGCCTCCCAGAAGCTGGGTGTGCTCAACCGCCTTAGGGGGTTCTTTTCCCCTGCACAGCTTCTTGCTCTGTACAGGGGCATAGTGCGCCCTTGTATTGAGTATTGTTCACATGTGTGGGGAGGTTCCTCTCACACCGCTCTCCTAGACAAAGTTGAAAGGAAGGCCTTTCGTATCATTAACTCCCGTCCACTCACCAACTCTCTGCAATCTCTCTCTCTCCGCCGCAATGTTGCATCTCTCTCGCTATTCTATCGCTACTATAATAATCAGTGTTCCTCAGAGCTATCCCAGTGCATACCACCCCTTTACGTAGGGCACGTGGTACCCGTCTTGCAACTCAATCCCACCCCTACTCTGTGCAACTCTCCAACCCAAGAGTGAAACGTTACTCTCAAACTTTCTTCTACTCAACATCTGAGCTCTGGAACTCTCTCCCAGAATCAGTCTTTCCCTCTTCCTATGACTTAAATTGCTTCAAACTCCGTGTGTCCAGGCATTTTGGCTCGAACGTCCCTTGATTTTGGCCCTGTCACTCTTTCAACTATGAGGGAGGCACTCGCTATAGGCAGTTATGCCTTTTGCCTCCCTCAATCACATAGAAAAAAAAAAAAAAAAAAAAAAAAAAAAAAAGACTACCTGCTATCCGCCACCCCTTGACCTTTCATTGTCCAGGGATTCGACCTGCATGGCTTCAAATACACTTGCCAGGTGTTCTCGTAATCCATGAAAGTTGGCTTGTCTAAAATTAGGGACTAAGGTCAAGTTTAGTTTAATATTGATTAATTTTTCCATTAATTGAATTTAATGTCATCCTGACCACTATGGCCTAAGCTTCCTTCAATAACTACACGACGAATAAAATATTCTTTCTTAGTGAAAATTAAATCTGGTTGGCTCAGTTACATGGTGAGTCAAGAAATAGTCCTAGAATAGTTCTAAAATGATATTGTACTCCACATCTCCGGTGTGATTTCCGAAATATATTCTGCTAAAATTATATTCTCTTACAATAAAATTATACTTTTCTGTATTGATAGGCTCTAGTAATCTCATCCCTGATTATGTTACCTTCCATTATATTTACATTCGGTGGTCTGTATGTATATAAGACCAATCTCATTACTATCACAGTTGTCATTTATCTCTGACCATACACTCTCACTTTCCCTCTCCAATTTAATATCTGATCTAACGAATGAATTTTCCGTATTTGAGACAAAGCATACTACTCCACCTCCTTTTCTTCCTTGGCGATCTAGATTGTACACTCACACGCACTAAAAGGTGCTAAGGGTTTATTCCATCATTCCCCCCCTCTACCCTGGACAGGCGGAATGGGGGAGTTGGGTCAAAGTCTACCCCACCTTCCACCCCCATCTCCCCCACCTTCCTCCTCCACTTGACAGTTAGTGATTAGTCACACTTGTTTTCACGTCATGTAATTTGTAGCTAAACTATCATTGCACATGCATACAATGGCCATAATTATATATTCATCTAATGTATTAATATTTCTCCCAACACCAAACACCTCCCAATTAAATTAATGAAAGCATGTGATCCTACCGGGATTCGAACCTGGGATACCACATGCAGATCTTAAATACTCTAACCATTACACCATGAAGACAGTTTAAGGTTAAATACCCATGACTACCATTCTATATCCATTTATCGAATACTGGATATCAATCTAATCATGTATTCACACCCAACTGCACACTGAATAGCCTAATATATAAGTGAAAGCAAAGAACATTATATGGGTCTCAGAATGAGTTTATATTAACACAATGTGGGCTGGGGGCGGAAGGTAGACCTGACCTGACCGGTAGTCTTGACCTAACTCCCTTCTGTCTGTCCAGGGTAGAGGGGAGGGGGTAGGAGGAACTAACCCCTGACCAGCTGTAAATCCATCAACTTGATACTCTGAAATAAGATCTTGTGTTTCTGTGTTCATCCATATTTCGGTGATCATAATGAGATAAATATTTTCTGTGCATATGCTTTAATTTAACTTGTTTTGACAACTACGGCTATTTGTGTAATATACCTTAATCTTCCTGCCTACGTATATGCTAGGGCTCACAATAAGGGTACATCTAGAATTATATCCGGCATTATTTATCCTAAAATTGAGACTATCTGATGGAGCCACATCTTCCAATAGTTAACCATTAATATTACTACCTTCAATTACACTACTAGAAAGGAGGAGGCATCACACCCCATAAAATTTTTCCCTCAACTCTGATCTATCAAGGGACTGGAGTTTTCGAAAAGAGGCTCCAATCCTGGCGTTATTCTTGACTTACAGCGTGTTGGCTAAATAATCCAAAAGGGTTATATGAAGTCCTATTTTAACTTACTATCTGATCTAACAGCCAGTCTTTAACGCCTTACGAGCGGGCCCGTCAGTAACTTCTACTACCCGCCAAGCGGGTGGTTTTACCCTTAACGACCTTGTTTCCGTGCTCTTTTTCATGCCAAAACAAGAGCCAGAGCGTAATACAATTATGTATCCCTGAAAGGGCGTAAATTGAGCTTTCCAATGACGCCAGAACCATCCTTCTACGACCACGCGTTCTCTTGCAACGATCATGCAAGACGAGTGCAAAATCCCTAAAATACGGTAATTTCCTTACATAATTCCCTGTGTAGTGAGGCAGTGAGTGTGTGTGTAGTAAACGTCAGTAGTCGCGCGGGACCCGGGCCGAGCGGTCATGAGCCGACCTACGCTCCTCCACCCGCTCGTCTCTCTCTCAGAGCCATTATTGCTCCAAAATTGCACACAAGTCCGGCCCCGCCACATAGTCCTTGGTTCTCTAGCCCAACTTAAGTCCACCCCCGCTAGACAAGGGTTACAAGTCCATATCACTGAAAAATAGTGTCAAAATATAAAGTTGCGGACCGTTTTTCTGGACCCCTTTCTCCCTAATGTTTAGCCCCACTAGTTTTGAGATTATAAGATGTTTGGCCCATTAGTTTGGCGATTTTAACACCTTTCGCCCAATTTCGTTGTCAATGTTAAGACTTTTCGTGCCATTTAGGTGTCGATCTTTTCCTGGCTAGCGATAGCGAGCCTCCAATTTTAAGAGGAACCGGCCTTCGGCCGGGACATTTTTCTACCGAAAAATTTACAAATTTATCTTGAAGGGAGGTCTAGGGGGTGTTTTTCTAAGCCTGCTTTAGGTCGAGGGAGGAAACTAAACAAATATATGAATACATGAATTAATAGACCAAACCAACGGCCAGTCTCCCCTTAATCCTGCTAGTACTGGTGCCGTTCTTTTAACTTTATTCTAGTTACTACTAGACCATTTGTTTAAGTTTAAAGATGAACCTCCAGCAATTACGAGACTTTGAACTATTTCACTTAACCATTTTTATTACCACATATCCTGCTTAAACTGCTTAAGGGGGGTAGTACTCGCTTTTTCTGGACCCCCTTCCCCTCATGTTTAGCATATTAGTGTTGAGGTTTTAAGACGTTCGTTCCGTTCCGTTAGTTTGGCGATTTTGAGACTTTTGCCACATTTGTTTGTCAATATTAAGACCTTTCGTGCCCTTTAGGTGTCGATTTTTTCCTGGCGAGCGATAGCGAGCCTCTAATTTTAGAAGGAATTGGCCTTCGGCCGGGACGTTTTTCAAACGAAAAATGTACAAATTTATCTTGAGAGGGTGTCTAGGGGGTGTTTTTCTAAGCTTGCGGGAAGTCTAGCGAGGAAACTCAAAAACTAAATTAATAAATAAATATATAGACCATAAACCAAGCACTACCCCCTTAAAGTCGTCCAAATATAGTTATAATAAAATACAAAAGACGACGCCGGTACAAAATGGATTAAGGGGGGGATGGGCCGCTTTTCTGGACCACATTCTCCCTCATGTTTAGCCCCATTAGTGTTCAGATGTTAAGATGTTTACTCCATTAGTTAGTCGATTTTAAGACTTTCCGCCCCATTTCTTCGTCAATATTTAGACCTTTCGTGCTATTTAGGTGTCGATGTTTTCCCTGGCGAACGATAGTGAGCCTGTAATGTTGGAAGAACCTGCCTTCGGCCGGCAAATTTTTCTGCCGAAAAATGTACAAATTAATATAGAAGGGGGATCTAATTGATGTTTTGTTTTAATTTGATGGAGGTCGAGGGAGGAAACTAACAAAAATAATGAATACATGCAAACATCGCCCAAAAAGTGAACCATCCCCCCTTAAAGTGAACCATCCCCCCTTAAAGTGAACCATCCCCCCTTAAATTGAACCATCCCCCCTTAAAGTGAACCATCCCCCCTTAAAGTGAACCATCCCCCCTTAAAGTGAACCATCCCCCATTAAAGTGAACCATCCCCCCTTAAAGTGAACCATCCCCCCTTAAAGTGAACCATCCCCCCTTAAAGTGAACCATCCCCCCTTAAAGTGAACCATCCCCCCTTAACCCCTTTAATACCGGTCACGTCCTTGTCATTATATTCTGGCAACCATTAAACGGTTTTATTCAGCTTAGGAAGGGCGTCTACCCATTAATAGCCCACAGTCAATCTCAAGTTATCCTTTAAGGGGAGGTTTTTAGTTTGGTCCCTAGATATCCATCAAGCTTAAGATTACACCCCCTTGAGCCCCTTTCAAGATAAATTTGTACATTTTTCGGTAGAAAAATGTCCCGGCTGAAAGCCGGTTCCTCTTAAATTACAGGCTCGCTATCGCTCGCCAGGATAAAATCGACACCTAAATGTCACGAAAGGTCTTAAAATTGACAGAAATGGGTTGAAAGTTCTTAAAATCGTCAAAATAATGGAGCAAACGTCTTACAATTAGAAAAACAATGGGGCTAAACATGAGGGAGAAAGGGGTCAAGAAAAAAATCCCTCAAGTGGATATCTCTCCTTAACCTACCATATATATTTCCTAAACTTCTTAAAATCGTCTAAATGTAGTTGAAATCAAACACCAAAGACTTCGCCGGTCCTGAATGGGTTAAGGGAAGGCAGACCGTTTGTTTGGTCTATTAATTCATTTATTCATATATTTTTTTTAGTTTCCTCCCTAGACCTCCATCAAGCTTAGAAAAACACCCCGTAGACCCCCCTTCAAGATAAATTTGTAAATTTTTCGGTAGAAAAATGTCACGACCGCGGTTCCTCTTAAAATTGCAGGCTCGCTGACACTCGCCAGGAATTAATCGACACCTGAATGGCACGAAAAGTCTTAACATTGACAACGAAATGGGGTGAAAGGTGTTAAAATCGCCAAACTAATGGGCCGAACGTCTTATAATATTATTACTAGTGGGGCTAAACATAAGGAAGAAGGGGGTCCAGAAAAACGGTCTGCCTCCCCTTAACTAACTATAACTAAGTAACTATACCCTACTCCAAGTAACTATAACTAACTAACTATACCCTACTCCAAGTAACTATAACTAACTAACTATACCCTACTCCAAGTAACTATAACTAACTAACTATACCCTACTCCAAGTAACTATAACTAAGTAACTATACCCTACTCCAAGTAACTATAACTAACTAACTATACCCTACTCCAACTAACTATAACTAACTAACTATACCCTACTCCAAGTAACTATAACTAACTAACTATACCCTACTCCAACTAACTATAACTAACTAACTATACCCTACTCCAAGTAACTATAACTAACTAACTATACCCTACTCCAACTAACTATAACTAACTAACTATACCCTACTCCAAGTAACTATAACTAACTAACTATACCCTACTCCAAGTAACTATAACTAACTAACTATACCCTACTCCAAGTAACTATAACTAACTAACTATACCCTACTCCAAGTAACTATAACTAACTAACTATACCCTACTCCAACTAACTATAACTAACTAACTATACCCTACTCCAAGTAACTATAACTAACTAACTATACCCTACTCCAAGTAACTATAACTAACTAACTATACCCTACTCCAAGTAACTATAACTAACTAACTATACCCTACTCCAAGTAACTATAACTAACTAACTATACCCTACTCCAAGTAACTATAACTAACTAACTATACCCTACTCCAAGTAACTATAACTAACTAACTATACCCTACTCCAAGTAACTATAACTAACTAACTATACCCTACTCCAACTAACTATAACTAACTAACTATACCCTACTCCAAGTAACTATAACTAACTAACTATACCCTACTCCAAGTAACTATAACTAACTAACTATACCCTACTCCAAGTAACTATAACTAACTAACTATACCCTACTCCAAGTAACTATAACTAACTAACTATACCCTACTCCAAGTAACTATAACTAACTAACTATACCCTACTCCAAGTAACTATAACTAACTATACCCTACTCCAACTAACTATAACTAACTAACTATACCCTACTCCAAGTAACTATAACTACTAACTATACCTAACCCTACTCCAAGTAACTATAACTAACTAACTATACCCTACTCCAAGTAACTATAACTAACTAACTATACCCTACTCCAACTAACTATAACTAACTAACTATACCCTACTCCAAGTAACTATAACTAACTAACTATACCCTACTCCAAGTAACTATAACTAACTAACTATACCCTACTCCAAGTAACTATAACTAACTAACTATACCCTACTCCAAGTAACTATAACTAACTAACTATACCCTACTCCAAGTAACTATAACTAACTAACTATACCCTACTCCATGTAAGTAATCCAAAACTCTGGATTATTAACCTCTATAACTCACAAACGACTGGAGTAATCAAGTTGATATAACTAACATTTGGGAAGGGTCAGCCAGGGAATATATGTGGACATTTACAGTCCATTTACTCCAGCCCTTTTTGAGTTACAGAGGTTAAGGCTCACGATTTCAGGATTCCCTACTTGGAAGAGGGTATAGAAGGGGTTAATATATTCAGTATCAGTGGCGTTCTTTTCCTTATACTGTATTATGGCAACTATTCTTTTCATTATACTGTATTATGGCAACTATTCTTTTCATTATACTGTATTATGGCAACTATTATTTTCCTTATACTGTATTATGGCAATTATTATTTTCCTTATACTGTATTATGGCAACTATTCTTTTCCTTATACTGTATTATGGCAACTATTATTTTCATTATACGGTATTATGGCAACTATTCTTTTCCTTATACTGTATTATGGCAACTATTATTTTCATTATACTGTATTATGGCAACTATTATTTTCCTTATACTGTATTATGGCAATTATTATTTTCATTATACTGTATTATGGCAACTATTCTTTTCCTTATACTGTATTATGGCAACTATTATTTTCATTATACGGTATTATGGCAACTATTCTTTTCATTATACTGCATTATGGCAACTATTCTTTTCATTATACTGTATTATGGCAACTATTATTTTCATTATACTGTATTATGGCAACTATTATTTTCATTATACTGTATTATGGCAACTATTCTTTTCATTATACTGCATTATGGCAACTATTATTTTCATTATACTGCATTATGGCAACTATTCTTTTCATTATACTGTATTATGGCAACTATTCTTTTCATTATACTGCATTATGGCAACTATTCTTTTCATTATACTGTATTATGGCAACTATTATTTTCATTATACTGTATTATGGCAACTATTTGATGACTGTATTTAGCTTAAGGGGAGATATCCACTCGAGGGATCTTTTTCTGGACCCCTTTCTCACTCATCTTTAGCCCCATTGCTTATGAAATGTTAAGACATGTGCTCCATTAGTTTGGCGATTTTAGGAACTTTCGCTCCATTTCTGTCAATTTTAAGACCTTTCGTGTAATTTAGGTGTCGATTATTTCCTGGCGAGCGATAGCGAGCCTGTAATTTAAGAGGAACTGGCCTTCGACCGGGGCATTTTTCTACCGAAAAATGTACAATTTTGTTTTGAAAGGGGATCTAGGGGGTGTAAGTATACGTTTGATGGAGATCTAGGGAACAAACTAAAAACCTCCCCTTAAGAAGCATGTCTACCAATTAAAAGACTTCAGACTATCTCTATTTATCCATTTAACATCTTGCCTTCTTAAACTGCACAAAATCGTCTAAATTTTGCTAGAATAAGATTAAGGGGGTGACCTGCTCTTTGTTATTTCTGTCCTTTTCTCTTTTTCTCTGGCTTGTATCCATTCGGCCCCATTCAGACAACTATTTTAAGACGTTTATCCCCATCTAGGTGTCGATTTCTTCCTGGCGAGCGATAGCGAGCCAGCATTATATGAAGAAATCCGGCTTCGCCGGAGAAATTTTTCTATCGAAAAATTTACAAATTTAGCCTGCTGTCAAACAAAAATAAAAAATATGCTGGCTCGCTACCGCTCACCAGTAAAAAATTGACACCTGGATGGGGATAAACGTCTTAAAACAGTAGGCTGAATGGGACCAAATGGGTACAAGGCAGAGAAAGATAGAAAAGGACAGAACAAAAACAGGTCACCCCACCTTAAATAGACGTCAGTGGGGTCCGTATGGGTTAACCCCTTCATTACCGGAGCCGTCCCTTTTACTTTATAATGGCTACTACTAAGCCATTCTATACAGCTTAGGAAGGATCTCTAGCAATTATAAGGCTTCGAGTTATCTCAACCAATCCTTTTAAGGGGAGGTATTTAGTTTGTTCCCTACGTGTTCATCAAGCTTAAAATTACACCCCCTAGACCCCTTTTCAAGATAAATTTGTACATTTTTCGGTAGACAAATGTCCCGGCCAGAGGCCGGTTGCTCTTAAATTACAGGCTCGCTATCGCTCGCCAGGAAGAAATTGACACCTTAATTGCACGAAAGGTCTTATAATTGACAGAAATGGGACAAAATGTCTTAAAATGTCCAAACTAATAGGGCGAACGTCTTAAAATCTCAAAAGCAATGGGGCTAAACATGAGGGAGATGGCGATGGGCTGGTCTATCAGAGTGAGACCTGAGCGATCTCTGCCATACCCATAGCTTACTCTGACTGTTCCTTTTACTTATATATTTTCTAGATCTCAAGTGACGGCGTCTCTTCCGTGGATTGACCTCCCAATCTACCAAGATTGGAAGCTAAAGCGTCACATTTTTCCTTTGCCACTCAACTTTCTCTTCATAATTGCTGAGGGGCACAGGGCCCTGGGTGGGGCTTTGGTTTCCCGGGCGTTTACGCACCCTCTCAGCTCCCCGCCATGGAGTGGCTTCGGTCACCCAGGCTTTTTGTGGTCGGCAGGGAGGGTTCTGTGGGGGGCGCTCGTTTATGGCCTTGGCCTTACTCGGGGCCTTGGGGCTGTTCGGCCAGGCAGCTTGGGGAACAACAACAACAACAACAACATGAGGGAGAAAGGGGTCCAGAAAAAAATCCCTCGAGTGGAAATCTCCCCCTTAACTACCACAGATCCATCCTAAGCTGCATAAAATCGTCCAAATATAGCTAGAATTTGATACAACAGACGTCGCCGGGGCCCTGGATGGGGCTTTGGTTTCCCGGGCGTTTCCGCACCCTCCTCAGCTCCCCGCCATGGAGTGGCTTCGGTCACCCAGGCTTTATTGTGGTAGGCAGGGAGGGTTCTGAGGGGGCGCTCGGTTATGGCCTTGGTCTTGCTCGGGGCCTTGGGGCAACAGACGTCGCCGGTACAGAAGGAGTTAATGAAGTGTCACATGTTCCATTTCAGAGATGGAGGACCAAAACTTCTGGGTGGGTGCCTATCGCCCCAAGAACGGTGATTGGTCCTGGAACACCACTGGCACCCCCGTCAAGATGGGGGCTCCCTTCTGGGCTCTCTACAAATATAAAAGCGAACCTTTCGAGATAGTAAGTATTCATTTAAGCCCTTCTGCATCAGTGCCGTCCTTATAACCCCTTCAGTACCAGGGACGTCCTTTTCATCATATTCTGGCAAATATTAGATGGTTTTATACAGCTTAGGAAGGACCTCAGGCAATAATATGGCTTTAAATGATCTCAACCCACCCTTTTAACTACCACAGATCCTTCTTAAGGATGATCTGTGCTAGTAAAAAAGGTAGAAAAAAGTGAGATAGTTCGAACCTCTTTATTGCTGGAGGCCCTTAAACCGCACAAAATTCGTATAATAGTAGCCAGAATAAACTTAACCCTTTGAGTACCAGCGACGTATGTTATATTATATTCTAGCTATGTTTAGACGATATTATGCAGCTTAAACTGCACCAAATCGTCTAAATATAGCAAGAATAAAATAAAAAAGACATTGCTGCTACAGTAGGTGGCGTGGAAATACAAAGCGATGCCTGAGATTGCCAGATGAGATGACGAGAAGCTCAATAGGTGGCGTGGAAATAGAAAGAGATGCCTGACATTGCCAGATGAGACGGCGAGAAGCTTAACTCCTTCATCGCGTCATATATGTCGCAAGGAGTTAATAGGTGGCGTGGACGCAGAAAGAGGTGTCTGAGATTGTGAGATGAGACAGCCAGACAGTGGCAGTGTGGCTTTGTTGATGCAGGGGGAAACAAGGCACGGTATGTCTGTGCAGAAGAGACTACCAACGAGCCGGTTGCAACACTCACCTGTCTCGTTGTCTCACTCGGCATTTTTTTTTTTTTAAAGAGACAATGAACGGAGGAAGGAAAAACACAGATAAAACAAAAAGGTCCATGTGCCTAAAGGCATCCTCCATTCATAAAATGTTTGTAACAACTGGATTTAAACTGTTGTAGATTGTAAGTTTGTGGAAAGCAACTCGATGGAAGTGAATTCCAAAGAGTAGTAGTTCTGGGGACAAATTAATTTTGATAAGCAGAAGTTCTGAATTGTGGAGGAGAAAGTGTAAATTCATGGGCGCTCTCGGCTGCCCTAGTTCTACGGGGAAAGATGTGGAGAGGCGGCACAATTGAAGCAAGTTCTTCAGAACAATTGCTGTGAAAATATCTGTAGAATAATGCAAGGGATGCAACGTTTCTTCGTATGGATAATGTAGGAAGGTCCTGTGTGATTGCAGGGTTATTGATGAATCTATTAGCTTTATTTTGAATTTTGTCCAACTGCCTCAATGCAACCACTCCCCTTCCACTTCACAGAGGTGAACAGTAATCCATCTGAGAATGCTCATGACTTTTATATATCACGGCCAACTGCTCGTCAGTAAAGAATTCTCGAACTCTGTTCAGGAGTCCCAGTTTTTTAGAGGCATTCTTAGCAATGCTTCTAACATAATGTGTCCAGCTCAAGTTAGTAGTTACTGTTACACCAAAAATGTCAATACTAGGGGAAGTGAGAATATTTACATCATTAAAAAATATATGGGAGTCAGTGAGATTCTGTCGGTTAGAAAATTGAATGTACTTGATTTTCTGTCCATTAAAGGAAACTAGATTCTTTTGTCCCCATTCATTAATTCTAGAAAGGTCCTGGTTCAGAGAAATTGCAGTGTTTATTTTTGAATTTATAAGATCGGGTTGGGTGAAAGAATTGGTAAATGTGAAGGAATTGTGGAGTGTTGAGTCATCTGCGTAGGAATGTATTGGATTACGAGTGGTAGATATGAGATCATTGATATGAATGAGGAACAGAGTTGGGGCCAATACTGATCCCTGGGGAACACCAGCATTTATTGAGTGAAATTGAGAATACAGGCCATCTACCATTACACATATTTTTCTGTTATGAAGATAAGAAGAAATTAGTGGAACCAATGATGCAAGGCCGTAGTGTGACATCTTCGACAATAAGGATTGATGCCAGACTTTGATATATCCAGTGCTATTGTATGAGTTTCACCATGTTGGTCTGTAGCTTGGTTGATTTGATGCGTAAGAAGGCAAAGAATGTCTGCAGTTGATCGACATCGTCTAAAACCATATTGCCTATCACTGATTAATTTATTATTCTCAAGATGCTTAACCCTTAAAGATCGGGGTCGGACTTAAGTCCGGTTCCAATTTGCAGCAAGTTAGGAGCATTATTAAGGCTATTAAAGGGTTAAAATCGAGTGCAAATGGCCGGGAGCGCAGCGGGCCAGACAGCCGACTCCCAGGGCTGACCGCCGCCCATTAACTCATGTTTCCTGTGTTCTCGAGAGGCCGGCAGTGTAGCCAGTAGTGAGCATAGCTGGGAAAAATATGCCGCTATACGCTAAACTCCCATGTTACTGGTATCACTGTATGAGAACCACGAGTGCTATGTAGCTCGGTCTGGTCTCATTTTGAAGCTTTTAGCGCCTAGTTTTTTGCTAAATAATTTTTTTTCTTCATGCAGATACTTGATTTATCATGCAGGAGGGCCTGAATATGCCCAAATAAGCTCAAAACCCCCCCGCTAGACAAGGGTTAACACCTTACGAGCGGGCTAGGCGTTATATTTGACCGTGCCGCCCAGCGTTTTTTTTTTACCATAAATGGGGTTGTTTCCGTGCTCTTTTTCATGCATAAATAAGACCCAGAGCATAATACAAATATGTATCCCTGAAAGGGCGTAAATTGAGCTTTCCTATGACACCCGAACCATCCTTCTACGATCACTGGTTGTCTTGCAACGATCGTGCAACCGAAGGGCAAAAAACGGTAAAATACAGCAATTTCTTTATATAATTACGTATGTAGCGAGGGAGTGAGGGTGGATGTAAGTGGAGTAAATCTCAGTAGGTCCACGGCGGCCGTGGCGAGAGGTCAGGAGGTAATCTACGCTCCTCCCTCTCTCAGAGCACATTATGTGCTCAAAATTGCACTCGACAATAGCCGTGACCCGCCACATAGGCCACATTTATTTAACTCGACAATAGCCGGGTGCCGCCAGTTAAGGGTTAATTATGTGATTATTTAATATAATTTCAAAGACTTTACCAAGAGTGGAAGTTATAGCTATTGGTCTGTAGTTTGATGGATCTGAAGAGGCACCTTTTTTAGGAACTGGATGGATGTTTGCTTCTTTCCAGGATACTGGGAAGCATGAGGTATGAGTACAAAGACGGAAACATTTTGCCAATACAGGAGCGAGCACCAAGGAGCAATTTTTAAGTACTATTGGAGGAATTTCATCAGGACCAGGAGCCTTATCTACTGAGAGATTCTGCAAAATAGTTTTGACATGTCTGGTGTGGATCTTAAGTGAGGGAATTTCAGGCGAATTACAAATCTTGATTGATTTCATCTAAGGTTGAGTTGGTGGAAAAAATATCCGGAAGAAGGTTAGCTTTACCTCGTGGATCACTTACAAGATTGCCAGTCGGAAAATTTAATGGTGGAATGGATGAAGCAGTAGTGAACTTGGATTTGAATGAGTTAAGAGTAGACCAAAATATTTTGTTATCATTTGGATTATTTTGAAGTTTAATTGCCTGCTTGTGGAGAAAGTTTGATTTAGTTAGGTTTAATACAGTTTTGGCATGATTTCTGGTGTTTCTAAAGTAATTACCCTTATTTAGCGGGCTAGGTGGTCTATTTGACCGTAGCGCCCAGCGTTTTTTGTTTTACCCTAAATAGGGTTGTTTATGTGATCATGTTCATGCCTAAATAAGACCCAGAGCATAAAACAAGTATCTATGCCTGAAAGGGCGTAAACAGAGCTTTCCAATGACACCCGAACCATCTTTGTACGACCACTGGTTCTCTTGCAACGATCGTGCAACACGAGTGCAAAATCCCTATAATTAGGTAATTTCCTTACATAATTCGCTGTGTAGCGAGTGTGAGAGGGGGGAAGAAGGTGGGATACAGTTCAGTTGGTCCACCGCGGTGGTGGGGAACGGTCATAGGGTTCCTACGCTCCTCCCACCGCTCAGCTCTCTCTCTCAGCAACATTACGTGCTGAAAATGGCGGTCGACATAAGTTGTGCACCGCCACATAGTCCATATTTATTTCACTCGACATAAGTTGCGCGCCGCTAGTTAAGCGTTAAAGGCTTCATGTGTTTTTGATCTTGTGTATGCATTGTATTGCTTTTTGTTCAGTTACTCTTGCACAATTATGGTCGAACCATTTAGGTGAATTAGATCTTTTACTGTACTTTTGATGAGGAATAAAAGTTTCCATTCCAATTTTTATAAAATCTTGTATGTGGCTCAAGGTGGAGTGTGCATCATTAATTAGAAAAGAAAGAGGTCCAGGGAATATCAATAAAGAAATCTTGAAGACCCTCCCAGTCTGCCCTATCGTAATGCCATTTAGTCACCAAAACAGGTTCAAAGGAGTACAAAGGAGTACAAAGGAAATCAAGCAACAACAGATCTAGTGACCCTTCTAGGCTGCTTGTCCTCCAAAACACTGAGGATCAAGTGTCCAAACAGTGGTTTAGAGTGGGTAAGGGAACATTGGAAATGGAACTACTGCCCTAGAACTAATGTCCGTGGCAGGATTAGGAAGTTAGTAGGGGACAGATGGGTTAGTAACTGAGGGGGGATAAAATAAAGTTATTCATTTACAAACGCAGTCAGTCGCGGGTTTGATGCGAGATATTTGTCTAAGCGGAGTTTAAATGAATCAACGGTGCTGCAGTCTATAACGTCTCGGGGAAGCCCATTCCACAAGTTGACAACTCGATTGAAGAAGAAATTCTTAGATTCGTGTGAGTTAAAAGATTTACCAATAATTTTGCAACCGTTTCCCCGCGTGTAATTAGATTGGTCGATAGTGAAGTACTTACTACAGTTCATATTGTCGATGCCTTTGATGATTTTGAACACTTGAATTATGTCACCTCTTAATCTGCGCTGGGTTAAAGGAAATAGATTTAATTCTCTAAGACGCTCCTCCTCGTATGGTTTGTTCTTTAGGCTAGGCATCATATTGGTAACTCTACGTTGAACTCGTTCTAGCTTGTTTATATCTTTTTGGTAATAAGGGCACCAGGATTGAACGCAGTATTCCAGAAGAGGGCGGACTAAGGAATTGTAAAGGGTTAGGATAACTTCTTTGGATTTATGCTCAAATGACCTGCCTATAAAGCCAATTATTTTGTTTGCCTTCTTAACAACTTCTGAACATTGTTGACTCGGTTTTAGGTTACTCGATATTGTTACTCCCAGATCAGTTTCTCTGTTTACATTCTTAAGCTGAGTGCCATTCATCGAATAGTTTGCTTTCTCATTTAGGTATCCGATATGTAGTACTTTACATTTATCCGCATTGAAACTCATTTGCCAAATTTGGGCCCAACATGACAATTTATCTAGATTGTGTTGCATATCGTCAACTTGTTCTTTTGAGAGTACGCTATTTGCAATTTTTGTATCGTCAGCAAATTTTGAGATTGTACAGGTGAGACCCTCATCTATGTCGTTGATGTAAATTAGAAAGATAATTGGTCCTAGTACCGATCCCTGGGGTACCCCGCTACTTACATTGATCCATTTAGATGCCTTACCGTTTATGACTACTCTTTGCTTTCTGTCGCGGAGCCAATTTTCTATCCATTTCAACACACCGTCTTGTATTCCATGCGCTTTTAGTTTTAGCAGTAAACATTTGTGAGGAACTTTGTCAAAGGCCTTTTGAAAATCAAGGTATATAATATCTACAGCTTTACTCTCATCGTAGAGGTTGAGGATATTGTGGAAGAAGTCTAAGAGGTTTGTTAAACAGGAACGTTTTTTACGAAAGCCGTGTTGAGTATCTTTAAGTAAGTTATTTGCCTCTAAGTGATTTATGAGTCTGTCTCTTATGACCATTTCTAGCAGTTTACATACAATTGAGGTTAAGCTAATTGGACGATAATTACTGGGTAGGGATTTGCTGCCTTTTTTGAATATCGGTGTTACGTTGGCTAGCTTCCACTGATCAGGCAGTGGGAAGGTGTGGTAGGTGATAGACAGGTGGCCTGTATCAGACAGTGATCAGAAGATCCAAGCGGGGACCTCACTGTAACATCATAATTTTCTGAATTGGTTGTTAAAAATAAGTCCAGTAGGTGGGAATTATGATCAGGATTATCTGGTACACGGGTGGGTTGGTTGACTAGTTGAGTGAGATTAAATTAGTCTGCAAATAGCTCACATTCAAGACCAGCATCATCAGTCCTGGCTGAATGAGTGAGCCATTCAACATTATGGACATTAAAATCACCCAACACAGTGATTTCAGAAGAAGCATTTAAGTTGAGGACACTGAGTTGTGAGGACAGAGAATCAAAAAGACTTTGCTCTGGAGGAGTATTTGGGGAACGGTAGATGCAACATATGTATTTAAATTTACCAGCCGAAATTAATTTGTATATAGAATAATCAAAATAGGGACAATTGAAACTAGTAACCTCCTCCAGGGCAATTTCAGATTTTGCGAAGCAACATACACCTCCTTTAGGTCTGAAATTTTGGAGCAGTTGATAACCTGGAAAATTAAATCTAGATGTGTCAGATGTGGATGTTACTTGAGTCTCTGTCAAAAAAAGGAGAGTAGGGGATTCTGCTTGAAGAAATTGGTGTACAGAATTGAAGTTAGAGTGAAGTCCCCTTATATTACTAAACAAAAAGCTGCACCGACGAGCAGCTTTGGAACGTTGCAATGCTCTTGACACAGTCGCATGATGACGACCGGGAGGGCCCTGTGTCGATGACCCAACCCTGCCGGGGGTAGATATCCGAGGGACCACCAGGTTTGCTCTTAACAATTGCACTGCCATGATTTATTAGGTAAATATGTATAGTGTTACATGTATGATATGTAGTGGGAAGAGTAGTGTTTTATGGATAGAGGATAGCGATGTAGGGCAATGTCGTGAAGTTGGATGTGTATGTTATATAAAGAGGGTTTTCCTGATACCCCTATGTTTGAGGCAGAAAGATATGTATCCAGATACCAAGGCCTAGGAGAGAAAATGGAATTCAGGCTATTCCCTGAGTCTCCCGAAACCTTGGCGGTAGTACTTCCCTGGGCGGGGCTGCCTACCCCTACTACTACAAAGACCTCCTGACTTCATTGTGTTGAGTGATTAAATTAACAGGGTATGAGCCTATGTCTTGAGGTAGAGTTGAAACATAATAATCTATCTATCTATCTATTGCCTGACGCCGTGATCCCCGAAGGGGTGGCCACGAACGAACCGCCCCCATGCACCTCTGTCCCCAGTCAGTCGACGCCCCTCCCCCCAACCAGCACCGCCTTCGTTCATGTAGTTCCTCACTCCATCCTTCCACCTCATATTCGGTCTACCTCTCCCCCTCTGTCCCTCCACCTCGCTCTCGTACACCCTCTTAGTCATTCTCTCGCTTTCCATACGTTCCATATGGCCGAACCATCTCAAGTTGTTCCTTTTCACACTTTCCAGCACATCTACCTCCACACCACACCTCCTTCTTACTTCCTCATTAGTCTGTCTATCCCTCCATGTAACTCCGCACGCACTCCTTAAGTAATTCATTTCCACTGCTCTCACTCTTGGTCTGAGTCTCTCAACCAACGTCCATGCTTCGCTTCCGTAAGTCAGTGTCGGGATTACCACACTGTCATGCAAGGACTTCTTCACTTCCATACTGACCACCCTATTTCTTGTTACTGCTTTTAGCGTTCCTACAACCCTCTTCCCCTGTTGTACCCTCTCCCGCACCTCTTCATCCATAGTCCCATCTTTACTCAACACACTGCCCAGATACTTAAAAGAGTTGACGATCTCCATAGCCTGACCGTTCAGCTTCACCTCACACTCTGTGACTTCACCCCTTTCGAAGACCATAACCTTGCTCTTCCCCGTATTTACCTTCAAATTCCGTTTTTCGCACACTGTTCCAAACTCATTGTAAACAACCACGGGGACACCACACACCCCTGTTTCAAACCAACATTCAGGTCAAAGAACTCGCTCTGCTCACTCTCCACTCACTGCTATCAGCAACTTGCCCTCTACTCCGTATATTCTAAGTACTTTCCACAAATCTTCTCTATCCACTCTGTCATAGGCCTTCTCCAAGTCCATAAAGGCAACATACACCTTTTGTTTCTTCTCCAGATACTTCTCCACCGCCTATCCATTTCTCCGTTCTCACTCTCTACTGTATACCTTCCCTACTACGCTTAGAAGACATATTCCTCGGTGGTTACCACACACTCCTCTTTCCCCTTTGCCCTTATATAGGGGGACTATTATGCCAGTCTTCCAGTCATCGGGTGCACTCCCCTTCTCCCATGCTAGTTTGCACATTTTCCATACCCATTCTATCACTATCTCACCACCATACCTCAACATTTCCCAACTCACTGAAGTACTCCCTCCATCTTTCGACTCTCTCTTGCTTCTCGGCTAGCATTCTCCCATTCTTATCTTTCACACCCTTACTGTTTCCCTTGCTACCTTCCCTAACTTTCTTGACTTCTTTCCAGAACAGTTTCTTACTCTCCCTCCATTTTACACTCAGATTCCTTCTTACTTTCCTTCACTACTCTCTTCACCACCCTCTTACTCTCCACATACCTCGCTCGTTTCTGTCTCTCGGAATCTTCATTCCCTCTACTACCCAACCACACTCTATATGCTTTCTTCTTTTCTTCCACAGCTATTCTTACCTCTTCTGTCCACCATAATAATAATAATAATATTAATAATAATATTTATAATAATAATAATAATAATATTAATAATAATAATAATAATATTTGTCCTTTCATACATATCATGACAGGTGTTGTATAGTTGCCCACAGAGCTACTGGCACAGAGCTACTTTTATTTATGCAATTATAGCTATTTATGGGTAATCACCTCTACTCTCACCAAAGTATTTGAAATTATCCTAAAAAATCATATTATAAAACGTAATTATAGAGGACGTAGAGGTCAACAAGATAATTAACCCATGCAGTACCAGTGACGTCCTTTACATTATGTTCTGGCTACTGTTTAACGGTTATATTCCTATTAAAAAGGGCCTCAAGCAATTAACCCGGCAAGCTCGATCAGCTTCAGAATTATCTGTATCGCGTATGCGATAGGCCTCACGGAAGCAAGGCCATGAAAAAAACCTTCCAAAACGCTCCACGGGTGCACAAAGCAAAGCAATATGTGATTAAGTGAGATAATTCCCATCCAGTACTTCCTACCACTCCTCCACAAGTGCCCCCCCCCCCCTCATCTCCTTCCACCCATTTCTCCCCCCTCTTCCCCTGGTATGACCCGTTAAGTGCAAACCCAAATTTGGTAGGCAAAAAAATAAGGTTACCCTCCCTCTTATATCCTGGCCGAACTAAGTCATTGTAGTAGGCTGCACCTATTAGCATATCAAGATTAGCTTCGCTACCTAGAAAAGCATCTGCTAACCTATATCCTGAATTTTGTAAGTTTTGTATTATGCCCTTAATTAATACCTTTGGAGTTTATATATTACACCTACAGCATTTATTGAGAATTTTTCTTTTTTATCCTTGTACTGCAGAGTAACTACCTCATACACCTGTTCACGCTGGGCTCCCGTAAACCCTTGCAATTTCAGTGTTATTATACTGACGGTAGAGAAGACTGCAGAACAAAAGTGCGTTAGTAACATTGATCCAGCAATGCACGCATATTGTGAACTCTCTTATTACTATTTACTAGTATCATCATTGTAGGCAATATTACTGTTTCTCGCTCTGATGCTACAGACATCATCGTGGAGGTAGGGGAAGGTTCAGGATTATAGTCTATTTTTTCCCAGCTGATGGTACACAGAATCCCTTAGCAGCGAATTTCCCGAAACTTAATAGAAAAATATGAATCTAACTTACCTCTACGTCATATTAATGCCAAATTTTCATAATTAACAACATATTTCGCTACATAATTTTTGTAATAACTGAGTAATAAAGCTGGTGACTTGTCAATTCATCCTCAGCTGAAATAAAACCGACTATAGCAACAGTGTTTTCATTATTTTACTCTAATGGACTCATTCCCATGGGAGCATAATGCGCGAAAATGTGTACCCTGACAATTACTACTATAAAAGGCTTTAATTTCTCATTCGTACATCCGCACCCCCATGATCCTTAGAGAGGCGTCCAGAACATAACTTCAAAATCTTTGCTCTACCTATCTTAGTCTCATTATTGCAATCTTTAGTAAACTTAAACCAGGCATGTTTTGGACCCTGACAAAGATAATAAGCAAATTCATTAGGAGAGTCTTTTTTCATAGTGTTACTGGTACTCTTATTTACATCTCTACTGGTACTTCTATTTACAGTAGAAAAGGTGGCAGCTTTGGCTTTATCCGTTATCAAGTCATTAGTAAGGCTTTCCATATTGAATATTTCTGTCTGGTAACATTCGACAAGGGAAGACAGATTAACTGGGGTATCTTTCATTGCCCTTCTTATGTTCTCACGAACTGGTGAAGGCAGTTTGTTAATTAGGATGACTGTACATACCTCCTCATTAATTACTAACTTGGAGGGTATCAATGGAGCGGATGGTACTTTTGCCGGATGCATAGATATTATTAAGCTCATGTACCTCATAAGCTGGAGTGGGTAAATCACACAAATTTGTTAGATTACTGTTTTTTATTCAGTATGGCTGACCATACGTCTTTGTTATTAACCCGGCGAGCGCGTGCAGGGTGTGGTGAACACCACACTTCTGGGCGGCAATATTAACCCTCTCACATCCTTATGACGCAGAGGTTGCCAGATTAGCAATAATAAATAGAGTTCTCTCACTCTTATAATTACCTCTCCAAAATTAGTTTTCTGCCCACAGCTAACTCAAAGACAACTGCAGAGGTTGAAATAAATAAACTAAAGGTTTATAAATACCCCGGACGGTAACAAAGGCTTTAGAGTATCCCTAATAGGCTCAAAAATTGCGTCAGGACGTGAGAGGGTTAAGCTCCATTCCTGCCTATAATAGTCATTTTACGATAAATATCGTTAATACTTATTCATATGCTCCTATTTTACGTTTAATATGAAGATAGTAACCTGTATCAACGATAAAACAAGTGGGAATATCGTTTGGATGGTCAAAATCAAGAATTATTACCGAGCGGTTGATTCATCAATTGTGAGCCAGCCGGCCTCACACCCTCTTCTCTCAAGGGCTGAAGCAGTACTGAGCTACTCACTCACACTCTCCCAGTTTCTACCTTACGTAACACACATGACCGCACCATAGAACCGGCTCGGAGATGTTTACTCGAAAATATACCAATGAATAAGGGAATAACAGATGTGGAGTAGTGATATGAGGTATGGAGGGGAAAAAAACAAAAAATTTAAGTGCTACTGGGGCCTTTTAAAAGTTTTTTTTTTAGGCCTTACCTCGCCCTTGCCCACCAAAACCTCTTAAGTGTTCTCGCGGTTCCCGGGTTAATGCTACGGCAGTGACATAGCTACCGGCTACTAAATTAAAGCCCTCTAATAGTTTCTTGGCCTCCCCTTCCAGCTGCCTAAGTAAATAAGTAAATTTCTGAATTTCCGACAACTCTGTGTTGTTGTGGATGGTACAGCGGAAGAGGTCCCAGAACGTCCCAGAACCCAGTCCATAGAACCGGGTCACCCTCAAATTTCGGGAGGTGAATGGTTGGTAATTTAACTCAGGCTGGTTTTGTTGGATGTTTAGAGGAAGGACGGGATATAGATTTGATTAGATCCTTCAGTGTCTCCATTGATTTGGAGTACTCATCGTTATCCCCCGCAATTTGTTCAATGTCAACCGACTCATCATACAGTTCGTACATGTGATCATGTACTTTTTTCAATTTTTATAAAATGCTTTTTTAAACTGCCAAATATGCTCCATGCTGCATTGAGTCTGAGCAAAATAACGTTTTTCTTATTCTTACAATATTTCCATAAAGGCTCATAGACTCACTGTCTGCTCTAGACACGCTGGGGGTATCATCTATATGTGTAGCCGCACCCACCTGATGGCCTGGGTCTAGCACCTAAATTTATGAATTTGAGCGCAAATTCTACTGTGTAGAATGTACACAGTTGACACTTGTTGCACATTAATGTTACTACATAGATTCTACATTGCCTGCGCCATATGATATAAAGTCTATACCTTATTATTCCATTGCTATGCATATATGTAGATGAAATAGCATAATATTATTTAGGTCTGTGCCAGGTGGTCATGTGGGCACCTGCACTATTCTGGTATGTGCTTAAGACTACTTTCTACTCAGGAACCCCTTGTGCAGTCCAGTTCTGAATCCTGCGCCTTCCTTGACGAGTCCCGGTACAACTACATTAGTGATGGCAGCTGTACAGGCCACTACACCACCTGTGCTATCTGTCAAATCTTTTAATAAATGGTTTTGTTTGCATTTTAGTCTTAATTTGCCCCAAGACTTTCAAGCTAGATTTATACATTTTCAGTAGTAAAATGTCCTGGCAGAAGGACAATTCATCCTAGGTTGCAGGCTTATTCCCCTAAGGAAGCCATACTGACAATCTGAGAGCAGATTATGAGAAGAGAAATTATAAAGACATTTTGAAGTAAGATAAATTTTTAATGGATAGGCGACGAGCAGGGAGGTTTTAGGAAGGGAAGAGGATGTGTAGATCAGATTTTTACCCTGAATTGTGTTGTGGAGAAGTATCTGGAGAAGAAACAAAAGGTGTATGTTGCCTTTATGGACTTGGAGAAGGCCTATAACAGAGTGGATAGAGAAGGTTTGTGGAAAGTACTTAGAATATACGGAGTAGAGGGCAAGTTGCTGAAAGCAGTGAAGAGCATGTATGAGGGTGCAAAGGCGGCAGTACGTGTGGAGAGTGAGCAGAGCGAGTTCTTTGACCTGAATGTTGGTTTGAAACAGGGGTGTGTGATGTCCCCGTGGTTGTTTACTGTATATATGGATGGAGTTATGAAAGAAATACTATCAAGAGCAGTGGATGTTGGTGTATCGCTGAAAAGGGAGGGAATTGAGTGGAAGCTACCTATACTGCTGTTTGCGGATGATACAGTTCTGATGAGTGATAATGAATGGGAGTTGCAGGGTCTGGTAAATGAGTTTGGAACAGTGTGCAAAAAACGGAATTTGAAGGTAAATACGGGGAAGAGCAAGGTTATGGTCTTCGAAAGGGGTGAAGTCACAGAGTGTGAGGTGAAGCTGAACGGTCAGGCTATGGAGATCGTCAACTCTTTTAAGTATCTGGGCAGTGTGTTGAGTAAAGATGGGACTATGGATGAAGAGGTGCGGGAGAGGGTACAACAGGGGAAGAGGGTTGTAGGAACGCTAAAAGCAGTAACAAGAAATAGGGTGGTCAGTATGGAAGTGAAGAAGTCCTTGCATGACAGTGTGGTAATCCCGACACTGACTTACGGAAGCGAAGCATGGACGTTGGTTGAGAGACTCAGACCAAGAGTGAGAGCAGTGGAAATGAATTACTTAACCTCTGAAGTGCGCATGGGGGTAATTGGAAACGTCCCCCTGTGCTGACGTATTTGAGGTGTTTCCGTCACTAAAATATTCATTGTGCCATTAATAGCATTAATATTTATCCATATGCGCCTATTATGGGTTGATTATAAAGGTATTAACCTGAAACAACAATAAAACGAGTGAAACAGCGTTTGGATGGTCAAAATCGGAGATATAGCCCGCGAGTTGTATAATGTATGGGTGAGGCAATCTGCTTTCCCGCCAATTTCCCCCAAGGCCACTGAGACACAGTCGATCGATACTCTCTCTCTCTCTCTCTTGCACTCGCTTGCTATCAGCACGAAAATATACCTCAGAATAAGGGAATAACAGGGAAAATAGGTGATAACTGAAGGAGAGGAGGAAAGTGGGGAAGGAGGGGAGTTAGAGGACTGAGATTTTGCATGGCCCAGGGGCCAAAAAAAAAAAAAAAAAAAAAAAAACGATGTCAAAAGTTGATTTTTATTTTCTCTGACTCTTCCCGGGTTAAGGAGTGCGTGCGGAGTTACATGGAGGGATAGACAGACTAATGAGGAAGTAAGAAGGAGGTGTGGTGTGGAGGTAGATGTGCTGGAAAGTGTGAAAAGGAACAACTTGAGATGGTTCGGCCATATGGAACGTATGGAAAGCGAGAGAATGACTAAGAGGGTGTACGAGAGCGAGGTGGAGGGACAGAGGGGGAGAGGTGGACCGAATATGAGGTGGAAGGATGGAGTGAGGAAGTACATGAACGAAGGTGGTGCTGGTTGGGGGGAGGGGCGTCGACTGACTGGGGACAGAGGTGCATGGGGGCGGTTCGTTCGTGGCCACCCCTTCGGGGATCACGGCGTCAGGCAATAGATAGATAGATAGATAAATTTTTAAAAACTTTGGAAAAGCAAGAAATGATACAGGGTGCAACAAGTATATCAATACATTCTTATAGGTTTATTGTTACAAATATGTATTTATGGGAGTATAATAGGTATATCACTTCATAAAATTAATATAAGTATATTATTATCAATGTATCTTACTGTACATGAGTACAATATGTATAATACTACATTATTATTGGTTTATTACTACTACGACGTGGGGAGAGTAGGCACCAGTCAAACAGGGCAATATCCAGGAGAGGATATAGGCATGTGATAACGAGTTGCTGGAACTCCTGATTCATTTTTTCCCTATTTGTATGAAGGAGAGAAATGGCAGGCTGTCTGTAACAAGTGATTCCCCCAAAACCAAAAGAGTGACAGAGACCCAAATTCAAGGGACATTGGGGTCAACATGCCTGTGTTATGTGACACCATGTGATATATGTATGTTGCATGGACTATATAACTTAGTATTTTTTTTTGGTAGCCACTAGTAACCTTATACTTGTAATAAAGATAGCGTTATCGCTTGCCACCACCCAATTATGATTTAATGACCTAATGGGAAGTCAGAATAAATACATAAGTATATCAGCCTGGTATTTATTGAATAAGTAGAAGTAGAGTCAGCAGCAACAGAACAGGAACAAACAGCAACCGTAGTAATTATTCAGTAGGTGTATCATGGTGAGTGGTGATAATTCTATCTAAGTCCCAATATGTAGACTGGATTGTGGTAGGTGAAATGTCCCCAAAATGAATGCGGGACACCTCTGGTTACGTGCAAGGTGTGTGGGAGAGTCTCTCGTGTTCTCTAGTAATGTGGAATGGACCGCGCCTTATGCCCGGTAGGTGTGTACTTCCGTGACCATATTTGGACCGAGTTTGAATAATGCAGAACATGCAAATCTAAGAGGTGGTCATTCATTCATTTTCATTTTCTATGGAGCTCGTCCTGGAATCTTTACGACTCTGAACCTCACGATTCTATACAGGACTGGCCATTTGTATCGGCACTAGCTCAGAGAAGAGTGTTGAGAGGGGAGAAGGGGTGTTGGAGAGAGAGGAAGCTGTTGGAGTGGCTTTGTTATGTGCGTTTAGTCTGTATACGTCGTCAGGATGTCCCCTGACTGGGTGCGAGCATGTGAAACATGCTAGGACGTACTACCACACCCACTAAATGTCCGCCGTGGCAGGGATTCGATCCCGGGTCTTGCAGATTCACACGTGAGCGTGCTCACCACTGGACCACCACGGCTCTAATGGTGTGATGTATATATCAAGTCGGCATACAGTAATAGGTAACATACAGATAACTCAGCAATAGAACTTCCTGTTCACCAGCCTTCACCACAGCTAGTAGCTCTGTGTACAGTCGCATACCAATAATCACATTACCAGTATGAACTAAGATATATCCATATATAAAGTAAATGAGGGAACTAATATCATCATACAAATAAACTGTACGACACGCCCCCTATACAAGAGCTTTGCTCCCACTGCAAAATAATAGTAGCAATAGAGTCTGAAAAAATTAAGATTAAAAATTGAAATAAATCTAAGGTGAATAAAATCTAAATCTATCCAAAAGATTATAAAGGCTGAGGTTTTGTAGTTTTCCTAAGTAAAAATTAAATGAGATATATATATATATATATATTAAAATACCTCGAAAAAGAGAGCGAGAGGAGCAATCCCCAGACGAAAAGGAACACAAGAGACCATCACAGAGGCCGAAGAAGAGGAGAGACCAGACAGAGGAACAACCAGAAGCAGGCACATCACGAAGGGACATGGAACAGATATGAGACACCACTCCGGGAGCAGAACGCCCCACCACGCCAAAATGGACACCTACCCCTACTGCCACCACAAAGAGGAAACTGAGGTTCAGTGTACACTTCTGAACCACCTATGTTTCTCTCTTATATTGTTATCACACCATTTATTATTAAGGTACTGTTATCATAATCCTGTATACCAAAAATAAACAAACGTTATGATCACCCATGTATTCTTGTGTTTTCTGTTCTCCCCAACTCACAATATAATTAGGGGAGAATTAAGAAGTAGTAATTAAGAGAAAGCGCATATCTTCACTACTGAAGAAATCAATGCCAGATGGAACCATTATATGCCTGTATGAAAACTATGTTATGCAATAAGATGTGAAACTATACTTAAATAGATCCTGGAACATTGTTTCTCCACACATATATACACATGCCTTTTTTTTTACACTCTTCAACTAGTTTACTAGTTACACAAACCACACATGCTTCTTTCTATATAAGAATCCCCTGTAAATCTTCGTCCCCAAGTAAAATAACGCGGGAGATCTGCCGCTCCCACGCCCCGAGAGGGGGCGCTCCGGACGTTTAAATACCTGGTGTACACACAGGCCTACCAACACGAACTGGGAAGGTTAGATACGTACACACACCTGCAGACACCACCATGCTGAGAGAGATTTACATAATATGCTTATGCCTAAAATTACTGACAACCAAGATCAGTAGTAAAATCCAGCCATCACCACCACAAGAAGGAGGAAAAAAGAATAACGCTGTCTCACACGCATCGTAGCCCTCAACTGACCGGTGCACACGACACACCTTCAATGCACCCGACACCACCAATCCTCCCCAAGAACCCAAAACTCGGAATTCCTTCACTTCACTCACTATTATTGTTTTTCAGAGTTCTATTGAAGTGACACAAACCCCCTATGGTTTTAAAATTTAACCTTGATGAAGTAGCCTACTCTCAGGACATAAAATGACCTTACTCATCACACCACCACCGAGTATTGACATTCTATTGAATAGACCCTGACCAACAGTGTAAGAAGGGTTCAAGGACCCCATCTAGGATAACTCCCCATACCCTTACCATCCTAGAGGTACCACAGGAGTGCACTCAGTAATCCGCAATACCAGTTCAGGATTTCTGAGGAAAGTCAAGCAATTGTTGAGGCTTCAAAAGTACTGGCTTGCCAACTTACGAAAACTTAAGATTGCTCTCCATTCAGTTCCATTCAGACTGACCGGTTGTGCCGTAAAGTCCAGATACTGTCTGTAAAACCCTATAATAGGGATCCTTGTTAGACCCGGGCCTGCCTAGCTAACGTGGAGATCCTACTTAGGCGGTTACTAGTTAGTCTAGTGAAGAATGTGTATGGCCTGCCGATATTTCTTCTTAGACTACAAGTCCCCGTTAACCCAGTTCTGTCCCAGGTACTCTGTCTTCGTCTGGCATGCCAGAGAGACACACCTATACTGAGACAGTAACCCACAAACCATATTCTAGGGATCCTTGTTAGACCCGGGCCTGCATGGCTAACGTGGAAATCCTACTTAGGCGGTTACTAGTTAGTCTAGTGAAGAATGTGTACGACCTGCCGATATTTCTTCTGAGGCTGCAAGTCCCCGTTAACTGAGTTCTGTCCCAGGTACTCTGTCTTCGTCTGGCATGCCAGAGAGATACACCTATACTGAGACAGTAATCCACAAGCCCTATACTAGGGATCTCGTTAGACCCGGGCCTGCCTAGCTAACATAGATATCCTACTTAGGCGGTGACTAGCTAGTCTAGTGGGAAAAGTGTACGGCCTGCCGAAGCTTTCTCCTCGGACTATAAGTTATCGACAGCTGTGGCCTGTCACATTAACTCTGTCTCTGTCTGGCCTGCCAGAGGGACATATAGCTATTGTGAGAGGAACAACTTTCCTTCCGAGTTGGGAAAGTAGGATACCGGCCTGCCGCCCCTGCTTGTCCATCTTGTTAAGGAAAGCCCACAACAGCACCATCTCTAACAGAAGTTGAGTTAATGGCTTGCCGTCCTCAATATTCTCTAGAGTGGGAAGGTACCAGTGTCCTGCTATAAGAACTCTGTTGATGGCTGGCATGCCAGCATTAACATAGTCCCAATTATCAGGCTTCACTTTACCTCGTAAAAAGTAGAGAGACTCCGGCCTGCCGACCACTCTGCGTATTACGGAGTCCAAGTGAACACTCGTACAAAAGTGCCCTTGTCGTGGAACTTTGTCATCGTTCGGCCTGCTGACGTGACATAGGCTCCACCGCGAGGTTACATTTTCTATAGTGAAAAGTAGAGAGGCTACGGCCTGCCGCCCTCTCTATTATTTACTATTTAAAGTGGACACTGCCACTCGGCACAGGTAATCTCAAGCCTCTGAGACCGCTGTGTTAGATACAGGGCTTGGCGAGATACCCTCACGGGCACTCTGCAGAGACAAGTCCTTGGTGCACTGAGTCTGTGGCATCCCATATGACTGTGTAACTGAAAGGTTTAAACACCGCCCCGGGTCCCCCGAGCCTCTCATAAAGATCAGGGCAGACAGTAATATCACTCCAACTGAAATTACTGCGCTCGTCCGATATCAACCACATAAGACTCGATATTTAAGATCCTAGTCCGAGAGTACCTTTACAGGACTTCATCAGCAGTTGATATACTGATCAGAACAGTCGAGTAGTTTCTCTTACCTCTGAAATACTCGCGTTAGTTCGGTATGGTGCCCAACAGTAATTCGCCAGACGGTTACTATATGTTACGGAGCCATACTTAAGATCTCAAGCCCAATCAACCCTTCTGTAACTACTTCACACAGCCGGCCCACCTAGACGGCCTACGGGGAAGCAATTAACAAGAACCAATCACCTCCAGAAGTGTTCACCGGAGACATCCATCGAGAAGTTACCACGCCGGGAGACCAAGAGCAGAAGATAGAGTGACAGCAAGTAGGAAAAGTGTTGAGTGAACGAAATAAACAGAGTTCCCCCAAAAGTGGCTTAAACACGTATAAATCCACACCAGTGTTAATAATCGGGTCCTAAAACTCTGAGTCATACCCCATACAGTGTGAGTGCTACGGATTAATAATCTGCCATCCATCAGTGAATCAATCTAGAATTAATACAATTTTAACCTACTTTCGAGGCGTCAGCGACTCTACCTAAATTGACCAAAGTGCTAGAAATTATTTCAGAGTCTACCATTGGCTCCCTATTTTCTATACAACCCAGCTGCATACCTATTGGGGTTCTTGACCTTGAACTTTTACCACCGCGACATTCCTGAAAGAAAGCGACAGTGGTGACTCCACTCATAGAAACACTTCTCCCTCGTCCACCCCAGTGTCTCAGAAACTCTCTCGAAGATTTAGTGAAGTTGGTCAACAATACGTGCTCCCTATCTAGCTCCGCGACTGTGCTAGGAGTCAGTGATAATATTAAGTGCTATTCACTGGCAGTGATACACGTCCTATGTTCTCCGTTCCAGATTATTTCTCCAATATAGTGCAAGAGAAATAAAGCTGTATTATTAAACTATATCTTGTGATATACTTATCCTCGGTTTTCCTTTCATTTTATATGTACGTATTTGAACTTGGAAGTCCCAGTGGAGCAGAACTCACCATATTCAATTGTTAATCCTGCATAAAATCAGGGCATAAAATATATATATATATATTTTGTTTATATATACGGTATTATACAGTATATAATTATATATATACTGTATATATAATTATAGAAGACAAGAAGAAAGCGTATAGAGAGTGGTTGGGTAGTAGAGGGAATGAAGGCTTGGAGAGACAGAAATGAACGAGGTATGTGAAGAGAAAGAGATTGGTGAAGAGAATAGTGAAGGAAAGTAAGAGAAGAGTAGATGAGGAATTTGGAAGAAATCTGAGTGTAAAATGGAGGGAGTGTAAAAAACTGTTCTGGAAAGAAGTTAAGAAAGTTAGGGAAGGTAGCAAGGGAAACAGTAAGGGTGTGAAAGATAAGAATGGGAGAATGCTAGCCGAGAAGCAAGAGAGAGTCGAAAAATGGAGGGAGTACTTCAACGAGTTGCTAAATGTAAGGAATGAAGAGCCAGTAAACATAGTTGGATATGGTATGGGAGGAAGAAGAGGAGAAGTATTGGAGATGGAAGTGGGGATCAGGAGGTCAGAAGTGTGGAAAGCCATGAAAAGAGTGAAGTTGGGGAAAGCACCAGGAACAGATGGAGTGTGTGGGGAATGTTGAGGTATGGTGGTGAGATAGTGATCGAATGGGTATGGAAAATCTGCAAACTATCATGGGAGAAGGGGAGTGCACCCGATGACTGGAAGACTGGAATAATAGTCCCCCTATATAAGGGCAAAGGGGAAAGAGGAGTGTGTGGTAACCACCGAGGAATACGTCTTTTAAGCGTAGTAGGGAAGGTGTATAGTAGGGTAGTGATTGAGAGAGTGAGAGTGAGAACGGAGAAATGGAATGGCGACAAGCAGAAAGGTTTTAGGAAGGGAAGAGGATGTGTAGATCAGATTTTTACCCTGAATTGTGTTGTGGAGAAATATCTGGAGAAGCAAAAAAAGGTGTATGTTGCCTTTATGGACTTGGAGAAGGCCTATGTCAGAGTGGATAGAGAAGGTATGTGGAAAGTACTTAGAACATACGGAGTAGATGGCAAGTTGCTGAAAGCAGTGAAAAGCATGTATGAGGGTGCAAAGGCAGCAGTACGTGTGGAGAATGAGCAGAGCGAGTTCTTTGACCTGTATGTTGGGTTGAAACATGGGTGTGTGATGTTCCCGTGGTTGGTTCCTGATATGTGGATGGAGTCATGAAAGAAATACTAGGAATAGCAGTGGATGTTGGTGTATCGCTGAAAAGGGAGGGAAATGAGTGGAAGCTGCCTATACTGCTGTTTGCGGATGATACAGTTCTGATGAGCGATAATGAATGAGAGTTGCTGGGTCTGGTAAATGAGTTTGGAACAGTGTGTGAAAAACGGAATTTGAAGGTAAACGCGGGAAGGAGCAAGGTAATGGTCTTCGAAAGGGGTGAAGTCACAGAGTGTGAGGTGAAGTTGAACGGTCAGGCTATGGAGATCGTCAGCTCTTTTAAGTCTGGTCAGTGTGTTGAGTAAAGATGGGACTATGGATGAAGAAGTGCGGGAGAGAGTGTAACAGGGGAAGAGGGTTGTAGGAACGTTGAAAGCAGTAACAAGAAATAGGGTGGTCAGTATTGAAGTGAAGAAGTTCTTGCATGACAGTGTGGTAATCCCGACACTAACTTACGGAAGCGAAGCATGGACGTTCGGGAAGAGACTCAGACCAAGAGTGAGAGGGGTGGAAATGAGTTACTTGAGAAGTGCATGCGGAGTTACATGGAGGGATAGACAGACGAATGAGGAAGTAAGAAGGGGGTGTGGTGTGGAGGTAGATGTGCTGGAAAGTGTGAAAAGGAACAACTTGAGATGGTTCGGCCATATGGAACTTATGGAAAGCGAGAGAATGACTAAGACGGTGTACGAGAGCGAGGTGGAAGGACAGAGAGGGAGAGGTGCACCGAAGGAGAGGTGAAAGGATGGAGTGAGGAAGTATATGGATGAAGGCGGTGCTGGTTGGGAGGAGGGGCGTCGACTGACTGGGGACATAGGTGCATGGGGGCGGTTCGTTCGTGACCACCCCTTCGGGGATCATGGCGTCAGGCAATAGATATATAAATATATATATATATATATATATATATATATATACTGTATAATATATAGTTATTTTTGTATTTATTTATTATTATTACTGTAAATATACAGTATTATAGTTTACCACTATGTATATAGTTTATAGTTTATATATAGTTTACCACTGCCCTAATGCGGGCCCTCTGGACATCCCGGAGAAGGCCCTGAAGACGCTCTTAGAACTATGTACCAAGGAGTCCCCTTTCCTCTGCCCCCGCGGGAATATGTACCAGCAAATCGACGGTGTAGCGATGGGAAGCCCCCTGGGGGTCCTGTTCGCCAATTTCTTCATGGGAACTATCGAAGAGGAACTCCTGGCTGCCCACCGGCCCATTGTCTACTGCAGGTACATCGATGATATCTTCGTGCGGGTGAAGGACCTGGGCGAACTCAGGGACCTCCAGCAGCGCTTCATGGCCGCCTCCGGACTCAACTTCACATACGAAGAAACCACCGATGGACATCTACACTTCCTCGACCTCCTTGTCTCCCTCCACGACCACGGCTTCAAAACTACCGTGTACACCAAACCTACTAACAATGGCCAATGTCTTAATGGGGAAAGTGAATGCCCTAAACGATACCTACAGTCCACCATCACCGCCTATGTCAGGAGAGCCCTCACCCATTGCACTACCTGGAATGACACACACAATGAACTGGAAAGGCACACCCAGGTCCTAGTCAACAATGGGTATTCCAACACTGACGTCACCAATGCCATCAACCACCACCTAGAAAAATGGTACAAACAAGACCCCCCTAGCACCAACCCGGCCAATGACATTACATTTTTTTTCAGAAACTACATGTCTTCCGACCACACAACAGACTAATCCATTATGAAAGAAATAATTAACAAAAACGTCCTCCCCACCAACCCTGACAATAAAATCAAACTCATTATTTACTACAAATCTCCTATGACCTCCAACCTTGTCCTCCGTAACCGCCCCATTTCCACCAACAACCAAACGAAAGACGATCATGTGATATACCAGCATATTTGCACCTCTGGGGACTGTGGACCCCTATCTTATGTTGGAATGTCACAGACTCGCCTTTCCCGTCGACTAACCCTCCACCTTCAATCTGGCGCTATAAAAGATCACTATCAAGCCCCCCACCATCTTTCCCTAACTCGCGCCGACCTAGACAAACAAGCCACCATACTTGACAAAGAATCAGACCCCAGAAGACTAGCTATTTTAGAAGCTCTATACATCCAAACACTCAACCCCAGCATCAACAACCAAACACAAGACCTGCAAATTCTTCCTTCAGGCAAACGCTACAGGCATGCTGCCCCCCCTCCTCTCGCCCCGCGTCCCCCTTCCTTATGCTTCCACGCTCAGCACACAACTGACAACACCAACCAATCACAGCCACCCACAGCCAACAAACAACCACCGATAAGATTTAGTGCCCGTCTCGCGAATAGACTACCTTCCACCAATGAACAGCCACCACACACCCAGTAGCTCCGCCCACCTCCCTCTACTTGATCCTCGAATTTTGTATAAATAAGATGCATTGTCCCTATTCTAACCATTACCTCTCCATTCCCTGAAGATGCAAGATGTTTACTTGTGAAACGTTGGCTCCACCATGAATTTTGCTAACCTTTTGTACCTCATCTCTGAACCCCAGAGGAAAATTGTTAGAACTATTGAAAGCTGTAACAATAAAATCCTGAATGCTGAAACCGCTATTGCTTTTAACCTCGTCTGTTTAAAAGAGAATCTATTACCTGGCTATACTAACATATATATACAGTATATATATATATATATATATATATATATATATATACCGGTATATTTATATATAATATATATATATATATATATATATATATATATATATATATATATATATACATATATATATATATGTTAGTATAGCCAGGTAATAGATTCTCTTTTAAACAGACGAGGTTAAAAGCAATAGCAGTTTCAGCATTCAGGATTTTATTGTTACAGCTCCTTGTACCAAGGAGTCCCCTTTCCTCTGCCCCCGCGGGAATATGTACCAGCAAATCGACGGTGTAGCGATGGGAAGCCCCCTGGGGGTCCTTTTCGCCAATTTCTTCATGGGAACTATCGAAGAGGAACTCCTGGCTGCCCACCGGCCCACTGTCTACTGCAGGTACATCGATGATATATTCGTGCGGGTGAAGGACCTGGGCGAACTCAGGGACCTCCAGCAGCGCTTCATGGCCGCCTCCGGACTCAACTTCACATACGAAGAAACCACCGATGGACATCTACCCTTCCTCGACCTCCTTGTCTCCCTCCACGACCACGGCTTCAAAACTACCGTGTACACCAAACCTACTAACAATGGCCAATGTCTCAATGGGGAAAGTGAATGCCCTAAACGATACCTACAGTCCACCATCGCCGCCTATTTCAGGAGAGCCCTCACCCATTGCACCACCTGGAATGACACACACAATGAACTGGAAAGGCTCACCCAGGTCCTAGTCAACAATGGGTATTCCAACACTGACGTCACCAATGCCATGAACCACCACCTAGAAAAATGGTACAAACAAGACCCCCCTAGCACCAACCCGGCCAATGACATTACATTTTTTTACAGAAACGACATGTCTTCCGACCACACAACAGACGAATCCATTATGAAAGAAATAATTAACAAAAACGTCCTCCCCACCAACCCTGACAATAAAATCAAACTCATTATTTACTACAAATCTCCTAAGACCTCCAACCTTGTCCTCCGTAACCGCCCCATTTCCACCAACAACCAACCGAAAGACGATCATGTGATATACCAGCATATTTGCACCTCTGGGGACTGGGAACCCCTATCCTATGTTGGAATGACACAGACTCGCCTTTCCCGTCGACTAACCCTCCACCTTCAATCTGGCGCTATAAAAGACTATCAAGCCCCCCACCATCTTGCCCTAACTCGCGCCGACCTATACAAACAAACCACCATACTCGACAAAGAATCAGACCCCAGAAGACTAACTATTTTAGAAGCTCTATACATCCAAACACTCAACCCCAGCATCAACAACCAAACACAAGACCTTCAAATTCTTCCTTCAGGCAAGCGCTACAGGCATGCTGCCCCCCCCCCCCTCCTCTCGCCCCGCGACCCCCTTCTTTACGCTTCCACGCTCAGCACACAACTGACAACACCAACCAATCACAGCCACCCACAGCCAACAACCAACCACCGATAAGATTTAGTGCCCGTCTCGTGAATAGACTACCTTCCACCAATGAACAGCCACCACACACCCAGTAGCTCCGCCCACCTCCCTCTACTTGATCCTCGAATTTTGTATAAATAAGATGCATTTTCCCTATTCTAACCATTAC
Source organism: Paralithodes platypus (assembly GCA_032716605.1). Taxonomy (NCBI): domain Eukaryota; kingdom Metazoa; phylum Arthropoda; class Malacostraca; order Decapoda; family Lithodidae; genus Paralithodes; species Paralithodes platypus. The sequence continues at coordinate 4,513,254 of CM064582.1, forward strand.
CTCTCCATTCCCTGAAGATGCAAGATGTTTACTTGTGAAACGTTGGATCCACCATGAATTTTGCCAACCTTTTGTACCTCCTCTTTGAACCCCAGAGGAAAATTGTTAGAACTATTTAAAGCTGTAACAATAAAATCCTGAATGCTGAAACTGCTATTGCTTTTAACCTCGTCTGTTTAAAAGAGAATATATAATTATATATATATATATATATATATAATATATAATATAATATATAATATATATATATATACTATATAATATATACTGTATATATATATATGAAATTGTAAAATTAAAAGTAAGTTTTCTATTAACCCGCTGAGTACCAGCTAAATATTTATAAATGTACCACCCAGGACCGGCTGATTCTGATTTTTTTTTTAATTCCAGAAACAATAACGAATGGGTTAGGAATGAAGGAAAAACCACGAAAAACCGATCAAAAAGCTCAAAAAATGGTCCTACAGAGCCCCCGAAAACGGATTTTACAAGAGTAAAAAATTTAAGGCAATTTCCCCCAAAAAACAAGTTTTTGCGCGCTCACGCACACGCGGTTGGACTTTGAGAGTTTTCAACCATCGGCATGGTTGCGTGGGATACTTACACAGTTCCCATACAAATCTGAGCCCTCTAGGTGCCATAGGACCGGAGTAATTGGGACCGGACCGGCCAGGACGTAAACCATGCGTCGCTGGGGTTTAGCGTTACATACATTGTGGACGCAAACCCTGCGTCGCTGGGGCTCAGTGGGTTAAAAAAGAACCTGGTATTTATTGAATAAGTAGAAGTAGAGCCAGCAGCAACAGTACAGGAACAAACAGCAACCGGAGTAATTCTTCAATAAGTGTATTATGGTGAGTGGTGATAATTCTATCTAAGTCCCAATATGTGGACTGGATTGTGGTAGATGAAATGTCCCCGAAATGAATGCGGGACACCTCTGGTTACGTGCAAGGTGTGTGGGAGAGTCTCTCGTGTTCTCAGTTATGTGGAAAGGACTGCGCCCTATGCCTGGAAGGTGTGTACTTCCGTGACCATATATGGTCCGAGTTTGAATAATGCAGAACATGCAAATTTAAGAGGTGGTGGTGTGATGTATATATCAAGTCAGCACCCAATAAACAGGTTACGTGTGTACAAAGTTTGGCATTTATGCTGGTGTGGTTCCATCACAACGTTCCAAAATTATGTCGTAAAGACGTTTTCATTATGTTGTCATACGACAAACATTATTGACCTAATCAGACAGAGTGTAAACACGTGGTCACAACATATTTGTTAGTAATTACAAAAGTGTGTCATAACCTATGGAATACATTCTTTTTTACGTCTTTGGCACGTGCCAAAATAGGAATTATATAATGTGATGATGCAACTTGTATTGAACGAACAAGAAAGACGTAAATATAACTTCTGTAGTCTAAATAATGGCAATGTTAATGTTTGTATTGTAGCAACATCAAATAAACGTCTATTATAATATTGTAAACACGTAAAAAGAAACCTAAATAGGAATGTTATATGAAAAACGTGTATATTTGGTAACATTGACTGCATTTTCACTACTAAAAAAAGAAGTTTACAAAATCTGTGTATAAAATATAGAGTAAAAGATAAATGTTATGTTATATATATATACTAACATACCATATCTACTACTAAGACGTTTGTCACTTACACAGGTGTGGTAATATTACAATGTTTCTAACAATACGTCAAATCAACGTTTTTAAGAAGTTCTAATAACAAATACATAGATGACATTACTACACATACTGTTAACACGTTGCTACAATGTATGTTTTTAGTAATTACAAAACGTGATTCATAACCTATGGAGTACATTGTTTTTTTGACGTTGCTGGTACATGCCAAAATAGTAATTACATAATGTGATAATGCAACTTGCATTGAACAAACAAGAAAGATGTAATTAGGACGTACTGTAGGTAGTCTACAAACTGAGAACGTTGATGTTTGTTTTGTGGCAACATCAAGAAAACGTGAAGCACGTAAAAAAGAACCTAAATAGGAACGTGTAAAAAACGTGTACCTTTGGTAACATTGAATGTATTTTCACTACTGAAAATGAACATATCACACATCCGTGTATAAAATGTGGAGTAAAATGTTAATGTTACGTTATATTAATACTAACATACCACATCTACAACTACTACTACGACATTGACCACATCTACTACTAAAGCGTTTGGCACTTATACAGGTGTGGTAATGTTACAACGTTTCTAACAATACGTCATATCAACGTATTTTAGAGGTCCTAATAAAACATACATAAATGACATTACCACACATAGTGTTAACACATTGCTACAATGTACTGTATGTTTTAGTAATTACATAATGTAGAAATGCAACTTGTATTGAACAAACAAGAAAGACGTAAATATGATGTTAATAGTCTATATAATGGCAACGTTAATGTTTGTTGTTTAGCAACATCAAGAAAACGTTCATTATAATGTTGTGAGCACGTAAAAAGAAACCTAAGTAAAGCTGATATATGATACTGAAGAAAAAAAACGTGTAAATTTTGTATCATTGGCTGTATTTTCACTACTGAATAGTTACGTATCACAAATCACAAATCCGTGTATAATAATTATGTAGAGTAAAAGTTAAACGTTTTGTTATATTAATACTAACATATCACATCTACAACTACTACTACGACATCTACTACCACAACATTTGGCACTTATAGAGGTGTAGTATATTACTATGGTTTTTATCAATATGTCAAATCAACGTTTTTAAGAGGTTCTAATATAACATACATTGATGACATTACCAAACATAGTGTTAACACGTTACCACAACGTATTTTTAGTAACTATAAAATGTGTTTCATAACCTGTGGAATACATTATTTGTTTATGTATTTGACACGTGCCAAAATATGAATTACATAATGTGATAATGTAACTTGAATTGAACAAACAAGAGAGATGTAAATCAAACGTTGCTAGTCTACATAATGACAAAGTTAATGTTATATATATGGCAACAAAATGTAAACGTCCATAGTGTCTGGAGTCACAATATCATTAGCTTGCTATATGACGTCTGACCAGTATGGAGGTCACAATATTGACATAGGGGTACACTGTACCGGCTATGGTACACCAGGTACTCGTTATATTAATAGTGGATTGTGTTGAGGGTTGTGGATAGGGCCTGGAGCCACAATATCATTAGCTTACTATATGAGGTCTGACCGGTATGGAGGTCACAATATTTACATAGGGGTACACTGTACCGGCTATGGTACACCAGGTACTCGTTATATTAATAGTGGATTGTGTTGAGGGTTGTGGATAGGGCCTGGAGCCACAATATCATTAGCTTGCTATATGAGGTCTAACCGGTATGGAGGTCACAATATTGACATAGGGGTACACTGTACCGGCTATGGTACACCAGGTACTCGTTATCTTAATAGTGGATGGTGTTGAGGGTTGTGGATAGGGTCTGGAGCCACAATATCATTAGCTTGCTATATCAGGTCTGACCGGTATGGAGGTCTCAATATTGACATAGGGGTACACTGTACCGTTTATGGTACACTAAGTACTCGTAGTATTAATAGTGGATTGTGTCGAAGGTTGTGGATAGGGTCTGGAGCCACAATATCATTAGCTTGCTATATGAGGTCTGACCGGTATGGAGGTCACAATATTGACATAGGGGTACACTGTACCGGCTATGGTACACCAGGTACTTGTTATATTGATAGTGGATTGTGTGGAGGGTTGTGGATAGGGTCTGGAGCCACAATATCATTAGCTTGCTATATAAGGTCTGACCGGTATGGAGGTCAAAATATTGACATAGGGGTACACTGTACCGGCTATGGTACACCAGGTACTCGTTATATTAACCCTCTCAGACATATGACTCAATTTTGAGCCTATTAGGGATACTTTAAAGCCTTTGTTACCATCAGGGGTATTTAGAAACCTTTAATTTAGTTACTTCAACCTCTGCAGTTGTCTTTGAGTTAGCTGTGGGCAGAAAACTAATTTTGGAGAGGTAATTATAAGAGTGAGAGAACTCTATTTCTTATTGGTAATCTGGCAACCTCTGTGTCATATGAGTCTGAAAGGGTTAATAGTGGATTGTGTTGAGGGTTGTGGATAGAGTCTGGAGCCACAATATCATTAGCTTGCTATATGAGGTCTGACCGGTATGGAGGTCACAATATTGACATAGGGGTACACCGTATCGCTAATGGTACACCAAGTACTAGGGGAGGTGTGGCGGAGTGGTCTTGCCACTAGACTGGTAATCGAATGGACCCGGGTTCGAATCCCAATATGTCAATGTGAAGATATTATTGGGATGGAATTTGTGCTGTACCTAGTATCAGTGCATTACCACAGCACATCGAAATGCCAATAAATACCCTCATTGTTCCCTGATTAAATAGCATTGTATGAATATTCCCATATTCAAAAATATGCTACAGGGGGGCAATGCCTAGTGAGTTAATTGCTCAATAGGTGGCGTTCTGGAAGTGAGGGTCTGAGCCTGGGGGATGAGACTGTGAAGCACAGAGGCGGAGCAGCTTCAGAGATGGAGTTGCTTCGAACCGTGAAGCTTTGCATGTCTCACTCCCTAGACTGGAGCAAGACTTCACGGGCCTCACCGTGTTCAGCGGTATTGTGTAAAGGCTATCAGCCTATGCCCGAGAGGGAGTAGTTGGAATATAGAAGAAAAAAAAGTACTTGTTATATTATTAGTGGATTGTGTCGAGGGTTGTGGATAGGGTCTGGAGCCACAATATCATTAGCTTGCTATATGAGGTCTAACCGGTATGGAGGTCACAATATTGAAATAGGGGTACACTGTACCGGCTATGGTACACCAGGTACTCGTTATATTAATAGTGGATTGTGTTGAGGGGTGTGGATAGGGTCTGGAGCCACAGTATCATTAGCTTGCTATATGTGGTCAGTCCGGTATGGAGGTTACAATATTGACATAGGGGTACACTGTACCGGCTATGGTACACCAGGTACTCGTTATATTAATAGTGCATTGTGTTGAGGGTTGTGGATAGGGTCTGGAGCCACAATATCATTAGCTCTATATGAGGTCTGACCAGTATGGAGGTCATACTATTGACATAGGGGTATACTGTACCGGCTATGGTACACCAGGTACTCGTTATGTACCCATGTAGTTATGTACGCTATGTAGTGAATTGTGTTGAAGGTTGTGAATAGGGTCTTGAGCCACAATATCATTAGCTTGCTATATGAGGTCTGACCGGTATGGAGGTCGCAATATTGACATAGGGGTACACTGTACCACTTATGGTACACCAAGTACTCGTTATATTAATAGTGGAATGTTTCGAGGGTTGTGGATAGGGTCTGGAGCCACAAGCATACAGTATTAGGGAGCATACAGATAACTTAGCAATAGAACTTCCTGTTCACCAGCCTTCACCACAGCTAGTGGCTCTGTGTACAGTTGCATACCAATAATCACGTTACCAGTATGAAATAAAATATATCTGTATATAAAGTAAATGAGGGAACTAGTATCATCATACAAATATATTGTATGAAATTCCTAGATAGTGGACACACGATGTTTAAAGCAGTCTAAATCATAGGATGAAAGAAAGATTGATTGAGGGAGAGAGTTCCAGAGTACACTTGTTGACTTGAAGAAACTCTGAAAATTCGCTAATTCTTTGGTTGGAGAGCTGGACTGTGTTGAAAGGCGGGTGCCTCACACTTGCCGCAAGGGAGGGGGTATGCACTGAGAGAGCTCTGAAGAACATGTAATTGTTGTAATAGAGATAGAAGAGTAAAATAGATGCAATTTGCAGCGTATAGAAAGAGATTGCAGGGAAATAGTAAGATGAAGTGAATTGATGAGGTGAAATGCTCTTGACTTTACTCCTGGCCACTCTTACTGATTATATTTGTGTCTCACCTACACAGAGTAATCCAGCTATCTCTCACAAAAGTTCTCTCTCCCTAAGACTACACCACACAAGCACAGTAGGCCTATACTTCTTTCCTATGCACCAACTTTTTTTTTTAAATACATGATGACGACAAAAGCCAAGCCTGGAGTCCCTAGGGGGGGTCGACCATAAATGCCCAACAGACACTGGATGCTTACCAAATAACTTTCAAAATGTCTTGGACTGTGGCCTGACCCCCTAAATTTCAACTTCTGCAACATTCGTTGCCTCTCCTCTAACTTCTACTCTTTTGAAAACCACCTCTTTTCCAACCAACATGATCTTTTTTCCTTTGCTAAAACCCAGTTGCCTGAGGCAATTTACAGCAAACCCTACTCTGCATCCTCCTACAATCTCTATCCTCAGCTTCAAGCCAAAGTTGGACGTTGTGCGTATCTGCGCAACAATTTTACTTGCTATCGTGTTCTCAACTTTGATTATAATGAGTTCTCAACTCTCTGGCTTAAGCTATCTTGTCACTCTCAAACTAAATATATCTATCCTGTTGATCTCTCCCCAAATTCTACTAACTATCCAAAACAATTTGAGTATCTTATATCTAAAGTGGAACACTGTCTATCCATCTCTCCCTTCTCTTAAAACTCCATCTTGGGTGATTTCAATGTTCACCACTACCTATGGCTCTCCTCTCATTTCACTGACCAACCTGGTGACCAAACCAATATCTTTTCTATCCTTAATGACCTAGAGGAGTTAGGTCAGCACTCTACTCGTTTCCCTGACTGCCTTGGATATCAGCTCAACATTCTTGACTTATTAATAACTTCTAATCCTTCTGCTTACTCTGTACATCTTTTCTGTTCATTGCGCTCTGCTGACCATAATCTTATCTCTGTTACTCGTCCTATCTCTCCAGTGCAGCCGTTGACCCTCCCAGCCTGTGGCCTTTGTGGCACTTTGGAGCGGCTGACTGTGAGGCTTTTCGGCAGTACGTCTTTGATTTCCCATGGAATAATTTTTCCTTCGGTGGCCAGGAACCCTTGGAGTGCGCCAAACACGTTACCGAGGTGATAATATCGGACATGGAGGCATCCAGTCTATTTTTTTCTCTCAGTCTAATGAACAAACATTCTGGTTTACTCACGCTTGTTCTACTGGAACAAGCATACCAATGGTAGGCCTACCGTCGCCTTCTAACTCTTAAATCTCATAACCTACATAATTCTGATCAAAATCGTGGTAAATCTGTTCTTCGACTTGCCAAACACTCTTTTATTTATAGCAAATGTAATGAACTTTCAAATTCCAGCTATTCCCAATCTTTCTGGCATTTTGTCCAAACATTCTCCAACATATTTACTTCCTTATCATTTCCTCCTTTTTCCACTCCAATGGAACCACCAACACTTCTTCCTCTGACAAAACTGAACTCTTCAATCAAACTTTTGCCTACTGTATAACTCAGCATTAGACGATTCAGGTGTTATTCCTCTCCCCCCCCCCTCGTTTCTCGCACTTATGCCTAATATCTTAATCTCTTTTAAAGATGTATTTTCTGTCCTCTCTGGAATTAATACTAAGAAAGCGTACAGATCATTGGTGTTCCTCCCATTGTACTCAAAGACTGAGCCTCCGTGCTGACTCCCTGTCTAGGCAAACTATTTTGTCTCTATTTTCCTTGAACATCTTCCCTTCTTGCTGGAGGTTTGCCTTCATTCAACCTGTCCCAAAGAAGGGTGACCCCTCTCAACCCTCTAATTATCGTCTAATTGCTATCATTCCTTGCATCTCTAATTGTTAATAATCTATTCTTAATTCAAATTGTTTTAACCCTTGTCTATCGGGGCCCGACTTAAGTCCATATGGAGAAGAAAGGACTATGTGGCAGGGCCCGACTTAAGTCTGTGTACAATTTTGGCGCAATATTGGCTCTGAGAGAGAGCCGAGCGGTGGGAGGAGCATAGGTTGCCTCATGACCGCTCGCCACGACCGTCGTGGGCCCACTGACATGTACTCCACACTACTCCACCCTCTCTCACTCGCTACACATGTAATTATGTAACGAAATGACCGTATTTTAGCGATTTTGCCCTTCAGTTGCACGATCGTTGCAAGACAACCAGTGATCGTAGAAGGATGGTTCGGGTGTCATTGGAAAGCTCAATTTACGCCCTTTGAGGGATACATACTTGTATTACGCTCTGTCTCTTGTTTATGTATGAAAAAGAGCACGGAAACAACCCCACAAAAAAAAAGCGCTTGGCGGCACAGTGAATATACTCCACCACCCGCTCTTTGAGTGTTAAGGATCTGTCTTTCCATTATCTTAATTCTGGAATTAAATTAAAAAATACGGTAAAGTCAAAATGTCTGGACACTCAGTGCTTGAAGCAGTTTAATTCATAGGATGAGGGAAAGATAGAATGAGAAAAAGATTATCACAGTTTACTTGTTGAGTGGAAGAAATACTGGGGAAATCAGTTCACTCTTGGGTGAGAGAGTTGGACAGAATATAGGAGGTAATATGTAGAAAGCTGGATGTCACTTGCTCTCCGTTAGGTAGGAGGTAAACACTGAGAAAGCTCTGACGAACACTGATTATTATATTAGTGGTAAAAGAGTAAGAGAGATGCAACATTGTGGCATGTAAAGAAAGATTGTATATGATTTGTAAGAGGAGGTGAGTTGATGATACGTCGAGGTGCTTTTGACCTTACCCTTTCAAGAAGTACGGAATGGTTAGAACCTCCCCACACATGCACACAATATTCAGTACATGGGCACAGTGCCCCTGTACGTAACAAAAAGCTGTGTGTGGGTGAAGAATTCACTGAGACGGTTGAGCACACCTAACTTCTGGGAAACTGTTTTCAGCATGAGTGGCAACATGGTTTTTCCAAGAAAGGTCAGAAGAAAAAGAAGCACCAATAATATTGAGAGGAGACGAAGTGTTGATTTATGTGTTGTTGAAGAGTAAGGGATAGTCATGTGGAAGATTGTGAAAGGTAAATAGATGGAGAAATTAGGTTTTAGAATCATTGGAGGTATGTATAAATAAGGTGTTGTCAGTATAGAAAAACCAACCAACGAATCGCAAGAGTTACAGGCTACTGAACAACCTACATTCCCAAAGTTGAGACATCTTTGCCCTAATCAGAAATAGTTGACAGATCAGATGATATAATTATGTGATATGGCCTCATCACTTGAGTTTTGAAGTAACTGCATGGTGGGTCGATGTCTAAAGCTAGTTGACAAGAGTAAGATAGAGTCATTGGCAAATGGCTTGATAGGACTAGACTCTATAGGTACAGTTAAGAAAATCAGTAATGAATATCCTAGGTTCGAGTCCTTGGAGTGCCACATGTATTTGTTGATTTCATTAATTGAGTTGAAGTAAAGTTGGTTGGTGAAAACAAATATGAATTAATTCTGGTTCAGGAGCAATTTATAACGAGGCCTTCCCGAGGGTTAAGTGCCCCATTAATTACTACTTCCATTCGTCTATACATTAGGCTACCATAGCACAGTTGAAATGTATGTACACATTCTCAGATTAATATGCAGGATTCGAAACTGCATAATAAATCGTAGGCTTGTGCATAATTTTGTTACCTGTCTTGATAGCGTAATGCATAAATGCGCGGAATTTCGGTGTGAGTATCCTAGGTTCGAGTCCATGGAGTGCCACATGTATTTGTTGATTTCATTAATTGAGTTTAGAAGTAAAGTTGGTTGGTGAAAAAATATGAAACAAATATGAATGTATGCAGTAGGTTGAGGAAATGAGCGATGGTCGTCCATCTATGGAACAGCCATGGAAAATGGAGATAAAGGCACAGACAGAAGGACAGAAACAGAACGATGGTACTGTATTTTGGAAACAAGTGATTTGTGCCAGGCACTAATTGAAAGAATGTGGATATGTCTAGCGTAATAGAAAAGGTCTTACCAAAGTCCCGAAAAGAGCATAACCAAGAGTTAGTCACATAAGAAAGAAAATCACCAGTAGAGCGGCCATTAAAGAAACTATAACGGCGATCTGAAAGTAAGTTTTGGGAAGAGTAATTCTTAAGAAATTTTGAATGAACAATAGATTAAATAACTTTAGAGATGCAATATATGATAGCAATTAGACGATAGTTGGAGGGTTGAAAGCAGTCTCCCTTCTTCGGAACAAGTTGAATGAGAGAAGAATTCCAGCAAAAAGGGAAGTTGCTTGAGGAAAGAGAGAGACGTAATAGTTAGCCTAGGCTGAAAACCAGCATGGAAGAACAGTTTTTTAGTACAACTGAAGGAACACCATCTGGGCCATATGCCTTCTTAATAGTAAGATCAGAGAGACCAGAAAACGCATTCTTACAACAGATTAAGATATTAGACATAAGTATGAGAGAGGGAGAGGTGGAGAGGGAGAAATAGCACCGGAATCATCTAAGGTAGTTTCTAGAGAAAGTTTGAGTGGAAAGTTCAACCAGAAACACTGGGATGATCTAGAGATCGAAAAGTCAATATGTTTGCTTTTGATAAAAGAATGTTTGGTAAGTCGAAGAACAGATTGGGTTCGATGCTCGGCATAAACATAGAGAGTATGAGATTCTTGATTTTGAAATTAATGGTACTGTTTGGATGCTTCCTCCTTATTGTGGACAGCAGTAGAAAAAGCGTGAGTAAACCAAAAATTTGTTTTGTATTCGAATGAGAGAAATAAAGTAAATTGTATGCCTTTATATCCGAGGTGATTACCTCAGTAATGTGTTCAGCACACTCCGCGGGTCACCGGCCATGGAAGAAAAAATAATTCTTACAAAATTATATAAAGTGGTGCCGAAGTTCCTCCCTATCGGCAGAGCGAAAATGCCAAAAGCGGAGCCGATGCGCCTGTGAAAATCGGATGGCCATACTGGTACAGAGATAAGGAAGCACCGAAACCCAGCCGACTCCACAAGAAGGAAAAGATCCGTAAAAAAACGACACCCAGAAGAAGATTGCAGATGGAGAAGCCCCTCAACAGAACCAGCGCTGCTGCATCAACAAAGACACAAGCCCCGCCTCCAGCACCAACCACCATGGAGACCGAAGAATCCCATAAAAAAGAGTAGAAACTCTAGGCGAGATAGGAAGCAAGCCAAAAGAAGAGAGCCGAAATCATCAAAAAAGCTGAGGAGGAGGAGAAGAAGAAATGGGAGGAAGAAGAAATCAGAGCACCAAAAGGAATTCATCAGAGAAAATGCAGATTTTGACTACAACACAGATGATGAAGAAGACAGATGTAGAAGAATTAGAGTCCATGATTCAATGAAGAGGTCCTAGGACCACACTGGCAGGCTCAACAAAGCCTGCATACCCTCTTCGAGAGTACAAATCTTTAACAAAAACAACAACCGCCACAATCGGTTCAGTCTGCTGTTCTTGGAAACACAGACTTCCTCTACCTCCTCCCCCCCAGCTCCCCCTTCAGTAGCTACCGGCACCAAAGAAGCGCAAACAAGAAAAAGATAAATGTATTAGACAAAGAAGAAAGGACAAATGATAGACTGACGAGAGTATTGCTGTAGACATTATATACCTTGATTTTCAATAGGCCCTTGACAAAGTACCCCACAAACGATAATTGATAGAATTAAAAGCGTATGGAATACAAGGGAGAGTATTGAGATGGGTGGAAAATTGGTTCAGTGAAAGAAAGTACAGGGTAGTCATAAACGGTAAAGCATCGAAATGGACCAATGTAAATAGCGAGGTACCCCATGGATCGGCTTTAGGGCCAGATCTCTTTCTAGTTTATATAGATGACAGAGATGAGGGCGTCACCTGTACAATCTCAAAGTGTGTAGATGATACAAAAGTTGCAAATACTGTACTCTCAAACGAACATGAAGAAAATATGCAAACATAACCTAGATAAGCTGTCATTTTGTGATAAAATTTAGCAAATGAGTTTTAATGCGGATTAATATAGAGTACTCCATATCGGAACCCAAAATGAGAAAGCAAAATATTCAATGAATGGCACTCAGCTTAAGAGTGTAGACAGAGAAACTGATTTGGGAGTAACAACATCGAGTAACCTAATACCAGAAGTTAGGAAGGCAAATATAATTAATGGCTTTATTAATGGTTTAGATGCTTATGTTCTGGGTGTGGTGTCCCGAGTTCGAATCCCGGGAGGGCCATATGCTTTCATTAGTTTATTCAGGTACATTGGGGTTTGTAATGGATGATTAATGTTAAGAACGGGGTGTTACTTATTTCTATAGGTTCAGGAACTATTGTATAGCGAGGCCGGTCCTTAGTGATCTTGGCCCCATTCAATGTTCTTTCCTCTCACTACAACATTACACTTTCCATAATGCAGTTGGGTCTGAGTACATGATTAGATTGATATCGATAATTCGAAAATGGATATTAATCGTGATCGTGTACTCAACCTTTAACTGTGTTGGTGGTGTAATGGTTGTGGCGTCCTGAGATCGAATCCCGGGAGGGCCATATGCTTTCATTAGCTTATTCAGGTACATTGGGGTTTGTAATGGATGATTAATGTTAAGAACGGGGTGTTACTTATTTATAGGGGAGATGACGAGGCCTGACCAAGAAAGGCCAAAACCAACCCACAACCTGCTCACATCAACCAACAATAATTCCAACAACACCTGTCGAATTGCTAACATAAAGACGCAGCCACCACAACCCGGACCATCCAAGATCCAAGACCAACCTCAACACCAGCTTGTCCTAAGCAAGCCGGAGAATGCGCCCTCAACTCTCAAGAAAAGCCTGGAACCCCAGGACTACAGGGCCCATTCAAGCAAAATCCTAACACCCCCGGGCTTGAGTACAGTGAGGAGCTATTTATGCAAATTCCCCATCAACCCCCTCAATACCCCCCATCGAGTCTTGTAATCATCCTTCTAGCCAGATTAGCCATGCTAGACAACAAGCCATTTCCACTTACCAACCTTCCTCTCTGTATACCACATTAAAATACCCAAATTCCTTATCCATTCCCCAACACAGTAATTCCCTATTCATTCCTGAACAGGTCATGCCTGAGGATAGCCCCCTTGCCAGAAACTGTAGAATTTCCTCTTCTGTTAGAAGTCACACTACAAATAATTTTAGTGCAACCTCCCTCTCCTCTATTAATCAAAAAGCACTCTCCCACACGCCCCTACTACCCCGAGAGATAAGCCCCTTGACGCCGACCCAAAAAGGGTTACTACCTGCCCGAACCATAGATAAGTCAAGCAACACTGGGATCCCTAGATAGACAGGGAATCCGGGCAATACATCCGCTAGTGAGGAACTTCCATTTGGAATACCAAGACCACCGGGAGTAACCTTGATAAAACAATCTTTGCAAACCCTGTAATAGCTAAAGGTGAAAATAACCTTGTGTGAAGAGAAGAGAGAAGAAAGAAGAAAGAAGAAGACGAGCTGGGCTTTACGAGAGTGTGTGGAATTCGCTAAGCCCCTATAGACGACCGGGAGGACAACTGATCAGTGACAACGTGCTCGCCACATTTCCTACCAGTGCTTCTATCTCTTCCTAAATTCTTTAAGTGTTCTCTTATTTTGTTGTGGTAACAAGGATTTTAACAAGGGTTAACTGGGTATGTTGAGATTCATAATTAACGTAAATTTCGAAGTTTGTCTATTCTTCCCTTTTACTATTTATTATTTGCTCTGATAAGGGATACCAAATACATAATTATCTATCGTGAGATTATAATATATATACTTCTTGAATACAGTCTCCTGTATTCTCCATGGGAAATATACATATGTTCATCTGGGAATAAATACAACACACTTACACGTCAATTTCCGTGAATACTTACTCAGACCTAGTTTATATGTTAATTCATCATTTGGGTACATAAATCATAGATAAGTTTATTCACAGTGAATTGCTCAATCAGTTATTTAGTTATGACTACTATTTGTTATCACGCTAATTGAATTATTATTCATTTGTGTATTATTCAAGTTGTTTTCACTCGCTGTTCATGCAAGTTACCTTAACTTATTGTAACTTATTGTTTGTTTCAAATTCAGTCACGCATACATGACTATTATCCAAATCTAACCTATTTACGAATTTATATTCATAGTTATTACTCCCCGAGTTATTTGAGTTTATTCTCCAGTTCAATTTATTATAACTTATTAATCGTTTAGAAGTCAAGTAGTGTCTTAATTTACATACTTTCAGTACCGCGTGTATGCTAGTCGCATTATTTACCTTGAATGAAACCATATTTAGAACTTTTCAATATTTACCTTCAGGACAATACTTATTGTGCTTGAGACTTAACATTTCTGTGTATTATTATTTGTATGTTCATTTAGTGGCATACGTATTATTTATATATTAATTTGATAACATTATTATTATTTATGATCTTTTATTAACATAGTTATTAATCATATGTTCATTTAGAAACATTATTATATCTCATATGTTTCCCCAGTAACCATAACTATATTTATGTGTTACTGAAACTTATCTTCTAACATCATCTGATTATGTACCCTAGCTATTAAGGAATAACACTAGTGAACATTTTCTGTGTATTTTGTGTCCATTGATTATTATTGAGTGTGATTATTAACCCACTGAGCCCCAGCGACGCAGGGTTTGCGTCCACAATGTATGTAACTCTAAACCCCAGCAACACATGGTTTGCGTCCTGGCCGGTCCGGTCCCAATTACTCCGGTCCTATGGCACCTAGAGGGCTCAGATTTGTATGGGAACTGTGAAAGTATCCCACGCACCCATGCAGATGGTTGAAAACTCTAAAAGTCCAACCACGTGCGCGTGAGCGCGCAAAAACATGTTTTTGGGGGGAAATTGCCTTCAATTTTTTACTCTTGTAAAATCCGTTTTCGGGAGCTCTGTAGGACCATTTTTTGAGCTTTTTGATCGGTTTTTCGTGGTTTTTCCTTCATTCCTAACCCATTCGCTATTGTTTCTGGAATAAAAAAAAAATCAGAATCAGCCGGTCCTGGGTGGTACATTTATAAATATTTAGCTGGTACTCAGCAGGTTAAGCCAAGGCTAGTAACTTCCCAGCAGAGAGGAATCCAAGTTGTTGATTGACGCTATTTTCTAAGGTGGAAACCGCATTCAGATTATATCACGTTTTATTATAACTTGGCATAACAATAGGCAGGTCATTCGAGCATAGATCCAAAGGTGTAATCCTCAAACTTTACAAGTCCCTAGTCCGTCCTCTTCTGGAATATTGCGTTCAATCCTGGTGCCCCTACTACCTAAAAGATATTGATGAGCTTGAACGAGTTCAATGTAGAGTTACCAAAATGATGTCTAATCTAAAAAACAAACCATACGTGGAGCGTCTTAGAGAATTATGTATTTTTCCTTTAACCCAGTGCAGATTCTGAGGAGACCAAATTTAAGTCTTCAAAATCATCAAAGGCATCGGCAATATGAACTGTAATAAGTACTTTACAATCGACCAATCAAACTACACGCTAGGAAATGGTTGCAAAATCATTGGTAAATTTTTTAACTCACATGAGTCTAAGAATTTCTTCTTGAATCGAGGTTTGAACTTGTGGAATGGGCTTCCTCGAGATGTTATAGACTGCAGCACTGCTGATTCCTTTAACCCACTGAGCACCAGGCAGTATAATATAAATGCACATTCCAGGCCCGGCAGGTTGTCAAAAAAAATCATTTTTCCAGAAAACACCTGGAATGGGTTAGACATGAAGGAAAAACCACAACAAAAGGATCCCCTAGCTCATTAACCTGACAAGCGCGATATGACAGTAGGTGCTAGGGTAGTTATTTGTGCATTTCTAGCCCTGGATTCTGACAGAATTCGTTATATTTACAATATAAACCATTATTTGTTTTCGGTATGCTTTTATTTTACATATATGATGTATATATGAACCTTCAAGAGTGCTAAAATAAGTGGGAAAAGCATTTGGGTGGTGAAAAACGAAGATATTGGCCACCCGGTCATAATCTCAGGCGAGAGAGAGAGACAGGCAGCCTTCCCCTCTCGCTGTCTGGGAGTCAACTGAGGAGAGCGGGGCGGTGTGTGCCGGTGTCTGGGTGTTGCATAACGATCTTTTATGCAACCCACTTGTGCTACATTATCGCGGGAGAGAAAAATAACCGATAAATGATGATAATAAGAGGAAAAATAGGTGATAATTGAGGAGGGGAGGGAGGGGGGAATAAGGTGGGGAAGGAGGGGAGGGGGTGGGTGAGATTTACATGGATGAGTACTGGAGGGGAATTATCTCACCTAGAGACAAATTCCTTTGTTTTGATAGGCCCTTTTTTTTTATGGAATGCTTTTTTTATGGTCCTGCTTCCGTGAGGCCTATCGCGTTCCCTATAGGAAGCCTTCCGTGAGGCCTATCGCGCTTGCCGGGTTAAGGGGTATTATAGGGCGCCCGAAAGTTGGAATTAACATGTGAAAATGGGTAGGCAAAAATATGCAAAAACACGGTTTTGCGCGCTCACGCGCATGCGGCTGAACTTTGAGGGTTTTCAACCATCGGTACTGCTGTGTGGGATACTTAGCAGTTTCCGTACAAATCTGAGCCCTCTAGGTGCCATAGGACCGGAGTAATTAACCGCGATGCACTCTATGCGGCTCTGGGGTTTAGCGTTACATACATTGCCAACGTATAACATCGTCGCTGGTACTCAAGGGGTTAAACATCGCCTTGACAAACACCTCGCTTAAACCCGCGACTGATTGCTTTTGTAAATTAATGACTTTTTTCTCAGATACATCGAGGATCACTTGTAGCTGTGTTATGTTATTAACCCAAATCATCCCCTTCTAATATCTCCTAACCATGCCAGGTCTTACGGAATTGCTTCCCTTTCTAATTGTCCCTTACCCACTCTGAGCCACTTTTGAACACTTTGAACAGCAGTGATTTAGAGGGTAAACAACCTTGAGGGGTCGCTAGACCTGTTCTTGCTTGACTACCTGTGTACTCCTTTGTACATCTTTCATAACCCAGAGCTGCTAGAGCTGCAAGACCTCATACAATGGTACACCCTGAGGACGCCTTATCGTCACTTTGATGAGTTAAGTGTGCATGGGAAGACAGAGCTGCCACAAGTATTGAGGAAGGAACTGAGGCGAGAGACGTGAGTCATGCAGATGAGAGCTGCTCCCCTCCCCTTCCACGTCCTACAGACGAAGGCCCTAACAAATACACTGAAGAAGGCACGGCTGACATCGAGGTGATAAGAGGATGAGACGACCTGGCCTGGATGACCAGCTTCACCATCCTTTAACCCGTCCAGCCCCGGCTAGTTTTGTAATGTTTGTTCACCAGAACCCGGCCGGTTTTCAAAAAATGGTTTAATTCCAGAAACAATAGCGAATGGGTTAGGAATGAAGGAGAAACCACGAAAAACCGCTCAAAAAGCTTAAAGAATGGTCCTACAGAGCCCCCGAAAACGTATTTTACAAGAGTAAAAAATTGAAGGCAATTACCCCAAAAAACCAGGTTATTGCGCGCTCACGCGCACGCACGTGGACTTTGAGAGTTATCAACCATCGGCACGGTTGCGTGGGATACGTACACAGTTCCCATACAAATCTGAGCCCTCTTGAGTGGCTACACCTGAGGTTACGGTCGGCGCAATTAGGGTGATGCGCCAGGTGCGTCTCTGGGGCTGTGCGTTACATACATCGCCGACGCGCCGCTGGGGCTGTACGGGTAAGTTGCAGTAAGCAACTATAGGATTGTTCGACGATAGGTTAGAGTACTCGTAGCAATAAGGGTAGAACTTGTATGGCCTCGAGGATGTTCTGGAGGACCTTGATCAATTGCCTGTAAATGTGTCCATTTTTCTTTGAGGTTAGCTACCAAGTTATAACATATCAACTCATTAGTTGAATGACTGAGAAGTCTTGCCTAGTTTTTCTATTAGCTTGTAGAGCCCTCGATATCGGTACCATTGACGAGATTGAAGAGGTAGACGTTAGTGGTCATTAGCTTATTGAATGAGTTAGTTTGCAAAGAGAGAGATAAGTCAATATTAGGATCTGTCAAGCCCTAAGCAGACGGATAATATGAATTGTCAACCACAAGTGAAACGTCCTAGATTTGATAAACTATGTACAGATCGTTGCCCCCTTGATTGTCTTGTAAAGACTCACGAAAGATAACTGCAACTTTTATCATTCGCAATCAGAGGGACGATAGACCGTCCATTGCAAGAACGATATTAGAGTTAATCATTATTGCCGTACCCGTTTAGTAAGGACGCTACCATTAAATTAACAATATGCTGTTTCATTGTATTAATGCTCCTAAGTTCAATTAAGAGATTAACTTCACCCCGTTGATCAGAATAAGGTTAAAGACTTAATTCACTAAGAGGTTAAGTACTTGTCCTAAAAGTGAAGACTTACTGTTGTGTTAGAATCAGTCTGTTTTGATTGTGTGTTCGTTCCTTGCCGAATTGAAGACTTGATTAATGAGTGTTAATTATTTGCCCTAAGTGTAGAGATTTATTGCTGTGTTGGAATCAGTCTGTATTTGATTGTGTGTTTGATCATTGCCGAGTTGAAGACTTGATTCATGAGAAGGTTGATTGCTTGTTCTAAGTGTGAGGACTTATTATTGTGGTAGACTCAACTTGTACATGAATGTGAATTTAAAACTTGTTAATGAATGTGTATGTAATGATTGCCGAGTTAAAGTATTGAAAGTAAGGTTGTCGCCAGTTAAGTAACATATTGTCTGTTGACACGAGCACAGTCCGTATCAATTTGTCACTGATACCATATTGTATACTGCTGTTATTGTTATACTGTGTTCTATATGTATTCCTGTTCACTAGCTTTAAGTTAATACAACCGTTTTGTATACTTCTTTGATTTCTCATGGAATTAATTTTTCTTCCGTGGCCGGGGACCCATGGAGTGTGCCGAGCACATAACCAAGGTCATCCTCTCAGGCATGGAGGCATATATTCCATTTTCTTTCTCTCAGTCTTGGTTTACTCACAAGTGTTCTACTGCTGTTCGCAAGAAGGGGGAAGCATTCATACAGTACCGTCGCTTTCAAACTCAATAATCTTGTGCTGTATATGTTTCTGCTTGGAATCAAGCCAAATCTGTTCTTCGACTAGCCAAAAACCTCTTTTTTAAATACAAAATGTTCTGAGCTTTGCAGCTCTAGCTCTTCCCAAGTGTTCTGGCATCCAGCAAAAACCTCTCCAACCATTTTACTTCCTCATCTTTTCCTCCTCTTTTCCACTCTGACGGCGCTACCATCACTTCTTGCTCTGACAAAGCTGAACTCTTCGCCTAAACTTTTGCTAAAAACTCCACCTTGGATGATTCCGGTGCTATTCCTCCCTCTCTACCCCACTCTCACTTACTGTTATGCGAGTAGATTATTTTTACTGCATTTAGAATAGTTTGTTATGTTCACTATCGTGAAGCTGAGAACCTAAATTAACCAACGGGGTCAGAACAGGCTTGGATAATACAATAAGGATATCAATCTCTACCAAAGTCACAGAATACACAATTGCGGTTCAGACGTTGTATTTCTTATGTAGCTAGGGTACAAATATGACATGAATCAAGTCTCATCTACATAGAAATGAGCTTGAAGGGATATGGATCGTAATAATTGGTATAAAACACATATAAATTCACTTTGTATACTAAGTGAAATAAAGATGAACACTAGGATCAAAATTAAGTATAAAGAACAACGTAGTGAATCACTATAGGATCACAAAATAAATAACACAGAGACGTTTGGTCTCAATAATAAATAATTTATTAATATCCTGAAGGTAAATGACAACCGCTAGAGGATTAGCCGACAAGGTAGATCAAGTTTACTGCGATGGTTGCGTACTCACAAATAGACTTTGACTATGGAAATTAGGATAACTGAGGTCTGAATAACTCGCACATTAATTCATAAAATAAAAGATAAATATCTTAATAAACTCAAAGAGTCGAAGCATTGAAGAATAATCTCATTTAATGAAGAATAATTAAATAAGCCAGTACACTTGGCTGAACATCGCCTCGCTGCGGTTTAAGCGATTTAAGCGATTTAAGCGTGGTGAAGGATTTACTGGAATAGTTAAGTCAATAGTAAATAAAGCAAAACGGATGGTGAGGTTTTGGAAGCGGAATCTTTTAACGCAGTTCTACGAGACGCACTTAGAACTCTCTCTGTATACACTTATCTTGCAATTACGTACCCAGCCAACAATAAACACAATATTAAGATCTGCTGGGTGTTCACAAGAATTTACGTGTAGAGCGTTGTATATAAATCCCAAACGAATATATGTAAAGCTCTGATCTAGAATATAGGAGATATATTCACAGAATTATACATGCATCAATCCCTGCAAATAGAGTGTGAAATGTTCTCGCAATACGAGGGGTAATAGCAAATTAGGAGAGAATCGACAATCTCTGATATTAACGTTAAATGGAACACTGCATAATTATCTTAATTATCCTTTGCAATATTTAAATCAAAAACACTTTATACAACGAGAAGCACTTAAGTTTTGGGATGGAAGTATAGGTGACGTAGCCCAAGAGAGATCTGATCAGGCATATTAAACAGGTCCGTCGTAGGTCTAGGGGGAGTCCCAGACACACGACGTAGTCAAGGGGGAAGTCCCAGACACACACACACACACACACTCTCCCACAGGTAGCCTCGCTGCTCCTCAGGACACACCTCCGTCGGGTACTTTTAAGGGGAGAATGGCTTGCCCCGTACGGAAGTACTACAGCAATCGAGATCTGAAGGATGGCTGCCTCCAGATTACAGATCGTGAGATCGTGAGCTCATTAGCCTCAATTGTTGCCTGATGAACCTTGGTTCGGTGAGGTGATATTACGATTTAATTTTTAGTCACGGGTATAGCTTCTCGAGGTAAAAAGGTATTGAGGAATCTAGTTTTTTAATATTGCTCCGGTTATTAACAATCTTAAAAATATAATTAATACATGGTTATATGGGTGAACACATTCTTTATTTATTGAAATTAAATAGCACGAGGTAATGGTGTATGGGAACGAGTGAGAATTTAGTTATTGATTTATGTATTTTCAGGCATTATCTTGTATATGTTAAAATAAATCTTTATTAGGAAGGATAGAGGAAAGATAGTGCTTGTTCCATCTCTGCGTTGCTGCGGTGGTCGTGGTAGAGCTGCATTGGGAAATTGGTAGGAGATTGATGCTTAAGTTGCATAAACATAATTATGCTCATCATAATCCAAGTCTGGTTCCTGGGGAGATGTCGGCCATTTTCCTTTTGGTGGCGGGGGTAATGAGGGCGGATTAACAGCTACCCTTTGGGGGACCCTAGGGGAGACACAGGGATGGGGGTATGTTGAGATTGGTAGAGGGGGAACTGTTTTGTTTGTCTTCCCTTTCTTTAAGAGGGCCAATTTCCTTGTTTGTTGTTGTCCTCTTATCGTTGCAATCCTGCACTCCGTCCACTGTTGTTGAGGAGCCCTTTCCCCTGGGGCTGTCATTTCACTTACTTATGCCTAATATCATAATCTCTTCTAAGGATGTATGTTCTGCCTCCTCTTGGCTTAATACTCAAAAGGCGTATGGACCGGATGGTCCTGTTGTACTCAAAAACTGTTCTTCCATGCTGACTACCTGCCTAGAAAAACTCTTTTCTATGTCTTTCCTCTAACGTCTTTCCTTCTTGCTGGAAGTTTGCTCTTATTCAACCTGTCCCAAAGAAGAGTGACTGCTCTCAACCCTCCAACTATCATCCAATTCTTCTCATTTCTTGCATCTCTAAAGTTTTTGAAACTATTCTTAACTCAAAAATTTCTGAAGCATTTATCTTCCCATAATCTATTTTCAGATCGCCAGTATGGTTTCCCAAAGGGCCACTCTACTGGTGATCTTCCTGCTTATCTTAATAACTCTTGGTCATCCTCCTTTTGAGACTTCGGTTAGAGTTTTCTATTGCACTAGACATAACGGAAGCCTTCGAAAGATTCGCATTTGTGGGTAGGTTTCACCCATACCGCACTTCTTGAAAGAGTAAAGTCAAAAGCCTTTCGCCTTATCAAATCAATTCCTCTTACTAGTTCCCTACAATCTCTTTCTACATGGCCGCAAGGTTGAATCTCTTTCACGATTTTATCCCTATTACAACGTGTTCTTCAGTGCTTTCTCAGTGCATGCCTCCTTCCTTGCGGCAAGAACAAGGCACCCACCATTCAATACACTCGTACTCCTATTCTGTTCAGCTCTCCAACACAAGAATAAGCAAATTTGTTGTCTTTCTTCTACTAAACTCGTGAACTCTGGAACTCTTTCTCTTAATCAATATTTTCTTCATCCTATGACTTAGACTGCTTTAATCTTCAGGTGTCCAGGCATTTTGACCCCATCGTCCCTTGAATTTGGCTCTCTGTCACTCTTTTGGCTTTGGGGGAGACACTTGTTACAGGTAGCTTATATTTGTCTTTTTCTTTTCCTATGTTAGTGAGGGGGGGGGGGGGGTTAATGGGGCAGAAATGCCCCCATTGGCCTGGTCTCTGGTAGCGACTCGTCAAGAAACTCTGGACCACTACCTTCTGCTCTTGCTATTAATGTCTAGAACATCTAACTTTCACTCTGTGGAACACCACCTCTCCTCTGCCAACCCTGATCTTCTCTTTCTCACCGAAATCCAGTTGTCTGGGACTACTGACAGTAAACCCTTCTCTGTATCTCTTACTATCTCTTTCCTCAATCTAAAATTAAAGGCGGATGTTGTGTATACCTATGCAAAAATCTTTCTTGCTCTCATGTTCCCAAACTTTGACTCTTCTGAATTTTCAACTTTCTGCTTTAAGCTATCTTGTCACTCTCTCACTATATACAGTATGTCTGTGCTGTTTATCTCTCCCCTAATTCTACTGAATATCCAATATTCTTTTACTATCTTACTTCTAAAGTGGAACACCTTTCATCCATCTCTCCCTTCTCTGAAATCCCCATCTTAGATTTCAATGTTCACCACTGCCAATGACTCTCCTGTCATTTCACTGACCAACCTGGTGAACAAGCTTACATCTGTTTTATCCTAAATGAGCTACAGCAGTCAGCTTAGCACCCCACCCGTATTCCAGACCGCCCTGGAGATCAGCCCAACATTCTAGACTTATTTCTAACCTCTAATCCCTCAGCTTACACTGTAAATCTTCTCTCTCCGTTGGCCTCCTCTGATCATAACCTTATCTCTGTTACATGTCTTGTCTCTCCAGTACGAACTTCTGACCCCTCCAGCGGCGCTTGTGGCAGTTTGGCGCTGCTATCTGGGAAACTCTTCAGCAGTATATCTTTAATTTTCTATGGTATGATTTTTGCTTCATTGGCCGGGGACCCTCAGAGAGTGCTGAGCAATTTACCAAGGTAACACTTTTGGGCATGGAAGCATACTTCCCATTATCTTTCTCTCAAACTAACTCACAAAATTCTTTGTTTGTTCACGCTTGTTCTACTGCTGATTGCAATAAGTAGGAAACATTGGAATGATACAGTTGCCTTTAAACTCAAGAATCTCGTACTATATATGTTTCTGACCGGAATCAAGCCAAATCTGTTCTTTGACTCGCCATAAACTCTTTCATCGATAACAAACGCCATGAAATTTCCACATCTAGCTTTTTGGCATCTAACTAAAAACTTCTCCAGCAATTTCACTTCCATGTCTTTTCCTTCTCTTTTCCACTCTGACGGTACCACCGTCACCGTTTCCTCTGACAAAGCTGAAGTCATCGCTCAAACTTTCTCTTGAAAGCTTCACCTTCGATGATTCCGGCGCTACTCCTCCCTCTCCACCCGTCTCTCACTTACGTATGCCTACTATCAGTATCTCTTCTAAGGATGTACATTATGACCTCTCTGGGCTTAATACTAAGAAGGCATACACACTGGATGGTGTTCCACCTGTTGTACTCAAAAACTGTTCTTCCATGCTGACTCCCTGCCTAGGCAAACTCTTTTGTTTCTGTATTTCCTCTATCCTGTATTGCCTTCTTGCTGGAAATTTGCTCTCATTCAACCTGTCCCAATGAAGGGTGACCACTCTCAACCCTCCAACGATCGTACAATGGATCTCATTTCTTGCATCTCTAGAGTTCTTGAAACTATTCTTAATTCAAAATGTCTCAAGCATTTATCTTCCCTTAATCTGCTTTGAGATCGTCAGTATGGTTTCATTAAGGCCCACTCTACTGGAGATCTCCTTGCTTATCTTACTAGCTCTTGGTCATTCCCCCTTTGGGACTTTGGTGAGAACTTTTATATTGTGTTAGACATAACGAAAGACTTCGATAGATTCTAACACAAATCTCTAAATTCAAAACTACCCTCCTTCAGTTTCTATCCCACTATCTGTGCCTTTGTCTCTAATTTCTTCTCTGACCGTCCCATACATCACTTCCTCAACCCATCAACTCCGCTGTTCCTCAGGATTCCGTAATGCCTCCAGTTCTCTTTCACATAATTATTTATTAATGATCTCCTCAACTGTACCTCTAGCCCTATCCTCTTATATGCTGATGACTCTACCTTACATTATTCAACTAGTTTTTCACAACAACAAGCATGCAATAACTCCAAAACTCACGAGACAAGAACATAACACTTCAATCCAATTCTTCCCTTTAGCAACTTATTTCCCGATACTTTCCAAAACCCAATTTCTCCATCTATCTACCCATTATATAATCTTCCACACGACTATCTCTTAGTCTTCAACAATACACATATCAACCTATCGTCTTTCATCTCTCTTTGGAAAGACTATAATTATTACCACTCTTGATAAATAAGCTTCCCTGAAGTTAGGTGTACTCAACCATTACTGTGGGTTCTTCTCCCCGGCAAAGGTTTATATTTTTTGTATTTATTTTGTATTTTTTATTCTATGTGTATGAAGCAGACAAAGGCCAAAGCTGTCTGTAATAAGTGTCGCCCCCCAAGGTTGAAAGGTGGTGGAGAGCCAAAATCAAGGTACACTGACTCCCAACGAGCAGGTTGTCTTGTCTACATCACCGTAGCGCCTGGCGGGTATATTTACAGATAATGAGCTTCATCCATGCTCTTTTTCATGCATAAGCAAGAGCCAAAGCGTAATACAATTATATATCCGTGCAAGGATGATAATAGAACTTTCCAATGACACCTGAATCATCCTTGTACTACCACAGGTTCTCTTGCAACGATTGTGCAACAGGAGGCGAAAATACACTATAATGAGGTATTTTTGCCGAAGTTTTCCTTATTGAGACCAGTAGGGAGGCGGGGATGAGATACAGTAGGCGTCAGTCATGGCCAAGTAGCGGTGGCGAGTGGTTCGAGGTCGCATATCGTCCTCCCAATGCTAGGTTTCTCTCTCATAGCTCATAATGTCTCAAAATGGCACCCGTCATATGACGGGCGCCGCAGGGGTGGCCAATATTCTCACTTCCGTCATATGACGGGCACCCACTTATCTCACCACCTGCGTCGGCTTTTTCGACCTTATTTATTCTTGCCCTATAGTAGCTAGAGAATTCAGATTTGTATGGTTTGTTCCTTAGGATGTTGCCGGAAAGTGGCAATACTTGGCAACCCCCAAGTCCAGCCGCAGTGGAGACGTGCGGGAGGAGGGGGGAAGACAATTTTCCCGTTGACCTCGCGAATGATAGGCTACATATTGTCTGACCTACCTTGTCGCCTTGCGATTTTGGAACAAAGGGAGGAGAGTGGGTATCGCTCCCCCACTGCACTCCATGAGATAGTTGACTCCCCACCAAGTGGGGAAGAAGAGGAGGAGTAAGACCCAGACCCCATGGCATCCCTCAAAATTCCGCCAGTCCATAGTAGGGGTCAGAGACGAGCTGATTATGAGAGGGGTCAAGTTGCTACACAAGTGCGGCGTGGTCTTCCCGCATGCCTGCTTTCACCACCACCTCCCACTGTCTCCCCACTAAAAATGAAATGTGAAAGCCCATATTTCAGAGTTAAAAGTGCCTAAAACAATGTCTAAACCTCATATTCTAACTATAACACATACGAGAAAGTATAAAATCAATAAACAGAGTATGTGAGAGAGGCACAGAATGAAAGTGAAAGTGGTGGCAGAGAAGTGTTAATCAACTGGCCATGTGTACGTTCTGCTGTTGTCTTGGGCCAAGATGGCCACCCGTTGCCATGGTAACCAGGACGCGCGTGGGCCTTGCCACTCGTTGGCATTGATAAAACTTGAATCTATGCACTTATCACACTGTAACTTCACTTACAATGACATTATGTGATACATGTTGCTGATATATGAACTATGAAGGCACACATGATGCTCAGGTGGTGTAAATAACCGTCACTCGAAAACTGGAGGCATCGTACAGGAGTCATGCTGCCTCACCCAGCTGTGGTGTGCCGGCGCGGGAGGTTTGAAGAGGTGCCCGGCAAAAAAAACCCCCCCCCCCCCCAGGAACCCCCAAATGATTTTTGCCCGATCCGGGAATGTACATTTATTATTATATTAGCTGGTGCCCAGTGGTGCCCAGTGGGTTAAGTGTAATTTAGGTGTATGGAAAAAAGTGTCGCGTGCTTGTAAAGTGTAATGAAATGGATAGGAGGAGGAGGTGTTTGTAAGAGTTGGCTGGATCTGTGTATGTGAAGCACAACAGGAACAGTGGGGGAAGCCAGGCAAATGAAACAGGAGTTCCAGCAACTCTTTATCATATGCCTATATGGCGTCCCCTGGATACTGCCCTGTTCAATTGGTGCCTACAATATCTGCCCCAATGTTCTGGATAGCGGCACAGTGTTGCTTATGTATCGAGTATTGTTCGCATGTGTGCGGAGGTTCCATCCATACCGCACTTCTTAAAAAGGTAAAGTCAAAAGCATTTTGTCTCATCAACTCACCTTCTCTTACTAATTCTCTACAATCTATCTTTACTCTCTCACTCTTCTAACGGTATTACAATAATCAGGTTTCTTTAGAGCTTTCTCAGTATATACCTCCTCCCCTACGGAGAGTGGGTGGCACCCGCAATTTAACGCATTCCAACCTCTCCAACCTAATAGTGCACCTATTATCCCAGTCATTCTTCCACTCAACAAGGAATCATTGGAACTCTCTCACTCAATCTATTTTTCCTTCATCCTATGACTTAAATTGTCTAAAATTCCGTGTGTCCAGACATTTTGACTCTAACTACCTTGAATTTGAGTTCCAATCACTCTTTCAACTTTCAGGGGGAGAGACATTTGTAACAGACAGCTTTGTCATTTGTCTTATTCACACACATAGGAAATAATAGTGTTAATAAACAACAACGTATTTCGCTACGAAATAGTGGATATACACGAGTTATCAAGACGTGGAGGGGGACAAGGTCGACATTAAGGACGGTGACCTGTTTTTGTTATTTTTGTCCTTTTCTCTCTTTCTCTGGCTGGTATCCATTCGGCCCCATTTAGCCAACTATTTTAAGACTTTTATCCCCATCTAGGCGTCGATTTCTTCCTGGCGAGCGATAGCGAGCCAGCATTATATGAAGAAATCCGGCTTCGCCGGAGAAATTTTTCTATCGAAAAATTTACAAATTTAGCCTGCTGTCAAACAAAAATAATAAATATTCTGGCTCGCTACCGCTCACCAGTAAATTTTTTTACACCTGGATGGGGATAAACGTCTTAAAACAGTAGGCTGAATGGGGCCAAATGGATACAAGCCAGAGAAAGAGAGAAAAGGACAGACAAAAAGCAGGTCACCCCCCTTAACCAGCTGGATGAACAGACTATAATTGGGTACGTGTATACTAATTGTACAGCTACCCACATAATTGTACAGCTACCCACATAATTGTACAGCTACCCCCATAATTGTACAGCTACCCACATAATTGTACAGCTACCCACATAATTGTACAGCTACCCACATAATTGTACAGCTACCCACATAATTTATGTTTATCGTCGTCATCTTATGTATTCAAATACAATAATTAGGAATTAATTGCGAATATGGTTTCTTTTCATTACCAGTTGACTACTCAGATAAGTTAACCACTGTCTAAGAAATTACACTCATAATTAATTAATGTGCATTAACCCGTGGAGCCCCGGCTAGTTTTGTAATGTTTGCGCACCAGAACCCGGCCGGTTTTCAAAAAATGGTTTTATTCCAGAAACAATAGCGAATGGGTTAGGAATGAAGGAAAAACCACGAAAAATCGCTCAAAAAGCTTAAAAAATGGTCCTACAGAGCCCCCGAAAATGGATTTTTACAAGAGTAAAAAATTGAAGGCAATTATCCCAAAAAAACAGGTTATTGCGCGCTCGCGCGCACGCACGTGGACTTTGAGAGTTTTCAACCATCGGCACGGTTGCGTGGGATACGTACACAGTTCCCATACAAATCTGAGCCCTCTTGAGTGGCTACACCTGAGGTCACGGTCGGCGCAATTAGGGTGACGCGCCAGGCGCGTCTCTGGGGCTGTGCGTTACATACATCGCCGACGCGTCAGGCGCGTCGCTGGGGCTGTACGGGTTAAACTATATTACTATGTAGAAGTTCCCGGAGAGGAACAGAACTTATGTGGGCAACTGTACACATCAGAGACATTGGGTAGATTGTAGGCGCCAATCGAGCCGGGCAGTACCCAGGGATGGAACATTCGCATATCATAAGGAATTGCTGGAACTATTATTTAATTACCTGGCTTCCCCTACTGCTCCTGTTGTGCCCCACCTACACAAAAAGTAATCCAGCTAACTCTTACAAACACCTCCTCATATTCATTTCATTACACCTTACACACACAGCGTACTTCTTTCCCACACACCTAAATTACCTCCAATGTACCTTGATTTTGGCTCTCTACCACTCTTTCAACCTTGAGGGAGACACTTGTTACAGGCAGCTTTGTCTTTTATCTCCTTCATACACATATACAAAAATAATACAAAAAATATGTATAATAACATCAAGTGATAGTGATGGCAATAGTGGCAGGTGTAGACAATGATAAGATCCACTGTACGGTATATATAAGGTCAACATCAGTACACCACCACCACCACCACCACCACCTCCACCATGTACTCCATCACCAGCCTCACCCCAACTGTTCTGCTTCTCACGGTACGTACACTTCATTATCTTAACCCTCTCCGACATATGACGCGATTTTGAGCCTATTAGGGATACTTTAAAGCCTTTGTTACCATCAGGGGTATTTAGAAACCTTTAGTTTAGTTACTTCAACCTCTGCAGTTGTCTTTGAGTTAGCTGTGTTGAGCCTATTGGGGATACTTTAA
This sequence comes from Paralithodes platypus, assembly GCA_032716605.1. Lineage (NCBI taxonomy): Eukaryota > Metazoa > Arthropoda > Malacostraca > Decapoda > Lithodidae > Paralithodes > Paralithodes platypus. The sequence goes on from CM064582.1 coordinate 4,542,568, forward strand.
AGCCTTTGTTACCATCAGGGGTATTTAGAAACCTTTAGTTTAGTTACTTCAACCTCTGCAGTTGTCTTTGAGTTAGCTGTGGGCAGAAACCTAATTTTGGAGAGGTAATTATAAGAGTGAGAGAACTCTATTTCTTATTGTAATCTGGCAACCTCTGCGTCATATGAGCGTGAAATAGTTAAGCCGATATCACACTAGAGCTCTTATACTGAATATTCGATTATCAACATTTTTCTGGCAACATTTTTGGAATATTTGGCACTGGTATCGGAAACTAGACTGATGATAGATGAATTTAGGTGACCGAAATATAGTAAATGTTGACCTCATAATCTGCCAGACCAGTGTTGAGGATAAATGTTGAGGGAAAAAGCTCTCGTGTGATACCGGCTCTATGGAGGTAAGGTGTATATTTTGGTATAATTAGTTATTTATATAAATAGTTTTGTGTTTCCTCGCTAGACCTCCATCAAGTTAAACAATAACAAATAAAAAACACCCTCTAGATCCCCTTCCGAAATAAATGTTTATATTTCTCGATAGAAAATGTTTCGGACAAAGGAAGATTTAAGGAAGAATATACCATTCTTCCTTAAATTACATGCTTGCTATCGCTCGTCTGGATGAAATTGACACCTAAATGGCACACAAGGTTACAATATTGACAAAGAAATGGGTCGAAATGGCTCAAAATCGCTAAACCCAAGAGATGTAGTGGGGCAAGAGGACCTTTGACGAGAATCATAGACGGAGTGCAGTGTGCAATGGAGAACTTGTGTTACATGACCCGACACACGGAGGTTCCAACAAAATATATTATACAGTGGAAATATATTATACAGTGGAAATATATTATACAGTGGAAATATATTATGCAGTGGAAATATATTATACAGTGGAAATATATTATACAGTGGAAATATATTATACAGTGGAAATATATTATACAGTGGAAATATATTATACAGTGGAAATATATTATACAGTGGAAATATATTATACAGTGGAAATATATTATACAGTGGAAATATATTATACAGTGGAAATATATTATACAGTGGAAATATATTATACAGTGGAAATATATTATACAGTGGAAATATATTATACAGTGGAAATATTTAATTTCCAGTCGTTGAAAGTAGTAATGTCTGCCAGATGTCAAAATTCAGAAATACCTGCTGGATATTAGATTAAGGTAGTGATGCCAGCCAGATGTTATAATAAGGTAATTAAGACTGCCAGATGTTGTTATGTAATAACAAGCCTACCTGAAGATGTTGGAATCTGGTAGTAATGTCTGCTAAATTTTGGAATATAGTAGTTATTTCTGTCAGATGTTGAATAAGGTAGTGCTATCTGCTAGATGTTGGAATAAGGTAACAACGTCTGCCATATGTTGAAATGTCGTAGTGGTGTTGGTACAAAGGATTACAAAGGAGTACAAAGGAAATCAAGCAACAACAGATCTAGTGACCCTTCTAGGCTGCTTGTCCTCCAAAACACTGAGGATCAAGTGTCCAAACAGTGGTTTAGAGTGTGTAAGGGAACATTGGAAAGGGAACTACTGCCCTTGGTAGATGATGATATTTTGTAGTGAGGCCTATTAGATGCTGAGTAGATAGTGATGTCTGCCAGATGTTGGAATACGGTAACAATGTCTGCCAGATGGCGAATACCATTGCTGTGTGACGTGTTGCAAATATTAGTAATGTAGATGTTGTATAAAGAAGCCTCGGCAAAACATCTGGCTAACCTTAAGGGGAGGTGTTTTTTTCTGGACCCCTTTCTCGCTCATGATTAGTCCCATTATTTATGAGATTTTAGGACGTTTTTCCCATTAGTTTGGCAATTTTAAAAAACTTTCACCCCCATTTCTTTGTCAATATTAAGACCTTTCGTGCCATCTAGATATTGATTGTTTCTTGAAAAGGGGTTTTGGGGGTGTTTATTTAAGCTTGATATAGAGGTCTAGGGAGCAACATATAGAAGAAATAATATAATAGAAATAATAGTAATAATAATAATATAATCATAATAGTAAAAATAATAATATAATAAATAATATAATAATATAAATAATAATAATAATAATATAATAAATAATATAATAATATAAATAATAATAATAATAATAATATAATAAATAATAATAATAATAATATAATAGAAATAATAGTAATAATAATAATATATAAATAATATAATAATAAAATAATAATAATAATAATAATATAATAAATAATAATAATATAATAGAAATAATAGTAATAATAATAATATAATAAATAATATAATAATATAAATAATAATAATAATAATATAATAAATAATAATAATATAATAGTAATAATAATAATATAATAGAAATAATAGTAATAATAATAATATAATAGTAATAATAATAATATAATAGAAATAATAGTAATAATAATAATATAATAGTAATAATAAATATAATAGAAATAGTAATAATAATAATATAATAGTAATAATAATAATATAATAGAAATAATAGTAATAATAATAATATAATAAATATAATCATAAAAATATAACGTATAGAAGAAAATATAATTATAAGAATAAGAAAATAGAAATATAAAATAGAATAACCTCTTAATTACTCAATAATTTCTACATTTGGCAGACATCGTTATAATAGTTCATTATATGGCAGACATTACAACATTATTCAACATATGACAGATATTTCTATCATGTTTCAGCATCTGGCAGACATGTATGTAATATTGCAACATCTGGCAGGCGTTACTGCAAAATTGAAATATGTTACAGACATTACTAAATTGACTTATGGTAGCCCATCCTAGTCCGATGATGACGTTCCCTTCCTGCAAAGCAGGAAGAGAAAACCTGCGCATAAAAGAGTTTAGAGTGCCAAGGGAGGTGCGCAGTTCCAACTTCACTATCTTGGTACTGAACAGGGGTTGCTGATGGCAAGGGGGTGACCCAAGACGACCAGCTCCTGCTCAATACTGCAGGGGACTGCCGGGATTCCAGTTTGTCGGAAACCGCCAGGACGTGACCCCAACGTCTGCTTTTCTCTCAGGGTGTGCTCCCCTAGCCTTTGTCTTACTAGACTAAACCACAAGGCAGTGGGTGTGTGCGGTTGTTCATAGATGACAAGGATGCACATCATACCTCTGGGGGCCACAGCATGCCCCGACATCCCCTATTGATTTAGCCTGGGGCCACAAGACACCCAGTTACTCAACATCTGACACACATGTGCTACCTTATTCCAACATCTGGCAGACATTACTGCATTATTCAACATCTGACTCACATTACTACCTCATTCCAACATCTGACATCCATGTTTCTACATGTTAGATAATACCGCAGTTTTGCAACATCTGACAGACATTACTGAATCACTATCATCTGGCAGCCAATATTTCCATATGCCAACATCTGGCAGACATAATTACAATATTCCAACATCTGGCATATACGTTATTACGCTATTCCAACATCTGGCAGACATCACTATCTACTCAGCATCTGATAGGCCTCATTACAAAATGTTATCATCTGACAACACCACTACCACATTTCAACATCTGGCAGACATGTTTACCTTATTCCAACAATTGGCAGACATCATCACCATATTCAACCATCTAGCAGATAATATTGCCATATTCCAACATTTGCCAAATGCATGACTAGAAAGCATAATCATATATTGGCCATGTAGATGTGGTTATCCCTTTCAGTACCAATGACGTCCTTTTCATCATATTCTGGCCACTATTAGACGATTGTATTCAGCTTAGGAAAGACCTATATCAATAATAACGCTTCAAACTGTCTCAATCAACCGTTTTAACTACCATAGATCCTTTCTAAGCTGCGTAATATCGTCTAAAAATTTAAATATAGCTAAAATATAATATAACACACATCGATGGTACTCCATTACTCACATATAGCTGGTAAACCTTTATTCTTCCCCTCTTGACATCTTATGCACGGAAAGGGCTATCATTCGTACCAAAATGATGAGATATACTTGCTCGACCCTGCTTATAACTGCGGGGAGTTCTATAAAAAGAATATGCCCAGGCTGGGACCCTGTAACAAGCTTTCTCTTAGTTGCTTTCATATGTCCACCATTTACATCTTTAACACTCAACGAGCGGCCTAGGCGGTATATTTGACCGTGCCGCCCAGCGTTTTTTTTTTACCATAAATGGCGTTGTTTCTGTGCTCTTTTTCATGCATAAACAAGACCCAGAGCGTAATACAAGTATGTATCCATAAAAGGGCGATAATTGAGATTTCAAATGACACCAGAACCATCCTTCTACAATCACTGGTTGTCTTGCAACGATCGTGCAACCGAAGGAAAAAATTGCTAAAATACGGTCATTTCGTTATATAATTACGTGTGTAGCGATGGAGTGAGGGTGGATGTATGTGGAGTACATCTCAGTCGGTCCTCGGCTGCTGTGGCGAGCGGTCATGAGGTAACCCATGCTCCTCCCGTCGCTCGTCTCTCTCTCAGAGCCAATATTGAGCCAAAATTGCACACGGACTAAAGTCCGCCCCCCCCACATAGTCCGAGTTTTTCTATACGGACTTAAGTCCGCCCCCGATGGTTAGGGGTTAAGGCACCGGAACTTTAATCCCAAGGTATCGTTGTTTGGGTGGAACTATAAGCACCAGCTCCTATATGAATCCCCTCCTTTCATCCCCATTGACCCAGGATACCCCAAAGGATTTTCCTTAACCCTTTGTGTATCGGCGACATCTTTTTAACATTATTCTGGCTACTTTTGGATGATTTTATTCAGTTTTACAAGGGCCTACAGCAATTAACAGGCTTCAAACTATCTCACTTAACCCTTTTTACCACCACAGATCCTTCGTAAACTGCACAAAATTGTCTAAATATAGTAGAATAAAATTATAAATCGGTCGCCGGTACAGATGGGGTTAAGGTAGCGGTACTTTAATCCACAGGTATCATTGTTTGCGGGGAGTATAAACACCTGCTACGACGAAGCCCCTCCATTCATCCCCATCGACCCGGGATGTCCCAACGGGTTTTCCTTCATAGTGGATCGCTGCGTCTTGGTCTACCCCTTCTCCGACATGATGTGGCAGGACTCCAAGGACTTCTGCAACTCACTGGGGGCGCAGATGGTGGAAATCAATACCACGACATTCTACGAGGGACTTCTCGATTATATTTTCGATAAGGGTATGTATAGGTACAGATGAATGCACAGCACCAGGGGCTAATCGAGAATGCCATTTTTTCTGCTTCTAAAAACTGATGACCACCACTGAAGGTTCATTGAGAGCAGGGTTGTTAAAAATCTGATCAATACGAAATAAGCTGATATAATATAGTTGAAATAATAAATTAATTAAACTTTGATATTCTCTGTCTGGCAGAAACCTGTTTGCTCGAGTCTAACTTTGATGTTGTTGGGCTGCTCTTTCTGAGACACATTCTATGCTTCACATTCCTAGATCATCACCCAGGAGGCTGTAGGCACCAGCCATTTAGGACGGTCCGGGAAGTGATATGGGTGGGTGTTACGGAAAACTGGTACTCCCGTTTCACCATCTGGCCTACCTAGCTGATCCTTTCCATGCCTCATGTAAACAGAAACACCATCTCTCTCTTTCAATACACTATATTACAAACACCTTGCATACTACGCTCGCTTTTCAAAAACAAAAATGATGACGTTAACTCCTTCAGTGCGGGCTGTTATATAATAAATACGGTCATCACTGCGGCACTTGCCATATGACAATTGCCAAATTTCTGCCTTGAACAAGGGCTGGGAGTCAGGCGAGCGAGTTTAAGCAGCGCGGGACCGTCCCATCCACCGCACACCGTGCCTGGGCCACCACTAGTGATGATAAAAGCCTCAGGGGAGTTGATAAACATCATTATTTAAGATGAGAAAATCCCCGAGGATTGGCACAAAAGTGTAATAGTAAATATATACAAAGGAAAAGGGGATGCACTAGATAGAGGTAATTATAGGGGCCGGAAAATGCTTGACCAAATCATGAAGGTCTGTGGGAGAGTCTTTGAGGGTTTGATCAGGCAAAGCGTCTCCATTGATGATATGCAGTTTGGTTTTAGGCCAGGATGTGGTACAACTGATGCTATCTTCATATTCAGGCAGATACAGGAAAGACACTTACTAAAAGGCAGGGATCTTTACTTTGTGTTTGTAGACCTGGAGAAGGCCTTTGACAGGGTGCCTAGAGATGTTGTGCAGTGGGCTATGAGGAAACTTGGTGTGGAAGAGTGCCTGGTGCATGCGATAATAAAGATGTATGAGAATTTGCGAACTGCGGTGAGGGTGAAAGGTGTGCTGAGTGATGAGTTCACAGTCCGTGTTGGAGTTCATCAGGGTTCACTGTTAAGCGCCCTCCTTATTATTATGGCCCTGGAGGCACTGTCTAGAGTTTTTAGATGCAGACTCCCGTTGGAACTGTTTTATGCTGACGATTTAGTCCTAATAGCTGACAATATGGAAGATGCTGAGGCCAAATTCAGAAGATGGAGAGAGGGCATGGCGAGCAACGGTTTAAGAGTCAATATTAACAAAACCAAGGTTATGCATTGTAGATTGAGACGAGGCATTGTGGAAAAGAGCGGTGGATACCCATGTGCAGTGTGTGGAAAGGGTGTGGGCGCTAACTTGATTCGATGTAGCATCTGTCGATGTTGGGTGCACCATGGGAGTAAGCGCTGTAGTAAAATAAAAGGACCCCTGCCGAAGGATAAGTCAGAAATAGACAAATTTGAGTGCGTAGTGTGCAAAGGCGAGCTTGTCTTAAATGATGATCCTGTGGCTGTGAATTTTGGAAATGAGTCATTGGAGCTGGTGGACAAGTTTTGTTACCTAGGAGATACCATCTCTGCTGGTGGTGGGTCCGAGGCTGCCACTGTCGCTAGAATTAGATGTGGCTGGGGGAAGTTCAGAGAACTGATGCCAATTCTGATCATGAAAAGAATGCCTCTCCCCCTGAAGGGAAAGGTGTATGCCTCATGTGTTAGAAGTGTAATGATGTATGTCTTAGAAACATGGGCCGTTAAAGTAGAGGATGTCAACAGAATGGAACGTAATGAGATGATAATGGTGAGATGGATGTGTGGAGCCAGGCTGCAGGACAGAATAACAAACGATGAGCTGAGGAGACGTTTAGGTATAAAGAGCATTAGCGAAGTGATGCGTACAAGTAGACTGGAAAAAATGCAGGTCTGTGATTGTGGAGGGAGCTGCACCAAGGGGTGGACCGAGGAAGACCTGGGATCGGACTATACGTGCCGATCTCAATCCAAAAACTTGACAAGTGAAGCAGCCCTTAACAGGGTTGCCTGGAATGCCGCCATTAGGACAAGAGACTGAAACTGTACGTATTTGTGGAGCACTCAGATTTAAAATGTTATGTATGTACTGTATGTATGTATGTACTCTTCTGAAATCTCCACTCTCTGGCTTAAGCTATCTTGCCACTCTCTCACTAAATATTTCTGCGCTGTTTATCTCTCCCCTAATTCTACTGACTATCTTACTTCTAAAGTCACTTCTAGAGTGAATGGAGAATGCTTGTGAATAGTTGAGTGAACACGTGGTCATTTGGAGTAAGGGGTCGGGCGCAAGTTGGACTAGATAATAGTCCATCAGGCGCCTGGCCCGGGGAGACGATTAATATGAAGGGTGCGCCTGGAAGTGTGGTGGGAGGGCTTGTGGCTTTCGCTCCGCTGCATGTCTGCCTGCCGAGATCGGAACCTCTACGGGTGGTCGGGGCCGGCGGAGTGCTGGAGCGACCTTGGTGACCCTGGTCTCTGGGTCTTCTCCTGGGTGACCTGGATGTGTGTGAGTTTGTGCTTTTTATCTGTGTTTATTTGTTGGTTTATGTTGTTTTTGTGTTTTCCCTGTTCTAGCTCTGTCTTGAGTCTGCTACCCCCAAAATGGGGATTGGGCCTGAGCATATAGATAGATAGAATTCTAAAGTGGAACACATTCTATTCATTTTTCCATTCTCTGAAATCTACATCTTAGGAGATTTCAATGTTCACCACCACCAATGGCTCTCCTCTCATTTAACTGACCATCCTGGTGAACAAGCCTACATCTTTTCAATCCTGAATGACCTAGAGCAGTTAGTTCAGCATCCCACCCATAACCCGGACCACCATGGAGATTGGCCCAACATTCTTGACCTATTTTTAACCTTTAACACTCAACGAGCAGCCTAGGCGGTAACTTCTACTACCTGCCAAGCGGGTGGTTTTACCCTAAACGAGCTTTTTCCGTGCTCTTTTTCATGCATAAACAAAAGCCAGAGCGTAATACAAATATGTATCTCTGAAAGGGCGATAATTGAGTTTTCCAATGACACCAAAACCATCCTTCTCCGACCACGCGTTCTCTTGCAACGATCGTGCAACCGAAGGGCAAAATCCCTAAAATACGGTAACTTCCTTACATAATTCCCTGTGTAGCGAGTTAGTGAGTGTGGATGTGTGTGGAGGGGAGGTTAGTTGCGGCGCGGGGAACGTGCTGAGCGGTCAGAGCCGACCTACGCTCCTCCCACCGCTCGTCTCTCTCTCAGAGCCGATAATGTGCTCAAAATTGCATGCGACTACAGCTGGGCCCCGCCACATAGTCCTCGGTTCTCTTGTCCGACTATAGCCGGGCGCCGCTCTTTAGGGGTTAATCTTTCCGCTTATACTGTAAATTCTCTCTGTCCGTTTCGCTCCTCTGATCATAACCTTATTTCTATTACCTGTCCTATCTCTCCAGTACGGCCTTCTGACCCCCCCAACCGGTGGTGATTGCGGCATTTTGGTACTGCCGACTGGGGGGCTCTTCGGCAGTACTTCTTTGATTTCCAATGGAATGACTATTGCTTCCGTGGCTGGGGACCCTCGAAGAGTGCTGAACGCATTATCGAGGTAATCTTCTTGGGCATGGAGGCATACATTCCATTTTTATTCTCTCAGTCTAATACGAAATCATCCTGGTTTACTAGCGCTTGTTCTACTGCTGTCCACAATAACGAGGAAGCATTCAAACGGTACTGTCGCCTTCAAACTAAAAAATGTTGCGCTTTTTATCTTACTGCCCGGAATCAAGCCAAATCTGTTCTTTGACTGCCAAAAACTCTTTCATCAATAACAAATGTTCTGAACTTTCAATTTCTAGCTCTTCCCAGGCTTTCTAGCTAAAAACCTCTCCAACAACTTTACTTTCTTGTCTTTTCCCTCTTCTTTTCCACTCTAATGGTACCACCGTGATGTCACGTCTTCCTTTTACAAAACTGAGCTCTTCACTCAAACTTTCGCTAAAAACTTCACTTTGGATGATTCCGGTACTATTCTTCCCTCTCCACCCCCATCTCACTTACTTATGCCTTAGAGGCTTAGATCATAATCTCTTCTAAGGATGTATTTTCTGCCCTCTCTGGGCTTAATACTAAGAAGGCGTACAGACCAGATGGTGTTCCTCCTGTTTTACTCAAAAACTGTTATTTCGTGTTGACTCCCCGCCTAGGACAACACTTTCATCTCTGCCTTTCCTTCTTGCTGGAAGTTTGCTCTCATTCAACCTGTCCCAAAGAAGGGTGAGCGCTCTCAACTCTCCAACTATCGTCTATTTACTCTCATTTCTTGCATCTCTAATATTTGTTTAAACTATTCTTAATTCAAAGTTTCTTTAATTTTCTCTTCCCATAATCTACTTTCAGTTCGCCAGTTTGGTTTCCTTAACCCGGGAACTACGGGAAGACTCTTAATAGTTCCCCCGGCGGTCTGCGGGAAGACTCTTAAGAGTCAGAGAAAAAAAAATCAACTTTTAACATAGATTTTTTTTTTTTTTTTTTTTTTTTTTTGCCCCTGGGCCATGCAAAATATCACTCCTCTACCTCCCCTCCTTCAGTTATCACGTATTTTCCCTGTTATTCCCTTATTCTGAGGTATATTTTCGTGCTAACATTAGCGAGTTGCAAGCAGGGCATTGTCATCTCTGTTAGCAAGCGAGTGCAAGAGAGAGAGAGAGAGTATCGATCGACTGTGTCTCAGTGGCCTTGGGGGAAATTGGCGGGAAAGCAGGTTGCCTCACCCCTACATTATATAACTCGCGGCCTGTATCTCCGATTTTGACCATCCAAACGCTGTTTTCACTCGTTTTATTGTTGTTTCAGGTTAATACCTTTATAATCAACCCATAATAGGCGCGTATGGATAAGTATTAATGCTATTTATGGTAAAATGAATATTTTAGTGATGGAAACAGCTCAAATACGTCAGCACAGGCGGACGTTTCGAATTACCCCTATGGTTAATTTAGATAAGTGGACTGTATATTATTGATATTAAAGGAACATTAACCATATAGAATATATTTACCCTTGGATGAACTCAGCTGGTGATTGGAGGATGGCGGAAAATAGGCTAGATGACTGGAAGTGGTTAGTATAGTAAACAGAATATGAAAAGAGGCTACAATAGGCTAGGATAGGCTAGATATTTACGTTAAGTTGTGCCAAGTAACAATCCTGATGATGTAGTGACTATGGAGTATGAGATGAAAAGTGAAGCGAAAACACCTGGTGAAATAACTAGGAGAAAGAAGGCTTAGCGTGTGTAGCTGGGACGGAGGTTGGTTGGAGAGTGAGCGAGCGCGTTATGTTTGTCTCTGTCGTGACATACCGCGCACGCGCACAACATATGGAAAATGTATCCCATCTTCTTTACAATGAGATACTTATGAACAATCTTAAATAATACAAATATATATATATGGGAATTATAATCCTACAATACTTTCCCATATACAACTATAGAATAATATATTCTACCCAATCATGGAACGTTCGACCAAGGTTATGGAAGCGTTCAACTTAAGACTACGGAATGATACGTAACGCTACATCAACCCAGAATACGTAACATCGAGACTGTTCATACTAGTTTGAGTACACTAAGTATGGACATATTCCCACCAACAGAAAATATACAAAATTTACATGATTAGATTTGCCCGGAGGCAATCTTATCCCGCCAAGCTTGGGAGGATATCTTGGCTGCCTGTCCACGTGGGCGTTCGCCAGACGCGTCAACAGGCTGCGCCGAAGTAGAAGCCAGAGAGGGGACTTCAATGGATAACTGATCCGAGGGGGTGTCCTTGCGATCGAGGTCACCCTCAAGAGGATATAGTCGGACTGTTGGCCATGTGATTACTCCAGTCCTGGTGCGAACCTTTGCTACCCGAACCTCACCATCACGACCTGGTAATAACTCCTCTATCCGACCCAATTTCCAAAATGCGCGCGGGCCCTCCTCATGGATGGTTACCACGTCCCCTACCCTAGGCCAATGACCTTTTAATGGTGTTAGTTTATTCTTTTGCGCTTCCCTTAAAGTCACCAGATATTCTGTTGACCAGCGATGCCAAATATCTCGCGATAATTTACGAATGTATTTGTAGCGGGCCGATATCACTTCCTTACTTATGTAGTCTGGATCCTCCATAGTATCCTCGTCATGCTCTTCAGGAAGATCCCGCAGTCTGTATCCACGTACCAGTACTGAGGGTGTGATTGGGGTAAGGTCTTCCAAATCACCAGAAGCATAGTATAGAGGGCGATCATTTACGGTGGCTTCAATCTCCAAGAGTATGGTGTTGAGTTCCTTAATCAAGATGAGAGCTCTACCCAACACCTTCTTCAGACCCGCCTTCACGATGCCTATGGCTCTCTCCCATATGGCGCCATACCAAGGCGCTCTGGTGGGAATGAAACGCCATTCGCATTTTACATCCGCTAGGCAGGTCTGAATCTTAGGATTGTTGCTCACGTCTTTGAGATATGTAGATGCCCCTATGAAAGTCTTTGCATTGTCACTCAGCATGATACGCGGATATCCCTGTCTACTGCAGAATCTTCGGAAGGCATGTAGGAAGCTATCACAAGTGAGGTTGGTGACCAGTTCCCGGTGAATTGCCCTGGTAACAGCACAAGTGAAAAGTATCATATACACCTTATGTACCGCACAGCGGGGTGAATTATGGGTTAAGATTGGGTGAATCTTTCACAGGGATTGCTCCACTGTAGTCAACCCCGGTAACTTTGTAAGGGTCACCTGGGGTAGTTCGCAGGTTTGGTAAGGGGGGAATTCCGACGGGATCATAATGTGTTCCCTGTACTCTTCTACACTTTAAGCATTTGCGAAGGACTTTCTTGACCACCTGCCTGATTCTAGGCACCCACCATCATTGTCTTACATAGGTGACTATATGACCAACCCCATAATGACAACAGAGTCGGTGACACCTATCGATGATAAGATGGGTGAGGGGATGGTTGGGGGGCAGTAGTATTGGATACTTACTTGCCTCAGAGAGGGCTGCCAATCGTAATCTGCCTCCGCAATGTATCAAGTCCCCCTTCAAGTGTAAGCCCAACTGGTTGATCAGGTTATTCCTAGACTTTGTTCCCTTAACCAGTAATTTATATTCCAGCGTATATATTTCTTGTTGACAGAGCTTATGTAATAATTTATCTGCAATTCTGATCTCCTTCACATTGAGGTAAGCACTACCTGTGGGTGGTGTGCCTTTAATTTTTGCTTTTACATTTCCTACAAATCGTATCACCCATGCTGTAACACGTTGTAACTTCTCATAGCTGCTGAATCTATCCCAGTCCCATAACCGTGTGTCTTCGTCAGGCACCGAGTCAATTACCGGTCAATTACAATAGCAGTGTGTTGCTCGCTCAAATCTATATTCTCTGGCCATTCGTTGGGATCATTAAGCCAGCATGGGCCATTCCACCACAACGCAAAAGATTTGAGAAATTTAGCAGAGACACCACGAGTAATGCAGTCACTTGGATTACCTTTGGTAGACACATACCGGAACTGTGCGGTTGGGAGCAGGGTACGAATTTCGTCGACACGGTTGGTGACGTACACTGGTAGCTTCTTTCGGCTATGTAACCAGTAGAGCGTAATTTGGCTGTCACTCCATATAACTGTGTCCGAGATATTTAGCAAAATTTTTAAAGTTTCCTCTACTAAGTGAACGAGTCTAGCAGCCAACAAAACTGCAGTCAGCTCTAATTTTGGGATGGAAAGGGATTTGATCGGGGCGACTTTCGCCTTCGCCATGACTAGACGGCTGCCACTTGTGTCAACAAAGTATATGGCGGTGCCGTACGCGACCTTGCTAGCGTCTGAGAAGGTATGAATGGAAACAGGATGGTCCATGACAACTCTCCGAGGAAAATTAAAACCCTTACAGAGACGAAGATCCGATATAATGTCTTCCCACTCCTGAACCAGATCGCCAGTCAAAACCTAATCCCAACCTAATTTTATCCTCCCTAATTGCTGAAGGAATAATCTTGATTTGATCGACACCGGTAGAACTATCCCCAAGGGGTCGAAAAGTTTAGCCGTCATACTCAAGTAAATTTGTTTTGTAATCTGCGAATATTGCACGTACTGAACGCCGAATGAGAGGGTAACGGTATCCTCATACGACGATAGTGCTTGACGCTCAACCTGTGAGTATTCCTTTGGGGTTATCCCGATGTGATCTAATTCCCACAAAACGTTTAAGTCATTTTTGCATGGTGGAATATTACCAGTGGACATGTATTCGTTCATTGGTGATACTGCTACTTTCAATACTGTAATTACTTCTATGCTGGAGCTGGTAGGCTGTGTCACATATGAACCACTGATGGCGTACCCGTACTTGGTAGGAAGCAGAATTAGGCTACCTGACCTTTTATACCCAGGTCGCACTATATCGTAGTAGTGATCCGCACCGATGAGCAGCTCCAGCTGATCTGTGTCCGTTGCGTGAGGATCGGCTAATTTTATGCCTTTACTTTGTAAACTAACCAGTTTAGACTTTAGGTTAAGTTCACCTTTATGTTCTGGCAATTCATCAGCCACTATTGCATCTAGATGATGAGATTTACCTCTGTGTTTGTATTGCAGTGCCACAACATTATATTCCCTAGAGGCCTGTTCCCGGTAAATCCGTGAAGACATAACTCCTCAGTTCCTTTAGAAATGTAGGAAAGGGAGGATAGAACAGAAGACTTCACAAAGGTCCTCTGAGAACATTGGTCAAGTAGCGATCTGATTTTAACACAATTATTATCCTTTCCCTTTACCGGCAGCTGTACGGTGGGCAAGATTACTATATTTTTACCTGTGGCAACGGACATTGTAGTTGAAGTAGCAGCAGTCTGCTCTCTCTTGGTGTTATCCTCCGCTGGTCTACTTTCCTTCCCTTGTTTTTGTGTACACAGGGAATGAAAGTGTTTGCCCTTACAAAACTTGCAGCTTCTTATGTTAGGATTAGTACAACCCGAATGGCCATGGTCTTTTGATAAGCACCCAGTGCAGAGATGTAGTTGACGGGCTCTTTTAACTTTAAGAGGCCCTGTCTTATACTTCATACACTTGTACCATAAATGATTGGTGCCACTACACAGAACACAGTTGAATTTCCTGTACTCACTTTGGGCGGTAAATGTTGCCGTAGCCATGGGTACATAGAGTAGAGGGTACCTCTACTCTATCTTGACCCGCCATATTGTACACTTCAGCCTGGAAGCAATGGGTGAATTTCTTATAATCCAGGCTCGAGTCTCCCATTTCCCGTTTTATGGTTTCTTTTAGTGGTGATGGTAACTTATTGACAAGAGTCACCACACAAAATTCCTCCAAACAAATACCATGGCTAATGATTGACCTCATCACACTCTCTGTATTGGCATAGAAGTCCTTCAGGTCAGCTGTTTGGTGTTTGGGTGACACTAATTGATTGAAGTTGGTAACATAAGCTGCCTTGATTCGATCTGGATGCCCATATGTCTCTTGCAGGAGCTCAATTGCTGGGGCATAGCTTGCACTTTCTATAATGAATCCTTCGACTAGCTTATGTGCATCACCCTGAAACTGACCCTTTAGATAGGTGAAGCGTTGTATATCTGTGAAGTCGGGATTGTCATGGATGGTACACTTGAACATCTCCCAAAATCCTGAACACATGGTGGCATCACCTTCAAATTTTGGAAGAGTAAGATGTGGTAATTTGACTGCGGATTTCTTTGGCTCTTTCTTGACCTCCTTCTTGACCTCCGTAATCAAGATCCCCTTCAGTGTGGCAACGATTACTTGTATGCCCTCCATATATAAGGTAACCTCTCTTATCACCTCGATATACTCGGCGTCCTCGTAGGTGTCGGCCAGGTCCTCCTGTGTGACGTCATACTTGTCAAGTTGCTTTTGAATACTGAGCAACCTGGCCTCCACCTCCACTCTAGACGCCGAATCAAGGAATTCGTCAATATCAGAGGTCAAGACCGTCAAAGAGCCCTTAAGTCCAGCCCGACGCTTTTGTACACTTGTAGCCATGATTATACGGGAAGGAAATCTATTGACGTTAAATCAAACTATCAATGCCAGACCGAATAAGTTGCGGCCAACAATACAGTACTCCGAGAAATCAAATAAATCGCGAGCCGAAAATAAAACACCCTCACGAAATGCGGAATAAGAATTGTGCGCAATGAAGACTGGCAATCTGGAGCTTTTCAAATTTAACTCTTTACATAATAGTTATGAAATTATAGAATCATTACACCATAAGTTAAGAAAAGCCGGGAGGGAAATTTAGTACAATACAGTATAGGCCAAAAGTCTCCAGATGTCAAAAAGAGAGGTACCGTTTAAAGTTATAATAAATTCAAGAATTTTAAGAGAGAGCGAGCCTATGGGGTAATTGAAACAGGCTAAACTCAACGGGTACCGCTAATTTTATATTATTAAATTTAATAAATGTGAATATTGTACACAAGAAAAGTTCATCTCAAGAAGTCACAAGGAAAAAAGTTTTGAGTTGGATTAACACACACTCAGCCTATCAGCTATCATATTACCCCGCCTCCAGGGCACACGACGAGAGAAGAATTTAGAATGACATGTGAATCAAATAAAGAAGTTATTGGACAGTATAAATTTGATATAGAATGAATAACCTTAACCTTTGAAATTATTATACAGTACAGTATGGATGATTTGAATCTTAGTGCCAATCAATTGTTATATAATTTGGGCCTAAAGGTTTTACAATCAAAATTTAATTAATATACTGTACCGATTTGAAGGATTACTAATCTAGGCTATACTGATTTTGTTGATCAACTCTAACGTCATGGTGGGCAAACATCTCGTCGTATGGCCTGGCGACCATGGCATATTCGTCTTGCATAAAGCACCGACGACAGGTGGCCAGGATCTCCGAATAGAGACGCTTTGATGCCTCGTGCGTGAGGTGTACCCCGTCGGGACTGAAGTCAGCCTCAGAGGTATTCATTGACTGATAGCGCTCCCGGGTGAATGGGATATGGCGCTTTAGCCATCGGTTAACTGCATTTCTAATGCGGTTAAACTCGTCCGTAGAGACCCCTCGTGGAGCCTGCCGCTTCTCTATCCCAATCACCCGGACTTCTCCCCCCGAGAGCCGCACCACCTCCTTAGCTAGTACCTCGATCCCCTCCGCAATCCCTCTCGGACTGACCCCGCTCCTTATCTCATTTCCTCCTATCACCAAGAAGGTCAAGTCGGGCTTCAGCTCTAAAAACTGACCCCAGGCTTCTGTTGATCTCAAGGTGCTGTCGCGGGCACCTGGGGCGGCCAGAGGAGTCACGAAAAAGAAAGGCCTGTTTCAACCCCTTTCGGGGTTGGGCACCCGCCTATAGCTGCAGTTGTGGACGGCCATTGCTCACTTCATCAACCTATCAACTCTTACAGACCTTAAGACCATAAGACCTTAAGACCATAAGACCTTACAGACTATTCAAAATAAAGCCCTTAAAATCATCACAGGATACACAGCTACTACACCCACAGATCACTTACATCAAGAAACCAAAGTCCTAAAAGTCAAAGATCATCTAGACATGAGAGGCACTCAATTCCTGGAAGCAGCCTCCACGAATTAACACCACCCACTACACTACATGGCAACACACCCACAGACACCAAGTAATATCAAAACAACACCCAGCACACGCTATCACACACAAATACTGTCTTCTCTCCCTCCCTGCCCACCCCAAACTAACTTCCGGAAGCACATCCATACTCATATCACTCGCCGTTCCATCCACTCACTCATAGACAACACGCAGCTGCAAGCACGACCTCCCGAAATCCATCCTTCTGAATCCTCCCTTCCTCGCGAGGACAGAGTCCACCTGGTCAGGCTGAGATGCGGACACCATCCAGCTCTTCTGAGCTATCAGAAGAGACTGGATGACTCCGTCGTCGACACCTGCCCGGGTTGTAACACAGCACCCCATACCATAAAACACATCATAGAAGACTGCATTTCACACAACCACTTACGCCAACAACACAGTTTACACTATTTGAGAGCTCTGTGGGAAAGCCCGACCGTGGCCATGGCCTTCCTTAAGGACTCGAGGCTGTTCGGCCAGGCAGCTTAGGGAACAACAACAACAACAACAACAACAACCTATCAACTCTGGCCTTCCTCAGGGTTCGGTCCTGTCTCCACTTCTCTTTCTAATATTCATTAATTATCTCTTCAACTGTACCTCTAGTCCCATCCACTCATATGCTGATGACTCTACCTTAAGCAGGGTTCACACATTGGCGAGTCGGAGCGCGAGGCCAACGCGAGTGATGAAATTCTTGCACTCGCCAATGAATATCCCAAATTCGCCGACATCACCGACACTCGCACAGACTCGCGTTGACTCGGGCTGCACCGCGTACACTCGCGAACGCGGCCAAAAAGTTCATGTATGCATGAAATTTGGAGAGTCAAGTGGGACTAGGACGCCAAACCGCATAGACTCGCGTAGACTCGCGTAGACTCCTGTAGACTCGCGTGACACTCATGTAGACTCGCGTAACACTCATGTAGACTCGCGTTGTACTTATTTAGACATTAAATGATCGCGAGTCTACATGAGTCTACGCGAGTCTACATGAGTGTCACGCGAGTCTACATGAGTGTCACACGAGTCTACATGAGTGTCACACGAGTCTGTTTATATTATCAACAACGCCGAAAAAAAATCGTAGCAGCGAAACGACTGCACCTATGGCTTTCATATTTTTACCACATATACCTTACCCTTTTGGCTACCCACAAAAAAAAAAAATCCCAAATTCTTCCTCCCACCCACTCGCTGACTGTCGGTCCCGTCAAAAGGAAAAAAAAGGAAAATCTGTGGCGGCGAAACGACTGCACCAATCGGTTCCATATTTGTGTGACAAGTCCCTTACGCTTCTGCCTTCCCCCCACCACACCCCCAACCGCCTCCCACTACCCACTTCCAGCGTATCCGTACGAAGATAAGGAAAAAAAGGAAAATCCGTCGTGGCGAAACTACCTTACCAATCAGCTTCATATTTGTAACATGAGTCAATTACGCTTCTACCTTCCCCACACCATCCCCCAAACCACCCTCCCACCACCCTCCTACCCATACATTCCGATACCATAAAAGTCTCTGTAGTCTATAGTGTCTTTTCAGCTACTTTCGGGGACCATCGGGGACCTGATTTCTGTCGAAAATGGACAAGGGGAGCGGTTTGTTTACCATTATCCTTCCTTTCTCTCCCAACTTGATAGATTTAGGCAAAAAAAAAAAAATCTCGCACTGGCAGAAGCACACCGTCAAAATTGGCTGGCACTCAGCGGGTTAATATGAATTCAAGTTGTGTTATGAATAATATTGATATTAACATCAATAATAAAGAGAGAACAAATACCATATAATATGAATGAAATAGGTTTCTGGAATAATATTGATATTAACATAAATAATGATGTGGAATATATGCAAAGGATAATTATATGATGACAAATAATAATATACAGATTGATATCCAACATGAAATATAAATAAATACAAGATATAAATTAAATAGAATATACACTCCTGTTAACTTCCTGTAGACTCGCGTTCATCTCGTGTAAACTCCTGTGACACTCGTATAGACTCATGTAGACTCGCACTATTCGTACCCTGGAATGTGACCGTTATTTTTCAAATTTCGGCGGTGCGTGTTGGGGTCGTGTTACACTCGCCGACACTCGCGGATACCCCTGTGAACTCGTGTAAACTCATGTAAACTCGTGTAAACTAGTGTTATATTCGTGTTATATGCGTGTATACTCGCATCAGATGCTACTCGCGTTGGGTTCGGGCTCCATCAACGGCGGTATGCGGCGAGTGTGACTCGCGTTGGCCTCGCGCTCTGACTCGCCAATGTGTGAACCTTGCTTTACACTATTCAACTACTTTTTTACAACAACCCAATATGCAATCACTCCATGAGTCACGTGGCGAGGCTATAGACCTTATCTGATCTATCAGTTATTTCTGATTGGGGCAGAACAAATCTTGTTACTTTCAATGCCTCCAAGACCCAATTTCTCCATTTAACCAACCGTCGCAATCCTCCACTAGAATATAAACTACTCTTAAAAAATACTCAGATCAACCATTCATATTCTCCCAATATCTGTGGTGTATCCATTTCATCCAACCTTTCTTGGAAAGATCATATTACCACTCTTACTAAAAACAGCTTTCCAGAAGTTAGGTGTTCAAGCGTCTGTATAGGATCTTTCCCCCCACAAAGGATTTTGCTCTATATAGGGGCACAGTGCACCCACGTATCGAGTATTTTTCACATGTGAGGGGAGGTTCCACTTATACTGCACTTCTCGAAAGAGTAGAGTCCAACGCATATCGCCTCATTAACTCACTTCCGCTTACTAGTTCCCTACAATCTCTTTCTACATGACGCAATGTTGCATCTCTTTCACTCTTCTATCGCTATTACAACAATCAGTGTTCCTCAGAGCTCTCTCAGTGCATAGCCCATCCCTTGCGGCGAGTGTGTGGCACCCGCCTTTTAACACAGTCCCACTCCTATTCTGTCCAACTCTCCAATTCAAGAATTGGCAAATGTTCTGTCTTTCTTTTACTCTGGAACTCTCTCCCTCAATCAATCTTTCCTTCATCCTATGACTTAAACTGCTTTAAACTTCGTGTCCAGGCATTTTGACCGCAACGTCCCTTGAATTTGGCTCTCTGTCACTCTTTTGACTCTGGGGTAGACACTCGTTACAGGCAACCTGCCTTTTGTCTCCTTCATACACATATTAAAAAAAAGACATGTTACGGGTGGCAGTGTGGCATTTTTATATTACCTTTCCTTTTCAAAATGATATCAAGTGTGTTCCATCTGATCAGCCTACTTCATCTTTTGAATGTATGGAGGTTATCATCAGCACCCATAGTCAGATAATCAAGTTAGCCATTATTTATTGCTCGGGTCACCCAGGCACAGATAGACTCTTTATTGAAAAATGTAGTACTGTTCTGAAATGCTACTCTTGTGAGTTCCTGGAAATTGTTGATGTTTATAGTTTTCGAACCACGTGCTCAACCCTACACATGCTTCAGGGCATTCCTGCGATCTAGTCATTTCCCAGAGCGATTCCACCATTGTAAATAACACTGAAGTTACTCCTATCGGTCGCGGTGTGTCTGACCATGACATCATCTCCTTTAAAGTGAATGTTCCAAAACCCATATTGTATACCAAGAAAATAGATAAATATATACTTTGAAAAGTTGACAGAACACAAGACAGCCTGTCGAACTCACCAAACCAGCAATGCTTTTGTTATACACAAGGATCTACACACAATATGAACTGGGATAACTCCAGATTAGTCTTACACGAAGCCGAAAATTACAGAAGAAAGTGATTTGAGTCTGCAGTTATCCAATCTATCGACACCATTGAACAAAATAGAAGAATATTTAACCTCGCTGCTCCCCTGACTAAGCTTATTTTACACAAACACAATCATAAACTACCCACTAACATCGTGTCAACACAACCACCATAGTTCTTATTGTCTTACCTGTCCTCTTTAGCGTTAAGACTCACTTTTATGTATAATTTCATGATATACGCATAGTATGCATCTATATGTGTCTTTATGTATTTACTTTTATTTGTATATGTGTGTATGTATGTAAACGTGTAAATGTTTGTATCCATTTATATATTTACATGTGTAGGTGTTTATGCTTGTCTGTGTATATGTATAAAGTGTGTATATGAGTGTCTATGTAAATGTGTATGTATGTATATGTATTTTTGACAGAGACTCAAGTAACATCCACATCTGACACGTCTAGATTTAATTTTCCAGATTATCAACTGCTCCAAAATTTCAGACCTAAAGGAGGTGTATGTTGCTTCGCAAAATCTGAAATTGCCCTGGAGGAGGTTACTAGCTTCAATTGTCCCTATTTTGATTATTCTACGTACAAATTAATTTCTGCTGGTAAATTTAAATACATATGTTGCATCTACCATTCCCCAAATACTCCTCCAGAGCAAAGTCTTTTTGATTCTCTGTCCTCACAACTCAGTGTCCTCAACTTAAATGCTTCTTCTGAAATCACTGTGTTGGGTGATTTTAATGTCCATAATGTTGAATGGCTCACTCATTCAGCCAGGACTGATGATGCTGGTCTTGAATGTGAGCTATTTGCAGACTCATTTAATCTCACTCAACTAGTGAACCAACCCACCCGTGTACCAGATAATCCTAATCATAATTCCCACCTACTGGACTTATTTTTAACAACCAATTCAGAAAATTATGATGTTACAGTGAGGTCCCCACTTGGATCTTCTGATCACTGTCTGATACAGGCCACCTGTCTATCACCTACCACACCTTCCCACTCTGAACCTGTTTTGGTGACTAAATGGCATTACGATAGGGCAGACTGGGAGGGTCTTCAAGGTATCTTTATTGATATTCCCTGGACCTCTTTCTTTTCTAATGATGCACACTCCACCTTGAGCCACATACAAGATTTTGTAAAAATTGGAATGGAAACTTTTATTCCTCATCAAAAGTACAGTAAAAGATCTAATTCACCTAAATGGTTTGACCATAATTGTGCTAGAGTAACTGAACAAAAAGCAATAGCCTACAATGCATACACAAGATCAAAATCACATGAAGCCTTTAATTACTTTAGAAACATCAGAAATCATGCCAAAACTGTATTAAACCTAACTAAATCAAACTTTCTCCACAAGCAGGCAGATAAACTTCTAAATAATCCAAATGATAACAAAATATTTTGGTCTACTCTTAACTCATTCAAATCCAACTTCACTACTGCTTCATCCATTCCACCATTAACCCGTGGAGCCCCGGCTAGTTTTGTAATGTTTGTTCACCAGAACCCGGCCGGTTTTCAAAAAATGGTTTTATTCCAGAAACAATAGCGAATGGGTTAGGAATGAAGGAAAAACCACGAAAAACCGCTCAAAAAGCTTAAAAAATGGTCCTACAGAGCCCCCGAAAACGTATTTTACAAGAGCAAAAAATTGAAGGCAATTACCCCCAAAAAACAGGTTATTGCGCGCTCACGCGCACACACGTGTACTTTGAGAGTTTTCAACCATCGGCAAGGTTGCGTGGTTGCACAGTTCCCATACAAATCTGAGCCCTCTTGAGTGGCTACACCTGAGGTTATGGTCGGCGCAATTAGGGTGACGCATCAGGCGCGTCTCTGGGGCTGTGCGTTACATACATCGCCGACGCGTCAGACGCGTCGCTGGGGCTGTACGGGTTAAAATCTCCGACTGGCAATCTTGTAAGTGACCCACGAGGTAAAGCTAACCTTCTTGCGGATATTTTCGCCACCAACTCAACCTTAGATGAAATAAATCAAGATGTCCCTGTACTTAATTTTAATTCGCCTGAAATTCCCTCACTTAAGATCCACACCAGACATGTCAAAACTATTTTGCAGAATCTCTCGGTAGATAAGGCTCCTGGTCCAGATGAAATTCCTCCAATAGTACTTAAGAATTGCTCCTTGGTGCTCGCTCCTGTATTGGCAATTTTTTTCCATCTGTGTAGGCTACTCATACCTCATGCTTCCTAGTACCCTGGAAAGAAGCAAACATCCATCCAGTTCCTAAAAAAGGTGCCTCTTCAGATCCATCAAACTACAGACCAATAGCTATAACTTCCACTCATGGTAAAGTCTTTGAAATTATATTAAATAATCACATAATTAAGCATCTTGAGAATAATAAATTAATCAGTGATAGGCAATATGGTTTTAGACGATGTCGATCAACTGCAGACATTCTTTGCCTTCTTACGCATCAAATCAACCAAGCTACAGACCAACATGGTGAAACACATACAATAGCACTGGATATATCAAAGGCATTTGATAGAGTCTGGCATCAATCCTTATTGTCGAAGATGTCACACTACGGCCTTGCATCATTAGTTCCAATAATTTCTTCTTATCTTCATAACAGAAAAATATGTGTAATGGTAGATGGCGTTTATTCTCAATTTCACTCAATAAATTGTTACGCTGGCCAGCTTGCCAGAATGTGCTCGTACTCGCTAGCGCTCGCCAGGGCAGTGGAATGGGCTATAATAATCGTAGAATGATGTTCTTTCTTTCCTAGTATTCATGTAGTCACAGCCAGATCAGTGGTGGTCTTTATTCTTATCTGTGACACATGGAAGCATTTTATATCAGTGATAGAGTATAAGATATGCAGTGTGAAGTTAAGGAGAAAGAGCGAGGTAGGCAGCGAGGTTGTATAATGTGCGTGTGTATGTACGTGTGCCTCCCTCGCTCGCGCGGGCTTTCCCACACCTTGATTGGCTGGCGGGCCTGGCGCGTCCTAGAACGCTTGCTCTTCATGACGTAGTGGTCTGTGATTGGGTGCCGCTGTCCTAGTGTTGGCGCTGGGGGGCTCCTTCCCGCGTGTCTTCTGCAGAGCTTGGCATAGCGTGCTTGGTCCTAGACGTCCCTCGCAATCTGTCCCCCAATCAAATGCCCTGTACTACTGTTTCTCTCTCTGAACTTCTTCTTTTCCATTACTTCTCATCTTTATTCAATTACTTATCCCTTTTGGTTCTGCAAATGACTTCCATAGTCGGCCAGTCGTATTACCAGCACCAGCTCTCACATTTATGTTTTGCACTAGCTTTAGGGATTATTAGTCATAGTCACATGGAGTCATATTATCATTGGGTGCTTCTAATTATTGAGTTGTTCTTTGTTGCTATTTAATGCTAGACATTGGAAGGTATCTTTAGTCATTGTCTGAGTTATGTATATAGCGAGTCAAAGCCTATACGACTTCGACGGAGCTAGGTGCCTGTAACCCTTGTGCATATTTTTCCTTTGCGAGTGTAGCAGTATACGAGCGAAGGGCTTTTGCCTACTATTGCTCGTATGCTCGCTACCTCTTTGTGTTGACCTTTGTGGAGCGCCAGGGCAAAACCAGATACTTGAGATCTGGACTTACCAAGAGAGCCTCCTAGTCAATTAACGTAACATAAGGGAAATCTGTTCAAGGGGAGACAGTAGGCTACGAGCATGCTTGCGCTCTGCCTAGCCTCCTGGTACCTTTTATGCCGCTGCTAGACTTTATTAGTAATAAAGACAGCATTGTGTTTATTAACTTTAACTGTGTATGCTTTAGGAATTATTCATGTATTATTTTAGCCTAGGTTGATGCTTGGTGCACAACCCAGTATGGCTGTTACTTTGGCTAAGGAAGTACTGTTTTGAGTGACTATTATTAGTGCTGTCACAGAGTTGTTGCACTCCCTTGTTATATATATGTATCCTACTTATTGGTGTATTAAAGATACACGCTATGGTGTCCTGCCCTTGCATTATTTCTGTTCTATATTAACGAGCATCTTGGAGCATCAGACTTTTTCAGAAGATTCCATATCTGTTTGCTGTAGGACTAGACTACCAGTGTTTTCATAGAGCATTGAAGAGTTTAGTGTTGAGTACAGACTCACACTAAAGTTAACGTAAGCATATATTTCTTTATTAAATCTTGTTATAGTTTATTCAAGCATTGTTATTACTTAAGAGCATTTTATTAACATAAAGTACTCCTGTTGTGAGTAGACTTTGCTGTCACCGGAAAGCCTTTGTAGAAGTGCACTAAAACCCAGTTAATTGATACCCCGTTATCCAGTAGATTAGCTCGGGAGGGTTTTAAGTGGTTTGTTCACAGGCGTAATAGTTCGAGGGTTTGGAATTAGCGTACAGTTGTTGCAGATATAGCCTATCATCTAGTCCAATATTAAGTGCCCTTGTTTATTTCGTAGTGCCGGTCGTAACAAAATGCTGGTGTTCCCCAGGGATCAGTTTTGGCCCCAACTCTGTTCCTCATTCATATCAATGATCTCATATCTACCACTCATAATCCAATACATTCCTACGCAGATGACTCAACACTCCACAGTTCCTTCACATTTACCAATTCTTTCACCCAAACCGATCTTATAAATTCAATAATAAACACTGCAATTTCTCTGTACCAGGACCTTTCTAGAATTAATGAATGGTGACAAAAGAATCTAGTTTCCTTTAATGCACAGAAAACCAAGTACATTCAATTTTCTAACCGACAGAATCTCACTGACTCCCATATATTTGTTAATGATGTAAATATTCCCACTTCCCCTAGTATTGACATTCTCGGTGTAACATTAACTACTAACTTGAGCTGGACACATTATGTTAGAAGCATTGCTAAGAATGCCTCTAAAAAACTGGGACTCCTGTACAGAGTTCGAGAATTCTTCACTGACGAGCAGTTGGCCGTAATATATAAGAGTCATGTGCGTTCTCAGATGGATTACTGTTCACCTCTGTGGGGTGGAAGTGGAGTGGTTGCATTGAGGCAGTTGGACAAAATTCAAAATAAAGCTATTAGATTAATCAATAACCCTGCAATCACACAGGACCTTCCTACATTATCCATACAAAGAAACGTTGCATCCCTTGCATTATTCTACAGATATTTTCACAGCAATTGTTCCGAGGAACTTGCTTCAATTGTGCCGCCTCTCCACATCTTTCCCCGTAGAACTAGGGCAGCTGAGAGCGCCCATGAATTAAATCAGAGGTGGGCAGGTGCGCGCCGTTTGGCGCTCTGTGCTCTGCGATCCGGTGCGCATTACCAATATAGAGGAGCGCGGAGCGAGGAGCGACAAAATTCTGAAATCGGAGTGCAGGCGGGGAGCGCAGCTAGAAATTCGCGCTCCTTTCTGGCGCTCCGGAGGCGATTTTTCCTGTCAACAACAGGTACAAGAACGTCATTATCGTGTACAGTCATCATACCGTTCGTACGGTGTTACCCACGGTGTTAGTGAACTGTGATACAGTGATACTATGATAGTGACAGACTGACAGTGTTACAGTTGTTAACCTGTTATTTTTTTTTTTTTTTGGCTTTTGCTAACGCAAAGTATACCTTACGGGCAAGTTACAGCTTACGAAGAGGCCTAAGGGTAAGTCTGGCAGTGGTATAGCCCGAGCCTGTCTGACAGTCTGAGTGTCTGTGGACAGCTTGGACGGGTCCAATAATCATAATATAATCAATTAATCATATATTAAATTATTAATGATATTATAATATTAAATTATTATTCATTTAATCATGTAATCAACTAAATAGTAAATACTAATCAATGTAATCATGTTGTATTGTTGTTATTGTATTGTTAGGCTTGTTAGAATGTTAGCTTGATAAGTTTAACTGTTTATGTTTCTCAGTTTGGACAGTTTCTGTAATTCTTTGTCATATCGTAGATATCAATGGACAGTCACAATGTCACAAACTCACAATGATATCAATCATATCATATCATTGACCTTTGCAATTATATCAATCATATCATATCATTGACATTTGATTCATTGATATGACATAAAGAATAACAGAAACTGAGAAAGTGAGAAACTTAAACAGTTAAACTTCAGAAAGACACCATGACTTGAGTTTTTTTTAATGTTTTGAATTCTTGGAATTTAGTGAAGTGAAAGACAAAGGACAAAGTGAAGGACAAAGGTAAATAATTAAATAACTTCTAGAAGCTGTTTTGTTTGTTTTGTTTTTTATATACCTATTTTTGGGAGCGCGGAGCGCAGGAGCGCGGATCGGGAAGCGCGTCGGGTCTGCTGACAAAAGGAGCGCGTGAGCGCTGCCGCATTACCTTATGTCTGATGAGCGCGGAGCGCTGCCGCATTACCGGTCCCACCCCCACCGGAGCGCGCCCACCTCTGATGAATTTACAATTTCTCCTCCACAATGCAGAACTTCTGCTTATCAGAATTCATTTATCCCCAGAGCTACTACTCTTTGGAATTCACTTCCCTCGAATTGCTTTCCACAAACTTACAATCTACAAATGTTTAAATCCAGTTGTTACAAAACATTTATGAATGGAGGATGCCTTTAGGCACATGGACCTTTTTGTTTTATCTGTGTTATTCCTTCCTCCGTTCATTGTCTCTTAAAAAAAAAAAAAAAAAAAAAAAATGAGTTTATGTATGTACAGTATGTGTATGTGTTTGATAAGAGTAGTTATATGTACTATATACTGTATGTATACGTGATGTTATTATGACCATGTGTGTGTATGTATATATACATATATTTATGTTGTATGTTTGTTTGTACTGTACGTACATATCGATTTGTGTATGTATTATCCCCCCCCCCCCCCTCTCCCCCCTTTGCTATCTTCAGCTTTAAAAAAATTCTTGACCTCACATGATAATTTGAGTTGTGACCTCTGTCCAGGCAGCTATTGTTATTATACTTATGCCTCTCGCTCTCGCTCTCGCTCTCTCTTTCTCTCTCTCTCTCTCTCTCTCTCTCTCTCTCTCTCTCTCTCTCTCTCTCTCTCTCTCATTATTGTCGTTATTATTTTCATTTTTACTTTTAGTATTTTTACTATTTTCTGTTTGTAATATTGTATATTTTTTATATATTTTTGGTGAGTGACATATTCAATAACTTTATTGTGATTAACATTATTCACTACGAATGTAGTATGTATGTATATATGTGTGTGTATTATTTGTGTTTGTGTATGTATGTATGTTTGTATTTATTTATGTATGTAGGTGTATATATGTATATTTATATGTGTATGTGCATGTGTATGTATGTGAATATGTGTATGTGTACTTGTATGTATTTGTGTATATGTGTGTGTGTATGTGCATAAGTATATATTTGGGTGTATGTATTATGTATGTTTATGTATGCATTATGTATGTATAGGTATATGTATGTATGTGTATTTATATGTGCATATTT
Source organism: Paralithodes platypus (assembly GCA_032716605.1). Taxonomy (NCBI): domain Eukaryota; kingdom Metazoa; phylum Arthropoda; class Malacostraca; order Decapoda; family Lithodidae; genus Paralithodes; species Paralithodes platypus. The sequence continues at coordinate 4,570,862 of CM064582.1, forward strand.
GTTTATGCGTTTGTGTGTGCATATCGATATATACATATCTGCATTTCAGCTGTCTATACTTTCCTGCTTGTATATTAGTTATATTACTGTATGTACATGTATATGTTTAGTTATGTTTGTGCAATGTACTTTCTATACGCCTTTACTTGTAAAGACTTTTCACCTGTGTCTTTTCAACCTAATCTCCCCTTGCCCCTTAATCTTGACCTCACTGCGACGTACAGTAATTACCAAATAGGTGAGAGTTTTTATGTGACCTCAGTTCAGGCAGCTGCTGTCATCATACTTATTCTCTCTCTCTCTCTCTCTCTCTCTCTCTCTCTCTCTCTCTCTCTCTCTCTCTCTCTCTCTCTCTCTCTCATTAATTAGGGGTTCGACCCCTACGGGGAACCCCTATTGTAATCATTAAATCTACTTATTCATCCAAATTATTTTTCCACGCCGGTTTTTACGCAATAACTCCAGAACCGCTTTTTGGATCGGGACCAAACTTTCACACAAGGTGCGTTTTTGTATTGGTCAACTTTTGATATGCTAAACATCCGAAATGGCGGCCAAACAGGTCCATGGCAGCCGTTTTCCCAAAATTTTAAAACTTAAATACCGTCTCTCCCACTCAAAGAAAATGATTGGGCTTTGGTAGTGGACTCCACTACTAATGCTCCGCAAATGTTGTAGAATAGGTTTTGCTTTTGCACGTGGGTTTTTTTCCGGCAATTTTGAAAAAAAAATGAAAACACTTAAAATTCCACAACTTGAAAACTACACGGATAATCAAAGCCATGTTTGCGCAGTTGGGCGAGGCTTGCAATTCCGAACGTTTTGGTACCAAAAGAATAGAAGTTGGTGGAATAGTTTGGCCGCAGCATTGAAAACTGTCTATTCATAAATGACTTTAAAACCGTGTGAGGTACCCACACAACGTTTTCAGTCTTCAGTCTATAGGCTTCCCCGCATCCCCTATAGTTTTGCTTAATAATAGTATAGATTAATTATTCAGATCCATAAATTTTTTAAATTTAACTCTCAAAATAGTTCGAGTCCCTACGAATTCCAGCAATTATTTAGCCAACCTACCTATACATACCTACCCTACTAAATAATAATGATAATTCAATTTTATTTTTGGTGAATAACAGAGTATTGGCTAAGGTTTTTAACAATTCCTCCCTTTGCCAAATGCTTTGTTTAATAACAAAGTTCTAGACCTTCAAAGTTTTGAAATTTTTTGGTGTGGTGTGACTTACCTTTCCTCCTCCCTCAAACAGCAAGCAACGTTATCGGGGTACAAGAAGTATTGCATGCTTCAATAAAAAGATATATAGTCCGGTTTTTACACAATAACTCCGGAACTGCTTGTCGGATCGGGACCAAACTTTGACACAAGGTGCATTTTTGTATAAGGGCAACTTTTGATATGATATCCAAAATGGTGGCCAGACACGCCCGTGGCAGCCTTTCACACCCAACCCATCTCGTCCTATCAAATTGGATGTTGAAGCTCTTTGTTATTGATCCTACTATAGCACTCTGTAGCCTATTCCACATATCTACAACTCTTTTACCAAGCGAATAGAGGCAGATCCCTTACACAGCCAATCTCTTTCTCTCTCGCTCTTGTTTGTTTGCACCCCGGTACAAATGAGGCAGATCCCTTACACATGCAACCAAGATGAAAATGGGAGTCTGCAGAGCCAAGTGGCCCACATAAGGCAGATCCCTTTCACAACCAACCCCTCTCATAAACGTTACCTGTTATTTACACTACTTACTATACACCCATGTTATCATATACCTGCAACCAAAACACAATTGTAAGAAATAGGAACATAAGAAAATGGGAGTCTGTAGAGAGCCAATTGGCCCACACAAGACAGATCCTTTTCACACCCAACCCATCTCATAAAAATTATCTCATTTATTTCTGTCTTCCTTACATTTATGACATCCTAGTCTCTGTCTCTCTCACAAATGAGAACATAGGAAAACCGGAGTTTGCAGAGAGCCGATTGGCCCACATATGTCAGATCTCTTTCACACCTAACCCATCCCGCACTCTCTCTCTCTCTCTCTCTCATATTTATCACTATCTTCCTTACGTTTACGACTTCCTATTCTCTCTTGCCATACTCTCTCTGTCTCCCTCACAAATGAGAAAATAAACAAAATAAGGAAACGGAAATCTGCAGAGAGCCAATTAACCTATGCATGGCAGATCCCTTTCACACCCAACCCATCTCATTCCATCTAATTTCAAGTTGAAGCTCTATTGTTCTTGATCCCATTATAGCACTCGGTAGCCTATTCCACATATCTACAACTAAATAAATAGAGGCAGATCCCTTATACAGCCAATCTCTCCCTCTCTCGCTCTTGTTTGTTTGCACAATCTGTTCCTTCTGTAGTTTCTCCATGCACTATGAGTTAAATGATCTTTTGATATCTGTGACAGCTTTTGTATCCAACACAATACTCTGCTTGCAAAACCGCTCGAACCCCGGACAACGTTGCTTGCAACTTTAATTATTATTATTATTATTATTATTATTATTAGTAGTAGTTCTATTATGTTTAACATATATTTATCTTTATTATTATTTATTTTTGTTTGTATGATATTTTTCTTTGTACATTATTAATATTAATGATGAGTGACGCTTTCTATAACTTAAATATGATAATTATTATTTCACTTTGTATGTAATATTTATACATATTTAGTTTAAGCTTCACTATATACACTATTCATACGTTCACACACACACACACACACGCACAGAGTAGACGGAGCGCTCCGTCCATTAATTTTGACTCCACCAATCACTTGACCTCTGCATGAATTTACCCGCCCTCTTTCCTCGTCCCTCTTTTCCTTCTCGAAAGAAATTGTTGACTGGAACAATCTTTTGGTGTATACCATTGGCCTGATGAAGCTTTATGCTAAACGTTGTCAATAAAGTGCTCTTCCTCACCTTGTGTTTATTTTCACCAAGAAAATAACTTTTCGGATATGTAATTTAGACCATGAAAATATAAGTCGTGATATTGAACATTCACCTTCGATGTTACTTCATCCACAGCGAGTCATTTGGTCCAGACCTTTTCTATTGCACTAGACATATCGAAGGCCTTCGATAGAGTCTGGTACAAATCTTTAATTTCTAAACTCCTTCGGTTTCCATCTCTCCATCTGTGCCTTTGTCTCTAATTTCCTTTTCGGCCGTTCCATAGCTGCGGGTGTGGACGGCCATTGCTCACTTCCTCATCCTATCAACTCCGGTGTATCTCAGGGCTCTGTCCTATATCCCATTTTCTTTCTAATTTTCATAAATGATCTTCTCAACTGTACCTCCAGTCCCATCCATTCATTTGCAGACGACTCTGCCTTACACTACTCAATTAGTATTCCTGAATGCCCCAGCCAGCAATCCCTCAAAAAACAAATGTAATGAAGCCATGCAATACTTATCTTCTGATCTAACTACTATTTCCAATTGGGGCAGAGAACACCTTGTTACCTTTAATGCTTCCAAAACCCAATTTCTTCATCTTACTACCCGTTCGGAAATTCCAGAGGACTATCCCTTACTCTTTAACAATACAAAAATCAATACTTCATCTTCACTCAATATTCTCGGTGTCTCCTTTTCTTCTGGTCTCACTTGGAAGGACCATATTATTAGTCTTCCTAAGGCAGCCTCCCAGAAGCTGGGTAGGCTAAACCGCCTCAAATGGTTCTTTACCCATGCACAGCTTCTTGCTCTGTACAGGGGCACAGTGTGTCCTTGTATTGAGTATTGTTCACATGTGTGGGGAGGATCCTCTCACACCGCACTCCTAGACAAAGTAGAAAGGCAAGCCTTCCGCATCATTAACTCCCATCCACTCACCAACTCCCTACAATCTCTCTCGCTATTCTATCGCTACTACAATAATCAGTGTTTCTCAGAGCTTTCCCAGTGTATACCACCTCCTCTACGTAGGGTACGTAGTACCCGTCTAGCAACACAATCCCATCCCTACTCTGTGCAACTCTCCAACCCAAGACTGAAATGCTATTCTCAGTCTTACTTCTATTCAACTGCTGAGCTCTGGAACTCTCCCAGAATCAGTCTTTCCCTCTTCCTATGACTTAAATTGCTTCGAACTCTGTGTGTCCAGACATTTTGGCTCGAACGTCCCTTGTTTTTGGCCCTCCTTCAACTCTGGGGGAGGCACTCTCTACAGGCAGTTCTGCCTTTTGTCTCTCTCACTCACATAGAAAAAAAAAAAAAAAAAAAAAAATCCGTTCTGTGCACGACCGTGATTGCCCAGAGATTGAGAAAGAAAATAAGGTTGGACGCTCCATGGTACGACTCAAGTGTAGTTGCTCTGCGCAAAAAGAGAAGACGTGCAGAATGTTTGTGGCGCAGGCATAGAACTAATTCTTCTCGGTTGGATTATGTTGCCACTAGTAGAGCTACCATCGCCCGAATTGCACAATGTAAGACCAAGTATTATACTGGTCAAATAAATTCCTGTGGAGGTAATCGGAAATGACTTTTCTCTGTTCTGCATAACTTAGCTGGTCAACATTCCTCACAGGTTCTCCTATCATCTGCCTCAGCTGCTGATCTGTCATAAAATTCATCCCAGAGGGATGATTACAAGCTTTGTGCAAGTGCCCGACATAGCCAGGAGAGTCAGAGACTTGATTTCAGGTCTCATGGCGGGGAGCCTTACAATGTTGACTTCAGTCTTTGTGAGCTGGGTGCTGCCCTCTCGGAATGTCGTGATGCTGCTTCTGGTCGAGACGACATCCCATATGCCTTCTTCTTCTTCTATAGAACCCGCTTGTGGACCTGCCGTTGCTTGCAAGCTTCAGTCTTGATCCACACCTTTTCATCGGTACTGGCTCAGAAAATGTTAGTAAGAGGGAAAGTTTAGAGTAGAAGGATAGTACTAGGGACAGTTTTTTGGACCTACCTATCACCTCCACCACCCTCCCCCTTTACCTTTCCCTCCCAACCCTTTCGTCTACCCATTTATCTTTCTCCATATCCATTGTAGCATCCTCCTCATCATCGCTATGTCTCGCTTCTCCATATCGTTTGTTAGCCCTAATAATGCCCCTACCCCTCTGTCATCTCTCTGTTTTATTTCCTCCCACCTTATGTCCCCAACTCTATTCCTCATGTATGTCTCCAGTTCGTTTCTTTTCTCTTCATATTTTGTACATTCTGTAAATATATGTTTTATGTCCTCGACTATTGGGTCTCCTCCTATGTCACACTGGTTACAGTGAGGTCCTATCCCGTTCCACCTTCTTGTTCTTTCGTGTGTCTCTAGGGATCCTGTCCTTGCCTTAAACAACAATTTTGATCTCCACCCTCCATCATAGAAAAGTTCCCTAGCTTTCTTCTCTTTTCCTCTGAAATATGACAGTGTGGCTTTAGCTCGGTTCACACATGCACGAATTAACGTCACGTCCGTCCCCGACCAAGAAAATAAGCAGGACGGCATCAATCTGGAGGCCCCATGTGGCCACGATGGCTACTAGGGCCGTTCCAAAGTTTTTTTGTCGCCGTTCTCATCCCGTTAGTTGTCGTCTAGACGCTGCCAGTCGTCGTCTAGACGCCGCCAGTCGTCGTCTAGACGACTGCGTCTAGACGGCTGCGTCTAGACAACGACTGCTCTCGTGTGTGTCCGTGGGTGTCCCGACATAACACGTTTTCTGACAGTTGCCCCGACCCATACGGACCATTTTATGCATGCACAAAAAGGACGCCGCCTGGAGGCACAGTGAAATAAGGGGTCGGGGACGGACGGGACGTTAATTCGTGCATGTGTGAACCGAGCTTTTGTTTTCTACCCCTTCCCCTCATTTCCTTCTTCCCTCTTTTTGTATCCCTTTCTCTATCTCTTTGATACATCCCCTCCCATTTTCAATTCTCACTCAATCACCACTCCCATTTTTTTTTTACATTCCCCTCACACATGTTCCTGTATTATATATATCCTTTCCAGCCTTCTTTTACATTCTCTGTTCCATTTTCTGTTCTCGCTCGCCCGTGTGTATACCTTCTTTGGCCACCTATTTTCCTCCATCTCTTCTAGCCTCACTTTGTACTTTCCTTTAGCTTTCCCTATCCTCTCTTCAAAAGTACTCCACCCCATTTCTCCCCGGATTGCTTCCTGTGCTACGTATTTATTCGTACCTAATCCTGTCCTTCCGATTTTATTTTGTATCGTTTCTAATTTTCGCGTTTCTGCCTTTGTCGTTTCCACCGCCTCCATGTCATACATTATCGCTGATACTCCTAGTCCTTTCCATAGCCCTCGCACTATTTCATAACTATTCGCCCGTAACCTTGTCGCGCTCCATAGTTCCCATGCCACTGTTGCATCTGCCCTATCTTTTTGCGTTTTGCCTTTTCAAACCTTTTCTATGTAATTGTCACCCCCAGGTATTTACATTCTCTTGTCTTCTTCATTCTGCTGCCTTCCAGTGTCCACTCCTCCTCATCTTGTAAGTGTCCATTCATTTTCATTACTTGGATCTTTTCTTTGCTGAATTTTACTTCTAACCCCTCCCCGAATCTTGTTGCTTCCTTTAGCAGTCTCTGCAGCCCTCTTCCTGTCTCAGCCATCAGGACTACATCGTCAGCGAATAGGAGTACCCCCAGACTTTCTTGATTAATCTTTATCCCCTCCCCCACTCTTTATATTCTCTGTGTTATTTCTTCCATACAGAGCGCGAATAATAGCAGCGATAGAACACACCTTTGCCTTAACTCCCCGCTTGCTTTTTACCTATCCCGTTTCTATATTTCCTAGAGCGTACTTCGCCTTTGTGCTCTTGTACACATCGATGTTAGGATGTTAATATATTTGTCTGGTATCCCACTCCTTGCCATTATTTTCCACAGCAGCTCCCTATTCACTCTGTCATACGTTTTTTTTTTGTCTAAAAATGCACAGTATCCTGTTCTTTTGTCTCTTTTCAATTTTCCTACCACTTCGTTTAGTATATAGATGTTATCTGTCTCCCTCCTGTCCCTTCTGAAACCATTTTGCTAATCACCTATTATTTTGTTTCTCTACTCATCCTTTCCTTCAGTATCCTGCAGAAGAGTTTCCCTATTGTGTTTGTTACGGTCACCGGCCTGTAGCTTTTTATTTCCTTTTTACTCTTGTACCCTCCTTTGTTTAGTAGCGTTACTCTCGCTTAGTTCCATCTTGCTGGAATCCTCTCATTTCTCAACACTTCGTTAAATATCTTTCTCAGCCTTCATTCCATTTCTCAACACTTCGTTAAATATCTTTCTCAGCCTTCATTCCATTTCTCAACACTTCGTTAAATATCTTTCTCAGCCTTCATTCCATTTCTCAACACTTCGTTAAATATCTTTCTCAGCCTTCATTCCATTTCTCAACACTTCATTAAATATCTTTCTCAGCCTTCATTCCATTTCTCAACACTTCGTTAAATATCTTTCTCAGCCTTCATTCCATTTCTCAACACTTCGTTAAATATCTTTCTCAGCCTTCATTCCATTTCTCAACACTTCGTTAAATATCTTTCTCAGCCTTCATTCCATTTCTCAACACTTCGTTAAATATCTTTCTCAGCCTTCATTCCATTTCTCAACACTTCGTTAAATATCTTTCTCAGCCTTCATTCCATTTCTTCTCCCCCTGCCATGTACAGTGAATTTAGTATTCCATCCGGACCAGTTGCCTTTCCTCTTTTTAGTGCTTTAATCACTCTCCTTACTTCTTCGATTGTGAGTTCCATTTCCATTTCCACCCAATCTACGTCCCCGTGTCTTACCCATGTCGCCTCCCCCATTGTATGGTTCAGAATTTCCAGGTAATTTTCTTCCTCAAAATTGGATCAGGCTTTCTCCATTCCCGTTTATCCTTCCCCCTAGTATCCCAACGTGCGCATTCATGTCTCCCATTATTATGATATTTTCTTCATCTCTTCCCTTTATTATTTCTTGTATTCCTTGGTACTTTATACTGTGTTCTTCTCGTTCCCTTCTCCCCCCTTCCATCGTGAAATACCCTATTATTATTATTTTATCTTTCCTTCCATTATTCATCCTTTATAGCGATATTGCCATAATATCTTCCATTTCTTTGTGTTCCCCCACCTTTAGTTTCTCTATTTTCCAGTTTGAGTTGTTGCTAATTATTATGCCTACTTCACCCCCTTTCTTTTCTGATGTTTCCCTTCCTCTCCCAATTAGCGTACACATATCCCCCTCCCATTTTGTCTCTCCCCTGAGGCGTATTTCTAGCTGTGATTCCTATCATTTCCACTTCCAACTCGCTTTATATCTCTTCTATGTCCTGTTTTGTTCCTCTATGTATTCCATTTATGTTTACACATCCTATTTTTATTCCTCGGTTCTCATCTCCCAACCCCTCGCTCTTTCCCTCATTCCTTTTCCTCTTTTTTTTCTCCTTGATATTTTGTTTTCCTTTTTCTTTCCTCCCCTCCCCCTCCTTCCTTCCCTTTGACGGTTACTCCTCCTATGTCTATGTTTCCCTTATACTCCCAGGCGTCTTTTATATTAACTTCTTCATTTTCTTCTCTGTAGTTTTCCCCTTCTTTTTCTTTCGCTTCCCTCCATTTTGTTTTTCCCCCCCCCCCCCCTCCCTTCACATTTCTTAGGTCATTCGACACTTTTTCCTCTGCCCCTCACTTTCTTCTATTGCTCTCGTAATCTTTCCTCCTATGGTCCATTTTCCTGCCTCCGAAAGGTGTACTCCGTCTCTCGCAGTCTCCTGGGTTTAGCTTGTAATCTGTGTCGATGTACCCCACTCCTGCTTCATTGCTTGCACATAGCCTATTGTTCAGTTCCCCAATATCCCTTTGAATTCTCTCATTTGTTCTCTTTCTTTCTCTCTCATATTCCCCCGGTTTCCCTTCCCTTGGTCTTTCTATGATTCCTACCACCCATATCATTACCATTGGATTATTCGCTTTAAAGGTTTTGATTGATCCCATTACTACTTCTACTGTTCCCTCTGCTCCTTTTCTCTCTAGCCCATTCCCTCCTCCTTGTATCACTATCGTTCCACCCTCCCTCTTGTCTCTTTATATGTTGTTTAGTTCCCGCATTATTCTTTCTATATCCGCCCCTGGGCAGCTGATCATATTTCACCCCTTTTTTTCTTGTCAACTAGCTCCTCCATCCACCTTATCATGCTATCTCCTATAATCATTACCCGGTCTTCTCTAGCATCATTTCCCACTTCCCCTTGTTCCATAATCCTTTCGTTTCCCCTTTCTCCCTTGTGGTGGTAGTGTGGTTGCTCCAACCTACTCCTACTTGCCCCTCTATCCCTCCTTTCTCTTCCTCCATCCTTCCTACTCTTCTGTCTATCCTTATTCTCCCCTTCCCCTTCCATGCTTCGTTTTCTCCCGAATGTCTCTTTGGTGTTTTTATTAGACTTGTTTAATAGGATTTGGAGTGAGGGTACTCTGTCTGCAAGCTGGAAGTTGGGCATTGTCCTTCCTATTCCCAAGCCTGGAAAGAATCTCTGCAATGTTTCTAATTACCTCCCAATTTGTTTAACATCGTGTGTGTGCTATGATCAATGTCACACTTGAGTGGTGTCTGGAGAAGGGTGGCCATCTCTCCCCTTCTCAGAGTGGCTTCCGCAAACTACGGTGTACTTCCGACAACCTTATCCAACTTGAATCCTCAATCTGTGAAGGTTTTGCCTCTAAGCAACATCTTGTGGCTGTGTTATTTTACCTCGAGAAGGCTTATGACACAGCCTAGCGACATGGCATTTTAAGGCAACTTCATGCCTTTGGATTACGTGATCGCCTTCCGGTGTTGCTTGGAGACTGCTTGACTGATCGTGTGTATTGGATCCGTGTGGGTTCTTTCCTTTCTACGACAATATGCCTGGAGGAAGGTGTCCCACAGGGTTGTGTCCTAAGTGCTTTCTTGTTTGAGTGTGAGAAATATGTGTTGATCTGCAAATGAAATGTGTTTACAATCTAGCAAACCTATTATCTCGTGCAATGTTATATTCTGTAATTTTCTTATTTGTAAATATGTCAATTAATTTTATCTTAATTAAAAGTTTAATTGTCTGCCAACTTTAATAAAGTAGACGTGCTGTTTTGCCCAAAATCAAAACGGCATACCCAACTCTGTGATGGGTTACCATCATCACTACTAATACCATCATCAATCACAATCACCATCATCACTACAACTGCCACAATCATCACGACTACTGTCATCATCACCATTACTATGATCATCATCACTACTACAATTACAATCATCACTACTACTCTCAACATCATCACTACTACTGTCACCATTGTCACTAGCATCTTAATCAATACTATCATCATTGATACTACAACTATCAACCATCATTACTACTATCATCACCACCATCTTACAATCATCATTACTACTGTTAACATCACCACTACTACTATAACCATCATCATTACTACTGTCACAAGTATTACCATCATGTATCCTACTGTCACCATCATCACTACTACTGCCATCATCACCATTACTATGATCCTCATCATCACAACTATTGTCATCATCACTACAACTTTCACCATCATCACTACTACTCACCATCATCACTAATACTCAACCATCGTCACTACTGTCATTATTATCACAACTATCATCATTACTTGTCACCATCATCACTACTATTATGACCATCATCACTACTACTAAAGTCCATTTGCTGGAGCCGTCTGGATCTTGGTAGTACTTGCATTTCTTCCCCAACATACAGTTGTCTAGGGACCTTAGACCAGCAGTAGCCAGAGTTGGCAGTGCTGCTGCACCCTCCCGATAATTCTCCACTCCAATTGTTTTCTCCATTACCTCCACTAATAGCCACGCCCACCTGTAAAAACCTGTTCCTCCCTCCCATTCTTATATTGTACAGTACGTATAGTACCTTTAACCAGCAGTGTAATGCCATCTACCTACTGTCCATCAATCATTGATTGCTCATTCCATATAAACTATATTGCTATGCAATTATAGTAACTTTCACGCATTATATTTGTATGCGCGAATGCAGGCTACGTCTCTCCAATATCCCCCTAGTTCCCCCCCCCCCGTTCCTCTCTCTCTCTTCTCCCTGTCTCTCCTTTACAAGGATGTGTGTCCTTGTAATATTGCTACAAAATATTATTATATAGAAAGTAATGATATTCATTCAAAGTTTCTGAAGACATAATAGTTATTCCTTTTAATATATCCTGCTAGGTGTGTCGTCACACCTGTTTATACGGTACAGGGAGAATGGAGGGGGAGGGGGGGGGGGGGGGGGGGGGGGGGGGGGGGGGGGCTGGAAGGGCGGAGAACGGACAAATTTGCATGAAAGTCGTCACTCTCATATTCCCATACATAGAGGCAGGATGGCGCTGTCTCTTCCGCAATTTCCTCCAGCTGGTGCAAGCAGACCCGCTAATGCCCCACGACTTGATAGCCAAAGTCGAAATATTGTACTGAATGTGTTCAAGTACTTTGAAGAACAAGGAAAGAATAGACCAGTAAAAGAGATCATGGAGAAAACCTGCGAGGCAACGAAAGTGTCCCTGTCACTCGTAGTAAAAATCAGATATGAAGCTTCCAAGACTGATGATGGGGTTATAAAGTCACCAGTTAAGAAAAAGAGAGTTTCCCCTGTTACAGGAAATGTGGACGATTTTGACAAGGAAGCAATACGGAGAGAAGTGTTGGCGTTCTATGAAAGGGGAGAAATACCAACACTTAATTTTCTTCTAGAAAAGGTAATTAAGCCACCAATTGCATTTACAGGAAAAAGGGACAGTCTATGGAAAATATTGAGGGAGATGGGGTTTCGGTACATGAAACATTGTAGCAGCGGAGCCCTTCTGATGGAGAGAACTGACATTATAGCGGCACGGAATAAATATCTCGGAGAAATAAATGAGAACCGGCATAGCGTTAACCCAAGGCCCGAAGTATATCTTGATGAAACATGGGTCAACCACAACACCTACGTTGGCGAGTGTTGGACCAACACAGAAGGAACCATTGGGTCTAAAACAAAAACCGGTAAAGGTGTACGGTTCATCATTGTTCATGCTGGCGGATCTGAAGGTTTTATCCCAGGTGCTCTGCTTATGTTCCAATCCAAGTTTGGTAACAAAGGGGACTACCATAATTCAATGAACCAACACACTTTCAAGAAATGGTTCACTGAGAAACTCTTACCAAACATCCCTGCAAACTCGTTGATTGTTATGGACAATGCCCCTTACCACAACGTGCAGCTGAACAAGGCCCCAACTACCAGCTCCAGGAAAGCAGTCATAGTGAAGTGGTTGACAGAGAACTCCATCCCCCATGTACCCTCTCACACCCGAATGGAACTCTTACTATTGGTTAAACAACACCGGAAACGTATTGTGTCCTACGAGATTGACGAACTTGCAGAAGCAGCCGGACATAAAGTGGTTAGAACTGCCACCCTATTATTGTCAGCTTAACCAGATTGAGCTTGTTTGGGCCAAAGTCAAGCAAGATGTGAAGAAACACAAATCCAATGATAAACAATATCTCAAGAAGGTGGAGCAGCTTACACGACAGGCTATTGATGACGTAACCCCGAATTATTGGCGAAAATGCACTGAACACACGCGACAGATTGAAGCAGATTACAGAGATAAAGACAGCCTTTAAACACTTGTTTGAATCCTTTACCATTTCAATTTCACAGTCAGACACCAGTAGTGAGGAGTCTAATGAAAGTGACAACGAAAACCAATCATTATAATCTTTGTGTTTAACGTACATTTTACATGTAACATTATAATTACATGTAACATTATAACATGGCTAAATTTAATATGCCTGCCAATGACCAAATGTATTTATAACAAATAAATACTCTGCATAAAAATAATAATTTATTTTTAAATAAAGCAATATCTAATTTTATTTGTGCATTCCTACCTGTGACCATGGTATTTATAACATACCGGTATATACATTGTATATATAATTAAATCAAAGGGGTGGTGGCACTCGTTACAGACAGCTCTCCCATTAATATGGACATTCTTCACTGAGGCAAGTGTATTTATAACCAATGAGATATATAGTCTATAAAATATAATATTGAGTGGGTTTAATCCGAGCGTCACCCCCACTGACCGTTATAGGCAGGTTATTTACCTCCGCCTGCGAAAGCGGCGAGATGTTATGTTTTCACCTCTGTTTGTTGGTGTATCTGTCTGTGTAATTGTGTACAAGATATCTCAAAAACCTATGAACCTATCTTCCTGAAATTTGGTGGGTACTCACCTGGGAAGAAGTGATTAAGTTATGGAGCCGATCGGTAGAGCGCATACCATCGTCAGGTAGGCTATCTCGTAAAGTTATGAACCGATCTTCACGAAATTTGGTGGACAGATAGGATATGCACCAAGGACGATTTGCTTCCTTAGAGTTTTGATCAACGTAGGCAGAGGTATGCGCTCTATGAGCTCTTTAGTTATAGCATATAATTATATATATTAGTATGAACTAATCAGACTTTGAATTGCATGTTTTATGAGTCTAATATGCTTGCATATGGGCACTGTATAAACAAAATATTTGTTTATTTGACATGATATATTTCTTGTCAGTATAGCCTATGTTAGTCCAATACATACTTCATTCACACACTATCAATTATTAGTTCCATTCGAGAGTGTGTGTGTGTGTGTGTACAATACTATAACGAAGACAGGTGGAGGGGGTATCAGAGACCTTGCATGTTCAAATGAGTGGGCGGGTTTATGATGGCGACATTGGTGGTTGGGGGGGGGGGGGGGCGGGGGGGGGACGTTAAACAAGTGTAAAGGGTGGTTGGCAGCAGTGTTACAATTTTCCCTGGCCCATCTGTATTTTACGTTAGGGAAGTGGTAATGTAGTACTACCAAAATCCAGACGGCACCAGCAAATGGACTTTATAGTACTGTCACCATCATATCTACTACTGTCATCATCATCACTACTGTCATCATCAATACAACTACAACCATCATCACTACTATTTTCACCATCATCACTGCTATCACCATCAATCCCACTATTACTACCATCACTTCTAATGCCAACTAAACTAACTTAACCTAGCAAATGCGTAGCGAGATGTTTTCGCCCCCAGAATGCCATTATTGCTGGGGGGGGGGGGGGGGAACCATATTTTGGACCTAAAATCATAACTATTGCATAAATTTAACAAATTTTTTTTGACTGACGTTCGCATTCACACAACAAATGTTCGTGTGAAATTTGGTGAAAATCCGTCCAACGGTCTAGGAGGAGTTTCGGGACAGACAGACGACGACGACAACAACAACAACGACAGACATTTTTTTCTGGTGGTACCCACTATACGGGGGGGGGGGGGGGGGGGGGGCCGATACCAAACTCTGCTTACACAGAGTTGATAAAGTAGACGTGCCGTTTCATCCAAAATCAAAACGGCATACCCAACTTTGCGGTGGATTACCATCATCGCTAATATTACCACCATTATTACTACTACTATCATCATCACTACAGTTGTCACCATCATCACTACAATTGTCACCTTCACATGCACACAGAACGCCATCATCATTGCTTGGGAATAGGTACAGGGTGGGGGGTGGGGGTCCTGAGGGGAAGGGGGGGGGGGGAAGTTACCATCATCACTAATATTACCACCACTATTACTACTATTATCATCATCACTATAATCATCACTAATATTACCACCATCATCACTAATATTACCACCATCATCACTACTACTATCACTACAATTGTCACCTTCCAATGTCAACTAAACTAACTTAACCTAACAAATGCGGGCAAGTTCTTTTTCGCCCCTTGAACGATGGCGTTCTGTGTGAGTGTAGGGGAACACAAACACCCAGAACGCCATCATCATTGCTTGGCAATAGGTACAGGGTGGGGGGTGCAAAGCATATTTTGGACCTAAAATCATAACTATTGCACAAATTTAAAAAAAAATATTTATTACCGTCGCATTCACGCACTGAATGTTCGTCTGAAGTTTGGTGAAAATCAGTCGAACGGTCTAGGAGGAGTTATCGGACAGACAGACAGACAGACAGACAGACATTTCGGCCGGCATGTACCACTATACGGGGGGCGATACCACTCTGCTTACACAGAGTTGATAAAGTAGACGTGCCGTTTCGCCAAAAATCAAAACGGCATACCCAACTCTGCTATCGGTCATCATCATCACTACTAGTCACTATCACCATTACTATAAAGTAGACGTGCCGTTTTGCCCAAAATCAAAACGGCATACCCAACTCTGCGAAGGGTTACCATCATCACTAATATTACCACCATTATTACTACTACTATCATCATCACTACAATTGTCACCATCATCACTAATACTACCATCGTCACTAATATTACAACCATCATCACTACTACTATCATCATCACTACAATTGTCACCTAATGTCAACTAAACTAACTTAAACTAACAAATGCGGGCGAGTTTTTTTTCGCCCCCTGAACGATGGCGTTCTGTGCGAGTGTGCCCCTACGGGGCACACACACAGAACACCAACATCATTGCTTGGGAATAGGTAGAGGGTGGGGGGTGTGGGTTCTGAGGGGGGGGCGGGGGGAGGGGGGGCTGGTTGAGTGGGGGGAGGGGGGGGGGGGCAAAAACCATATTTTGAACCTAAGATCATAACTATTGCACAAATTCAACCTAATATTTTTGAATTACCGTCGCATTCACGCACCGAAGGTTCGTGTGAAGTTTGGTGAAAATCCGTCAAACGGTCTAGGAGGAGTTCTCGGACAGACAGACAGACATTTTGGTTAGCATGTACCACTATACGGGGGGCGATACCACTCTGCTTACGCAGAGATGATTAACCAAATATTTAGTCTGTTTGTCCTTTATGAAACTTATGAAGGACGAAGTAGCCTTTAAATCTAGTTTATTCTCGTGAAAATAGAAGGGGACGTAGCTACATACAGTATATATATATATATATATATAACAAAGGTCATGATTAGTGGAGTAGGGCACAGAATTATGGAAAGAAGCGGCTATTATCCATGCGCAGTATGCGGGAAAAGGGTGGGAAGTAACTCAGTTCAATCTTGCGTCTGTAGTGACTGGGTACACAATAGACGAGTGGGGCTAGAGGACCTTTGACGAGAATCATAGATGTTGAATGAGCAGTGTGCAAGGGAGAACTTGTATTAAATGACCCGTCAGTTAGTGTTGATTTCAACAGTGTAACACTGGAGTGTGTGAAGAAATTCTGCTATTTGGGCGATATGGTTTCCGCTGGAGGTGGCACTGAAGCTGGCTCCCTTGTTAGAGTCAGAAGTGGCTGGGGAAGTTTAGAGAGCTGTTGCCACGCCTGACCATGAGAGACTCGCACTTCACTTTAAAGGGAAGGTGTATACCTCGTGTGTTAGGAGTGCGATGACCTATGCCTCGGAGAAGTGGCCGGTTAAAGCGGAGGATATCAATAGAATGGATCGTAATGGGAAGAGAATGGTGAGATGGATATGTGGGGTCAACCTCAGGGACGGGATATCGAGTGAGAAATTAAGATTCTGTCTGGGCATTAGGAGTGTCCGTGAAGTGATGCGCACAAGCCGACTTGGTTGGTTTGGACACATGGAGAGAATGAATGATCAGTGTTGGGTGAAGAAATTCTGGACTGTGAACTTGGGGGGGAGCTGCTAGTAAGGGTAGACCTAGAATGACGTGCGATCAGGTACTCTGGTCCGATCTCAAAATAAAGAACTTGACAACAAAGGCAGCCCTTAACAGGGTCGCTTGGAAAGTCGCCATTTAGGAAATGAGATTTTAACCACATTCTCTGTGGGCAAAACAGTCTTTTAAACTTGTATGTATGTACAGTATATATATATATAGTATATAATATTTGTTCTCTTCACAGACCTGCAGACGGAAACATACTGGGTGGGAGCAAGAGACGACCAGGAGGAAGGTGTGTGGGTGTGGGAGAGCGGCACCCAGGTCACTATGGGAAGTCCTTACTGGGCTCTACTAGTGGTGGACACGTATAACTATGGCATGGTCAGTAAAGATATGAAGGGGAGATTTTCTCCACTGATGGGGCTTTTTTCGGGACCCCCTTTCTCCCTCGTGTTTAGCTCCATTAGTTTTTGAGATTTTAGACTTTCATCCCATTAGTTTGACAATTTGAAGATCTTTTTCTCCATTTCTGTCAATTTTAAGACTTTTCGTGCCATTTATGTCTCGATATTTTCTTGGCTAGCGATAGCGAGCCTATAATTTTGGAGTAACTTACTTTCAATCAGGCCATTTTTCTACCGAAAAAAATGTACACATTTATCTGGGGGTATTTTTTTTTGGTCCCCCTTCTCCCTCATGTTTAGCCCCACTAGTTTTCAGATTATAAGAAGATCGACCCATTAGCTTAGCGATTTTATGACCTATCGCCCCATTCTTTGTCAATATTAAGACTTTTCGTGTCATTCAGGTGTCAAGTTTTTTCTGATGAGCAAAACCTCGGCCTTTGGCCGGGACATTTTTCTATCGAATAATGTACAAATTAATCTTGAAGAAGTGTCTTTGGCGGGTGTTTTGTAAGCTTGATGGAGGTCTAGGGAGGAAACTAAAAAGATATTTAAAAGATACATACATGAGCAAATAAATACAGTCATCCCCCCTTAAGGGGGGGAGACCAGCCCCTTGTGTAATAGTGTCTAATTGTGTAATAGAAAAGGCCTGTACATTTCAACACATTCCCACCCCTATTCTATCCCACTGTCTAACCCAAGAATGAACTGATTTTCTCAGGCTTTCTTCTATTTAACAAGTAATGTGGTTATTTTAGATCTTGAAGTGGAATGTAATTTATTATGGATAATGCACATAAGATTAATTTACCTTTTTATGATGATAGCTCAGATGGTGATATTATAGATGGCGGAAGGTAGGCAGACTCAAGTTGTTAGGGGAATATGGAATAAAGGAAAGTGTCTAGACTAGGCTAATTTAGATTGATATTACGTTAAATTGCATGATAACTAATATAATGATGTGACAATGAGAAATGAGATGAAAGTGAAGCTAAAACACCTAATTAATGAAACATGAAAGGAAAAACGCTTAGCGTGTTGCAGGGACGGAGGTTGGTTGGAGAAAGATGACGAGGGCTGTACCTGGAGTCCCTCGTGACTTGATCCGCGTAAGCGCAGTGCGTTCAGTTAATATATCCCATTATTATACAATGAGATACATGGGAACAATAATAATAAGTAACACAGTAATATATGGGAATTATAATCCTACAATACTTGCTCATATTTAACTATAGAATAATATATTCTTCCCGAAATATGTAACGTTCAACCTAAGGTTACGGAAGCGTTCAACTTAAGACTACGGAAGGATACGTAATGCTACATTAACCCAAATTACGTAGCATTGATATTCTTCATACTAAATAGAGTATATAGAGTATGGACATATTCCCGCCACCGAAATATACAATATTTACATGATTATAATTGCCCGGAGCCAATCTTATCCAGCCAGGATTGGGAGGATATTTGGGCCGCCTGTCGACTGGGGCGTCCGCTAGACGCGTCAACAGGCTGCGCCGAAGTAGAAGCCAGGGAGGGGTCATCTCTGGATAACTGGTCCAAGGGGTCGTCCTTGCGATCTAAGTCACCTTCAAGAGGATATAGCCGTATATTTTTTTTTTTTTTTTTTTTTAAAGACCTCCGTCTACGTATTGTGAAAAACCTGTTATCCTCCGGCAAATTGTGGGGTTGAGTGAGTGAAGGGGGGGACAGTGAATGAAGGAGGATACATGTTTTTCATAATACGTGTTGCTAGCCCCAAACGCGCGAGCAACTGTGGCTTTCAACCATCCGACACATCCCCTTTTATTTATGTGCATCACACATGTTACATACAAATAAAGTTTATATTTTGTTTTACCCTACTGTGGAAAGACTACGGATACACCACTCCTGCCCGGGCCTCACACAGTGGCATGACCCAGTCCAGTCGAACTGAGCTCATGACGCTGGTGACATTGCCCTGGAGGATAGCCATCCCTAGTCTTTGCTTAAGCCAGAGGGTTTCCCGGGGTTCTCCTGAAACTTCTCTGATTTTACGGCCTATTTCATTCACCATCTTAAGGGTGGTAGGGCCTAAGACTCCTGAAGTTTCGAATGCCAGGGGCTCGAACTGATGATTTCTGGCGATGGCTTGATATTTTTCTCGCTTTTTATTGTCTGCTATCAGGGCGGCTTCACCTGCTTCGTCGGTGTTTCTGGCGATGTTGGTTGTGGAGAAAGTGTCAACACATGTGGCATCCCACACGAGGCACCGGCCATTCTTGTAAGGGAAAGTGGTCATCCCATCAGGCCGTTTGCCGTCTTCTCTGTGAAGTCCATGTGGTTCGAGGATTGATGCACGGTTAGCACTCTGCAGGGCCCGTTTTATGACATCATTTAGTGCAGAGTGTCTTGGCAGGCGGCCTGCGTTGTAATTACATGACAAGGCATGGTGACCTTGAGCATCCATCCCCCTACCACACTTGCAAGTGTGTGAGTGACAAACTGCCGCACCCACTCTGAGCGCGATGGCAACCCGGAGCGCTTCAGCATCCATGTGAGTTCCAAGAGGTGGGATGGGGATGGCGTGTAACCACAAGCCACTCTCCGAACGGGCGGCTGCCTGGAGGCGTGCTTTTGCAACCTGGTCTGCATTGGTTAGGAGATTTTCTTGAGTTTTCTTCGCCGAGATGGTATCCCACGCTTTCTGCTTGCTCCTGGAGGTACCCTGAGGCTCCTCCTCTACTCCTGTACTTTCCTTCCAGGTGTTAATCGCTGCTGTTACGTCCCAATTAAGTGTCATTCCGGGTTGAGAAGAAAGGATGGACACTACAAGGTCGTTGGTCGCGATGAGGGAAGAGATAAAGGCTGGGGAGGCAATATCCGAGGCTCTCCGTATGCCCAAGCCCCCGAGGCGGACAGGAAGGGTGGCTTGTGTCCAGGTCCGTTCTTTAAATTCCACGTTGGTGATGCTGGTCACTGCTTCTCGGATTATGCCGTCTAATTCTTGGAGGCCACCATTGTTCGTGTAAGTCATCGATGTGCGCAGGAGGTATTGGAGTTTTGGGATGGAGAAACAGTTCTTGAGAAGGGCCAGAGCTGAGTGAGCATCGATGTGTATCAGGCGACTCACGAGACGTTGAAGCTCCTCCTTTTTAACTTGAAGTGCTGGTGGGATTGCTGCCAGAGTTAGTGGGGAACCTAATAGGGTTTGCTGGTGCTCCTGAAGGATCTTTACATCTGGCAATATGCCTCGAAACAGGGCCTGAGTCTCTTCTCCTTGTTCACGTGTGTGGTTGAGGAGGACAAGTTCACATTTGGTGTCATTTATCAATAGCCCAGCCTGGCCGAGGTCAGTTACGATGTTATTTAGGTCGGTTAGAATGTTCTCTAGTGACCCACCCAAGGTTGCATCGTCCAGGTACCATACATTCAGTTCTGACCTTACTTTGTTACCTGCTGCATCCACCCCTATTGAGAAAAGAGCAGGACCACCTGGATCTCCCTGCTGTAACCCGGTCGCTGATGGGATTACCGTCTCGCCAAAAATCAGGATTGAAGGTTTGGAATAAGCCTGCCAAAGTAGGGGGTACAGAGTGGGGATGTGTTCTTGAGCTGCACGGAGGAAGACATCCCTGCGAATGCTGTTGAATGCGTTCCGCATGTCAATCTTTAGAAGCACTCGTTTTTCTTGGGCTTGGCTGAGGTAGGTGCGGGTTGCGTGTACAGCAGCTTCACACCCCCCTGGAGTTCCGAAACCTAGTTGAACTGGTCTTAAGTGTTGACCTAGGCCATTCGAGAGTGGTTTCAAACCCACCTTTGTGGCAAGGCAGCGGAAGGTGTTCCCTACTGCTATTGGGTGCACACCGCCATCTTTTTTTGCCAGTGCACAGAGTGATGCCCCAAAAATAGGGGTGTGGCACAGTCGGGTACTTCCCCTCTTAAAACCATGTTGATGAATTTGGTGAGGGTTTCCAAGAGTGCCTCCCCAGCAGCTCCTGATCCCTGACCCAAGAGGCCTTTGAGGTGGGCGGGTCGGATACCATCTGGGCCCGCGGCTGAGCCTGCTGGGAATGAAGTCACTGCGGCAACCACCTGCTCCTTCGTGACAACTAAAGGTTGGCGCATCTGGTCATTTGGGGCAGGGGGGAGGTTTAGGTCCCTAGGTGTAGGTGGGTGCTTTTCTTGTAGGGCTTCAACAACTTCGGTGCCTTGACCAGCAAAACTTTCTGAAGAGGACAACAGTCTGACGGTCCCTTTGATGTCACTATCCGCCAGCTTCGCCGCGACCCTCTTACGTAGCTGTTCAGCCTCTTCCTCTTCCTTGTCCTGTTGCTTCTGGGCCCTGTTTGGTTGCTGTTCGGGGGGTTCCACCAGTTTGTTTCCATCCATATACTGTGCTACTTGACGTTTCACTCTGGTGGCTAGTGAAACCTGAAGATGGTCTTGTATGTTGGTTCTGGGTGGTTTTCGGAGGGC
Organism: Paralithodes platypus; assembly: GCA_032716605.1. Lineage (NCBI taxonomy): Eukaryota > Metazoa > Arthropoda > Malacostraca > Decapoda > Lithodidae > Paralithodes > Paralithodes platypus. Next base: position 4,592,476 of record CM064582.1, read on the forward strand.
CCCATAGGAGAAACCCAGGAGCCGTGCCCATGCGAGGGGTGTCTTGAGCTGTAGGGCCTGCTTTATGATGGTTGTAAGGGCCTCCGCCACTTGGATTCTGGCTCCTTTAGGTACCCGGGCAAGGACCTGGATCCGCGCTTTCCATTTGGTCACAAGTTGGGTCAAGTCGGCGACCGGTGTTGCCGGTGTTGCCCCGGTTGGCTCTGCAGTGGGCCCTGGGCATGCGAGACATTTCCAGTTTGGTTGTTCTCCTGATGTTTTCTTTGTCAGCTTAGCACAAGATAAATGAATAGATCTAAGACAGCCGGAACATTTTCGCGAATTCTTTCTTTCATTGTTTTTTCCGCACTTAAAACACTTAGTATCTGCTAGGCCATAGTCTTCCAAGATTATCCGTTCCTCTGGCTCTACCAAGCCTTCCTCCTGATCTTCCCGTGGTGCTTCCATCTCTACCATGTCTCCCTTGTTTCTGAAACCCCGGGAAATCTCTCCTGGCACATATCTAGATTATTGCTGTTGTTATTAATGTATAATTGGCTGGATGCATAAAAATTCACATATCATAGTCAACCTTTCTGATGGGATATGTAAAAAAAAAAATAAAAAAAATAATAAAAAAAATCACATATCATAGTCAACCTTTCTGATGGGCAATTGGCCTGCTTCTCCTAAAGCTAAGTGGTTAAATGTATAAATCCTCGGCATTGGGCACCGGTACAACTAAAAGATCTAACTGATTGAAGGGAAGCACGCCAATTATATCCTATGATTACTTACACTGGCGACGCCACCCTGATGTTGAGTATTAATAAATGCTTAGGATATTAATAATGCTGTCAACATCAAGATAGGGAGAGAGCCAGAGAGTGAGCGAGAGCCAGGATCTGAGTGGGTAACCGAATCTAGGACAGCAGTTATGGAAAAATGCTTAAATTGTACAAAATGTTAAGAGAGAGAGAGAGAGAGAGAGAGAGAGAGAGGGAGAGAGAGCAGGGGCGGGGGCGAGGGAGAAAGAAAGCGAGCTGGAGAGGGGGCTGGCCTGGTTGGGTATTGAAAGATGTTAGGGAAAAACAAATAACTAAAATGATAAAAAGCGATCTGAAGTTATAGAAAACCAAAAAATAATAACAATGAGACGGTTAAGTGCGGTGATTGAAAGTGGATGGAAAGATGTTAAGGATAAAAAGGAGAGAGAGAGAGAGAGAGAGAGAGAGAGAGAGAGAGAGAGAGAGATAAATGAAAATGGACCTTGTAGCAAGTATTTCCTAAATGGTTAGAGAGAGGGAAATAAAAATGGACCTTATAGCAAGTACTTCATAATGGTTAGAATTGTTTGAGAAGTTGAAAGACCGAGGGTCAGGTCCTTGGGGTAGATGGAAGATAAGGCCTATGGTGGGGAACCATAAGGGTGAAACTGCCTGCCCTATAAACGGTTACTTCACTTACCTTGTGGTTACTACTGGAGGTTTATGGTGCCTGGGCAGGGCTGGGCTAGTGCCTGACGGCTCCTTGTCCCCTCACTGATACTGGTAATAACACTCTCAAGATTAAACTAAATATGCTTTGTGGGCGATGTTTAAACAAGAAACCACGTTCTGTTTACTATGTGCCGAAACACTGTATCATCGCCGATCTTCTGATACGTATATGGGTCACTTAGCCCCACGATACCCCTCCGAAAATCCCCTTTTGAGGAGCTCAACCAACCCGTGTGCTCTTACTGTGCTCTCACTCACTCTGCCGTATAGTTGGACATGTGATTACTCCAGTCTTGGTCCGAACCTTCGCTACCCGAGCTTCACCATCACAACCGGGTAACAACTCCTCTATACGACCCAAATTCCAGAATGCGCACTGGCCCTCTTCATGGACAGTTACCATGTTACCTACCCTAGGCCAATGACCTGTTGTTGGTGCTAGTTTACTTCTCTGTGCTTCTCTTAGAGTTCCAGATATTCTGTCGACCAGCGATACCAAATGTCTCGCGACAGTTTGCAAATATATTTGTAGCGGGCCAATATCATATCTTTGCTCACATAGTCTGGGTCCTCCACAACATTCTCATCATGCTCCTCAGGAAGATCCCGCAGTCTGTATCCACGTACCAGTACTGAGGGTGTGATTGGGGTAAGGTCATCCAAATCACCAGAGGCATAATAGAGAGGGCGATCATTTACTGTGGATTCAATCTCCAAGAGTATGGTGTTGAGTTCCTCGATCGAAATGAGAGCTCTACCCAACACCTTCTTCAAACCTGCCTTCACAATCCCTATGGCTCTTTCCCATATTGCGCCGAACCAAGGTGCTCTGCCGAAGATAAAGCACCATTCGCATTTCGCGTCCGTAAGGCAGGTCTGAATCTTGGGATTTTTGCTGATGTTTTGAAGATACGTAGCTGCCCCTATAAATGTTTTAGCATTGTCACTCAGCATGATACGTGGATATCCTTGTCTACTGCAGAATCTTCTGAATGCATGTAAGAAGCTATCACAAGTGATATTGGTGACCAGTTCCAGGTGAATTGATCTAGTAACGGCACAGGTGAAAAGTATCATGTATACCTTGAGATTAGACGAGTCTTTAATAGTGATTGCTCCACTGTAATCCACACCGCTAACTTTTTATGAGTCACCTGGGGTGGTCCGCAGGTCTGGTAAGGGAGGTACTTCAATGGGATCATACTGTGCCCCTTGTACCCGCCTACATTTTAGGCACTTTTACAAAACTTTCTTTACCACTTGCCTGATTTTAGGAACCCACCATTTTTGTTGAACATAGGTGACTATGTGTCCAACCCCATAATGGCAACAGAGTTGGTGACACCTACCTATTATAAGGTGGGTTAAGGGATGATTGGAGGACAGTAATATTGGATACTTATTTGCCTCAGAGAGAGCTGCCAATCGTAATCTGCCTCCGCAATGTATTAAATCTCCCTTCAAGTGTAATCCCAACTGGTTGATCAGGTTATTCCTGGACTTTGTTCCCTTAACCAATAGTTTATATTCCTGCGTATAGACTTCTTGTTGACAGAGCTTACGTAGTATTTTATCTTCAGTTCTGATCTCTTTCACATTAAGGTGAGCACTACCTGTGGGTGGTGTGCCATTTATTTTTGCTTTTACATTTTGAACAAAGCGTATCACCCATGCTGTAACACGTTGTAGTTTCTCGTAGCTGCTGAATGTATCCTAGTCCCATACCCATGTGTCATCTTTAGGTGCTGCTCATTCAAATCAATATTCTCCGGCCATTCGTTGGGATCAGTAAGCCAGCATGGGCCATTCCACCACAACGCAGAAGATTTGAGAAATTTAGCAGACACACCACGAGTAATGCAGTCACTTGGATTTTCTTTGGTAGACACAAACCGGAACTGTGCGGTCGGGAGCAGGGCATGAATCTCGTCGACACGGTTGGTGACGTATACTGGCAGCTTCTTTCGGTTATGTAACCAGTAGAGCATAATTTGGCTGTCACTCCAAATAACTGTCTCCGAGATGCGAAGCAAATTTTTAAAAGTTGCCTCGATAAAGTGAACGAGTCTAGCAGCCAACAGAACTGCAGTTAGCTCTAACTTTGAGATGGAAAGGGATTTGATCGGGGCGACCTTAGCCTTCGCCATGACAAGATGGCTGCCACTTGTGTCAACAAAGTAAATGACAGTTCCGTAAGCAACCTTGCTAGCATCTGAGAAGCCATGAATGGAAACCGAATGATCCATGACTACTCTCCGAGGAAAATTAAAACCCTTGCAGAGACGAAGATCTGATATAATGTCTTCCCACTCGTGAACCAAATCGCCCGTTAAAACCTCATCCCAATCTAATTTTATTCTCCAAAGTTGCTAAAGGAATAATCTTAATTTAATCGACACAGGTAGAACTATCTTCAAGGGGTCAAAAAGCTTAGCAGTCAAACTCAAGCAAATCCATTTGTAATCTGTGAATAATGAGTGTATTGAACACCGAATGTGAGGGTATCTGTGTCCGTCTGCCAATGCAACCCTAGCACCCTCACTTGTTCCTGCGGTACTACCGCCACACCATCATGCTGTAATACAGTCCGCAAAGCAGAACTATTCGTCGCCCACTCACGCAAATGTAGATGGGCATCATTCATAATTTCCCGGACCACACCGTAGGTATCAATCAGGAGATCTTCTTCATTTCCTGTACCCAGTAAATTATCGATGTATAGCCCTGACCGAATTTGCTGAATAACCTGTGGATCTGCACTAACATTCGATAAGTTATTTAAAATGGTGGCGTTTAGAAGGAATTGGGAACACGTGGCACCAAACAATACCACCCAGAAGCTGTAACAAATGAGGGGAGAATCGAGCTGCTGTGGGAATTTTGGTCACATAAACAGAGTATAGTCCAGGTCGTCCTCCTGGAGTTTTAACATCAGAAATGCCTTCTCGATATCAGACACCCAGGCATATTGATGGAGTCTAAGCCGGAGTCGTTAAGACTGGGTTGTCGATCCTTCACCTTGGCTGAACAGTCAAAGACGATACACACTGGTGTCGTCTTGCTCTCCTTGATAACTCCATGATGAGCCAAGTAGTGAAGTATCTGAATTGTTGAAAGGCACCTCTTCTATAAATCCATGGGACACCTGATCAGTTATGACCTTTGAGTATTCCTCGCAAAAGCCAGGTTCTTTAATGAATCTTCTCTGAAGACCACGAAGTCGACCTTTCGCCAAACCCTTGTTCGTTGGCAGCTGATCCTTATAGTTGTTCCAGGGCAGTCTCACTTGGTATTGTTGGCTGTCAGGATCATAGATAATGGTATCCTCATATGACAATAGTGCCTGATGCTCAACTTGTGAATATTCCTTAGGGGTTTTCCCGATATGATTGATATCCCACAAAATATTTAAATAATTTTTGCATGGTGGAATTTTACCAGTAGACATATATTCGTCCATTGGTGTTACTGCTACTTTCAATACAGTAATTACTTCGGTGTTGGAGCTGGTATTCTGTGCCACATATTACCCGCTTATGGCGTACTCGTACTTGGTAGGAAGCAGAATTAGACTCCCTGACCTTTTATATCCAGGCCGCACGATGTCATATTTATGATCAGCACCGATGAGCAGCTCCGACTAATCTGTATCCGTTGCGTGAGGATTGGCTAATTTTATGCCTTTATACTGCAAACTAACCAGTTTAGACTTTAGACTAAGTTCACCCTTATGTTCTGGGAATTAGTCAAAAACTATTGTGTCTAGTTGACCTCTGTGTTTGTAATGCAGTGCCACGATATATTCCCTAGAGGCTTGTTTTCCGGTGAATCCGTGAAGACATAACTCCTCAGTTCCTTTAGAATTATAGGAAAGGGAGGATAAAACAGAAGACTTCACAAAGGTCTTTGATTGAGTAGCGATCTGACTTTGACACATTTATTTTCCTTACCCTTTACCGGCAGCTGAACGGTAGGCAAGATTACGGTATTTCTACCTGTAGCAACGGACATTGTAGTTGATATAGCAGCAGCATGCTCTCTCTTGGTGTTATCCTTCGCTGGTCTACTTTCCTTCCCTTGTTTCTGCAAACTATTCGATGAATGGCACTCAGCTTAAGAATGTAAACAGAGAAACCGATCTGGGAGTAACAATATCGAGTAACCTAAAACCGAGTCAACAATGTTCAGAAGTTGTTAAGAAGGCAAACAAAATAATTGGCTTTATAGGCAGGTCATTTGAGCATAAATCCAAAGAAGTTATCCTAACCCTTTACAATTCCTTAGTCCGCCCTCTTCTGGAATACTGCGTTCAATCCTGGTGCCCTATTACCAAAAAGATATAAACAAGCTAGAACGAGTTCAACGTAGAGTTACCAAAATGATACCTAGCCTAAAGAACAAACCATACGAAGAGCGTCTTAGAGAATTAAATCTATTTCCTTTAACCCAGCGCAGATTAAGAGGTGACTTAATTCAAGTGTTCAAAATCATCAAAGGCATCGACAATATGAACTGTAGTAAGTACTTCACTATCGACCAATCTAATTACACGCGGGGAAACGGTTGCAAAGTTATTGGTAAATCTTTTAACTCACACGAATCTAAGGATTTCTTCTTCAATCGAGTTGTCAACTTGTGGAATGGGCTTCCCCGAAACGTTATAGACTGCATCACCGTTGATTCATTTAAACTCCGCGTAGACAAATATCTTGCATCAAACCCGCGACTGACTGCGTTTGTAAATGAATAACTTTATTTTATCCCCCCCTCAGTTACTAACCCATCTGTCTCCTACTAACTTCCTAATCCTGCCACGGACATTAGTTCCAGGGCAGTAATTCCCTTTCCAATGTTCCCTTACCCACTCTAAACCACTGTTTGGACACTTGATCCTCAGTGTTTTGGAGGACAAGCAACCTAGAAGGGTCACTAGATCTGTTGTTTCTTGATTTCCTTTGTACTCCCTTTGTACTCCCTTTGTACCTTCTTTATCGTCCCCGGGTAAACCTCCCTCTCTATCTCAAAACCCTCGCCAACCCCGCCGCCAACAGCTCCATGAGGTTTGGCAAGAAGGGAACGAACAGGGTAGCCCTCACCAATAACACAAGGCTACCACCAACCGCCGAACAAAATAAAACAAACAAAGGGTGCAAACTACCGCTGCCGAAGGACCAAATTATGTGGTTATTTTAGATCTTGAAGTGGACTGTAATTTATTATGGATAACGCACATAAGATTAATTTACTGTTTTATGGTGATAGCTCAGATGGTGATATTAAAGATGGCAGAAGGTAGGCAGACTCAAGTTGTTAGTGGGATAAGGAATAAAGGAAATGGCTATACTAGGCTAATTTAGATTGATATTATGTTAAATTGCATGATAACTAATATAATGATGTGACAACGAAAAACGAGATGAAAGTGAAGCTAAAACACCTAATTACTAAAACATGAAAGTAAAAGCGCTTAGGTGTTGCAGGGACGGAGGTTGGTTGGAGAAAGGTGACGAGGGCTCTACCTGGAGTCCCTTGACTTGATCCGCGCACGCGCAGTCTATCTATCTATCTATATGCTCAGGCCCAATCCCCATTTTGGGGGTAGCCGACTCAAGACAGAGCAAGAACAGGGAAAACACAAAAACAACATAAAACAACGAATAAACACAGATAAAAAACACAAATTCACACACATCTGTGGTGGAGTGGTCTTGCCACTGGCCTGGTAATCCAAAGGTCCCGGGTTCAAATCCCGATGTATCAATGGGAAGATATTATTGGGATGGAATTTGTGCTGTACCTAGTATCAGTGCATTACCACAAGCCCACCGAAACGTCAATAAAATACCCTCATTGTTCCCTGATTAAATAGCACTGTATGAATATTCCCATATTCAAAATATGCTATAGGGGTGCAATGCCTGGTGAGTTATCTGCTCAACAGGTGGCGATGTGTGTGTGTAAGTGTGAGAGTCCGAGTGTAGGGGATGAGACAGTGAAGCACGGGAACGAGATGGCTTCAGAGATGGGGTCGTTTCGGGCCATGAGTGAGCACCGTGCCTCATGTGAAGGCAAGATGGCAGGTGCTCGTTGTACTCTCCGTGCTTCACATGTCTCACTCCCTAGACTGGAACAAGACCTCACGGGCTTCACTGTTCATTGTAAAGCGGTGAATGTTAAGGCTCTCAGCCTATGCCCGAGAGGAAGTAAGTTGGAATATAGGAAAAAAAAAAAAAAAAACAAAAAAAAAAAAATCTAGGTCACCCAGGAGAAGACCCAGAGACCAGGGTCACCAAGGTCGCTCCAGCACTCCCCCGGCCCCCGACCACCCGGAGAGGTTCCGATCTCGGCAGGCAGACATGCAGCGGAGCTAAAGCCACAAGCCCTCCCACCACACTTCCAGGCGCACCCTTCATATTAATCGTCTCCCCGGGCCAGGCGCCTGATGGACTATTATCTAGTCCAACTTGCGCCCGACCCCTTACTCCAAATGACCACGTGTTCACTCAACTATTCACAAGCATTCTCCATTCACTCCTGTCCACCACCACTTCCCCTGCCTGATCTATAGTCATTCCTCTATCATCCAAAGCTTTTCTTACACAGTCTCTCCATCTCAATGGGGGTCTTCCTGCCCTTCTATCTCCCCTTGTACCTGACTCACATATTCTCTTTGTAAGCCTTTCATCTCCCATTCGTTCAATATGACCATACAAGCTCAGCACCCTTCTGTCCACTCTGGCTGACAAATGTTCCTGCTGCCCCACTCTCCTACGTATCTCTTCATTCCTCAATCCGTCTCTACGAGTAACGCCACACATACTCCTCAAGCAGCTCATCTCCATCACATCCAGCCCTCTTTTCTCTTTTTTCTTCAGAGCCCATGTCTCAGCCCCATACATCACTGTTGGCACAACAATTCCTTGATACAGTGCACTTTTTACTTTCACTCCGAGATTTCTCGTCTTCCACATACTTCCCATTGCTCCGAAAACCTACCTTCCTTCACACACTCTCTGTTTTACCTCCATTTACATACCTCTACTCCTGCTTATTGTTCCTCCTAGATATTTAAAATACTCTACTTGTTCCAATATTTCCCCATCCAGCCTCACATCTAGATTCACCCTATGCTCTCCCCTATTACACACCATTACTTTACTTTTATTGACATTCACCTTCAGTTTACTCCTTCCACAAACCACACCTAACTCTTTGACTACCCGCTGCAGTTTCTCATCAGAATCCGCCACCAATGCTGTGTCATCAGCGAACAGCAACTGATTCAACTCCCAATCTCTACCATTCTTTCCTACTAAATCCAATCCTCTTCCCATAGTTCTCCTTTTCACCTCCCTCACCATAAACATATTAAACAGCCATGGTGACATTACACAAACATGTCGCAAACCTACCTTTACCTCAAACCATTCACTCAACTCACCATTTCCTACTCTCACACATGCTCTGCTCCCTTCATAAAAACTCTTAACTGCTTCTAACAAATTTCCTCATATTTCATAAATCCTTAATACCTTCCACATTGCTTCACGGTCCACACGATCATACGCTTTTTCCAAGTCCATAAAAGCCCAAAATATCTCCTTCTGCTTCTCTAAATACTTCTCGCATAACTGTCTTACTGCAAACATCTGATCCACGCACCCTCTTCCCCTCCTAAAACAGCACTGTTCTTCTCCTATTGCAACTTCCGTACACTTTATTATCCTCTCCATCAACACCCTGCCATACAGCTTTCCAACCACTGACAATAAACTAATACCTCTATAACTTGAACACTCCTGCCGATTTCCCTTCCCCTTGTACAACGGCACAATACATGCACTCTTTCAGTCTATTGGTACCATTGACACAGCAAAGCACACATTGAAAAGTTTCACCAACCAATCTATTATCACATCTCCACCCTTCTTTATACACTCCACAGCAATACCATCCAAACCTTCTGCTTTTCCCACTCTCATTTGTTTCACTGCTTCTTTCACCTCATTTTCCTCAATCCTTTCATTCATTCCCTGCCACCTGGGTGGCCTGGGTAACCTATCTCCATCCACCTCTGCTTCAATCACTGCTTCTCTTCCATCTCTTGCATTTAACAAAGATTCAAAATACTCGGCATATCTTTTCCTCACTTCAACTGGTTCCACTAGTAATTTTCCATTTGCATCTTTCACTGACTCTTGCCTCTTTTGTCCTCCTTTCCTTACTTTATTTACCTCCTTCCAGAACATCTTCTTGCGTTCTTCTAAATTCTCACTCAACCTTTGACCCCACCTTTCGTTTGCATCTTTTTTCGCTTCTCTAATTTCCCGTTTTGCCTCTCTCCTTTTCTCCTTGTACCTCTCCCATACCTCAACACTACCATCCTGCAAAACCCTCTCAAAACACTGTCTCTTCTCCTCAACTGCCTTTCTCACCATATCATTCCACCACTCGCTTCCCTTCCTGATACCTCTGCCTTCTACTTTCCTTTTTCCGCATACTACCTCTGCACTTGTTTTCACTCCTTCCTTAAACTGTTGCCATTCAACCTCTACTTCTCTCTCTTCCATCTCTCTCACTTCCATCCACTTTTCATTTAGTCTTTCCTTGTACTCCCTCTCTTTTTCACTCTTCTCTATCTCACTAACTTATATTACCTCTCTTACTTCACGCTTGTCTCTTATTCTCCTGTAACTCTTAACTCTTAACTTTCCCTCCACCAGGTAATGATCTGACATACCCTCCGCCTCACCTCTCATCACATTCACATCCAGCAGTCTACACAATCTTTCCCTTGTCACCAGCACATAATCCATCAATGCCCTCTCTACAATCTCTCCCCTCACAAGTCTATGCCAGGTGTACTTGTGTATACGCCTTTTTTTGAAGAACGTATTACCTACACTCAATCTGCACTCTTCACATACATTTTTCAGTCTTTCTCCACTCTCGTTTACACCATCCACACCAAAACTACCGATGACTCCCTCAACAGGCTCATTTCCTACCCTAGCATTTAGGTCCTCTAAAACTATAACATTTTCATTTTCATCAAACTTTTGTAGACAATCTCTCAAATCCTCCCAGAAACCCTCTACCTCGTCTAACTCTCTTTCACTTCCTGGTCCATACGCACTTACAAAAACCCTCCTTTCACCCTTAAACTGCATTCGCACCCACATTAGCCTTGATGACACCTCTTTCCACTCTTTTATAAACTCTCTCAACTCCTCCTTCACAATAATAGCCATTCCTTCTTTCCCCCTGACTCCCTCGTCTACTCCAGACTTTCTACCTATCACGTTTCCAAAATCCACTTCTCCCTCTCCTTTCATCTTTGTTTCATTCAGTGCAAGCACATCATACTTCCTTCTTTCAAATAACCTTCCAATATCCTCTCGCTTCTCATTCGTACTACATCCACGCACATTCAAAGCTCCTATTCTTAGGGTCCGGGACCACGAACGCGTTCCCTCGCCCCTATCTCTGTCTCGTTTTTTTGGTAGATTTATTTAAGGGGAGAAGGATACCAGGCCCCCCGCCCCCGATCCCCTTTAGCCGACTTCTACGTCTCGCCGGAGAAAAGCGGTGGTGGAAATTTCTCACCCCTCCACCACAGAGGAGGCTACCTGCATCAGAAAGTGGCGGGCGTTGGGGTCGCCGCATCCGTACGCCATTTGACAAATTTTGAGACGCGCAGTACGTTAGGTTAATATATCCCATTATTATACAATGAGATACATGGGAACAATAGTAATAATTAACAGTAATATATGGGATTTATAATCCTACAATACTTGCCCATATTTAACTATAGAATAATATATTTTTCCCGTAATATGTAACGTTCAACCTAAGGTTACGGAAGCGTTCAACTTAAGACTACGGAAGGTTATGTAACGCTACATGAACCCAAATTACGTAGTATTGATACTGTTCTTAGTAAATAGAGTATATAGAGTATGGACAAGTAACCTGTGGAACTATCTCCCTCATCCTATGACAGAAACTGCTTCTAGCTCAGTGTGCCCACACATTATAACTTTAACGAACCTTAAATTTGGCTCTCCATCACTCTTTCAAGTTTTGAGGGGACATTTGTTACAGGCAGCTTTGCCTTTTGTTTCCCTCATACATAATGCCTTAACCTAACTTTTCCTAAGTAGTCAACAGATTGATTTTGGCTGCCACAAGAGTACCTACATACCCACAGAAGGGTAGGATGTGGGCAGGGAACCAGGTGGAACCTAGAGGTGGCGCATAAACACCTAACCTCCGCAGTCAAAACAGTTTTTGAAAGAAACCTCTCCCATATGTAGCTGGACTCAAACCCCCGCTACGAGAGCCAAGCGACTTGAATACAGTAACTCGGTGCGCTCAGCCGCTGTGACCGTTTGTGTGTGTGAGAATGCATGCAGTGTTATCTTTTTTTTTTTTTTTTTTGTTCTTTTCTATGTGAGTGAGGGAGGCAAAAGGCAGAACTGCCCGCAGAGAGTGTCTCCCCCAGAGTTGAAAGAGTGACAGGGCCAAAATCAAGGGATGTTCGAGCCAAAATGCCTGGACACACAGAGTTTGAAGCAACTTAAGTCATAGGAAGAGGGAAAGACTGATTCTGTGAGAGTTCCAGAGCTCAGCTGTTGAATAGAATAAAGTCTGAGAGTAACATTGCACTCTTGGGTTGGAGAGTTGCACAGAGTTAGGGTGGGATTGTGTTGCAAGATGGGTACCACCTGCCCTACGTAGAGGAGGTGGTATACACTGGGAAATTATACACTGATTATTATAGTAGCGATAGAATAGCGAGAGAGATGTCTTTTCTCTCTTCAATTTCCATTCTTCTTTGTCTCTTTTTATATTCTTATTCTACCTTCTGGAAGATTGTACTATTATTTTGTCCATTCTTCCTTCCAATCTCTCTCTCTCATGTATTCCTCTCTATCCTTCCTACCCCTTTCCCATTTCCCTTTTTTCATGATATTAGTTTGATTTTTCTCCTCTTCGTTTTCATCTCCATCCTTGTTTCCTCCTGACCCCATATCCACCCACCATCACCACCACACCGCGACCCACCCGCCTGCCTACAGTATAATTGCACATTTGGGCTCGCAGTGTTGCCACGTACGACCGTAGACTCTTTGTCTAGTCTAAACGCAGTGGTTATACATATACAGTAAACATGTGGCAACACTCATAGCACCATCCCTGCTAAACTGAAAGAAGTTGCACATGAAGCCAGGTGCGTCGATTCTATGCATATGACACTCAATATACAAAACCTGTGATACGTAGAATTTACGTATCTGATGCTGTACAGATTTAATCATTATTTTTTGAAGTATCAACAAAATGAGTGATGAGATATATCACAAATACCTGTGAGCTTTGTGATATATTCTATTAATGATTCATGCTTGACTAGGTAAGATTAAAATTGAATCAATTCAACCCAAGTTGCGTGGGAATATTTAAAAAAATCCCTGTATGGTGTCCTGGAATATGGTTCCTAGGACTTGCTTATGAAATGGAACACTTACTTAGAGTAGGATTTCCCATCACTTGAATATTAAATAGGAAAGAGTTATTTATTCTTTATCACGCCGTGATATGTATGTATGTATGTATGTATATACTCAGGCACATACCCCATAGCTGGGGGTGGCGGACTTGAGACAGAACTCGAACAGAAGCAATAAAATAAAAACAAATATATAAATTCACACACATCTAGGTCGCCCAGGAGAAAACTCAGAGACCAAGGCCCATTTGGGGTTCCCTCCAAATGACTCCCAGGTCCTAGACATCCCAGAGAGGTTCTGGTCTCAGCAGGCAGACACACAGCAGAGCGCAACACAATGCCCAACCACATCACTTCCAGGCATGGCCCCTCATACATACACCGGCTCCCCGGGCCAGATGCCTAAACCTGGTTCACACATTCAAGAGTAGGCGCCAGAGTCAAGTACGAGTGAGCGAAGAGTGACACTCTTTGTGGATCATCGTGACTCTGGCAAGAACCAGCCAGAGTAAGGTCACTGTTCCCGATTCACCAAGAGTCAACAAGAGTCAGTACGTGTTCATCCAAGAGTCAGTACGAGTCACGGAGAGTCAACAAGAGTCACGAAAAGTGAAACACAAAACCAACACGAATTTGAGGAAATTTGAATAATAATGGTCTATTTTTGGCCCGAGTCACCAAGAGTCCGTACGAGTCAACAAGAGTGTAATGGGAGTCAATAAGAGTTACTTAGAGTTCAACAAGAGTCACAAAGAGTGCTCCCAAGAGTGGCCCCCATTGTGCAGGTGACCTGCCACACATCCACTCATCACCACGCAGGAAACACCCTGGCACCCACACCCCAGAACCCACGCAACATGTGCTTGCACAAAACCTATGAACCCAGAATCATGATTTCAACTCTTGGTCACTCGCGTTGCACACTTTTTTACTCTTGTTGATTTCTGCATAAACTCTTCGTGACTCGTGTTGACTCCTGTATATTTCGGCCACATCGGAATTTCCACGATCGAGCCCGATTCACCCAAGAGTGTACAAGAGTCAACTCGAGTCACAAAGAGTTATGCAGAGTTCAACAAGAGTCAACATGAGTCACGAAGAGTCATGAGGAGTCACTGAGAGTCACCAAGAGTTCCAGCCCGGGGACAAGCATTTTCATGCAGACATGAAAATTCTAGCCCAGGTCAGGAATCGCCAAGAACCACCAGGACACACCTCGATACCAACACGACTCACACGAGTGTAAAGCCATCTTCACAGATACACGAGTCGGTGCCCGAGTCCAACACGAGTGATGAAATTTCCATATTCGGCAATGACTTTGGCATACTCTTCGTGACTCGTGTTACACTCGTGTGAGTACTGTTGGTATCAGGGTGTGTCCTGGGTACTCGTGATGTGGCCTAGAAATTTCAAACCTGCATGAAATTTCTTGTCCCCGTCACTAGTCCGAAGGACATACGTGGTGTAGACACGTGTTGACTCTTGTTGACTCTTTGTGACTTGTGTTGACTCTTGTTGAACTTTGCATAACTCTTCATGACTCGCTTGTGACCCAACTTCTTCAAAATATATTATTAAACCATATTTAACCATATGAAAACATCGAAATTTCAAAGACCCTTTAGAAAACAGATCGAAAGCATCGTAACTTCGGTGACCCTTTAGAAAACAGATCGCTAGTGTTATTTGTGTACATTTCGTATTATAATTTTCCCTGTCATCTGCTTTCTCTCTCTCTACTACTTATATTTCTATCTACTGTATTCATCTGCTTTCTCTCTCTCTACTACTTATATTTCTATCTACTGTATTCATCTGCTTTCTCTCTCTCTACTACTTATATTTCTATCTACTGTATTCATTTCCATCTGTGTCTAGCTATCTCCCTTATTTATTAGCTTGTATATAATTTGTTATTTGGTCTCTCTGGAATCTGTGAATAATTTCTGATTTGATGGGCTAAATAAACTAATTATACCACTAACACATAATGAGCAAAATGACACATGTCAATTACAAAAAAAATAAAAAATTATGCTCTTCAGTGAGAAGTGAAAGCGATCGATTGATCGATAACGAGCAAAAATAAGCTTGCTATTAAACAGAAACTTAGCTTTCTGAAACGATAAATTGTCAATAGCCTAGATCAGCTTGAAAAAAGACGGGTGGGGGGGGGAGGGGGGGGGGGGCATTTATATTCTATTATTTTGTCAAAATAGTTATTAATGTAATGGTAGGACATTATATTTTTCATTTCCACGGCATTAGAAACTAAACAATTATTAGTGACTACCACTATAGATCTAAGATATAGATTGAAGGTCGTTTGGTCCAAGTGAGCGTAAAATGTGCGAACTATGAAAATTAATAAGCATATACTGTACACTCTGAAAATATAAGGTGTCGGAATCATACGTTCAGCCTTACATAAAAGATAGGGGGAATGTTTGTATTTTTTTTTTTTCATAATAACTATTAATTTAATGGTAGGATAGTATTTTTGTCCAGTGTATAGCATTATAAACTAAATAATGATTAAAAAACATGAAACAACAAATAATTCTGTTCATTAATAAAGAAGATAATTAGATACAGAAGATAAATACAGTAGATTGATAGAGGGGAAGAGGTCATTCGGTCTAAGCAAGCGATAATGTGTGCGACAATTTATGACATTTTTAGCGCTAGCGGTAGGCTAGGAATCCTCCTCCCCTTGTAAATTTCATCTACTAGACGAGACAGAGAAAGGGGTGAGGGAACGCGAAAGTGGTACCAAACCAGAAAATTTGGAACTTTTAAATGTTGTTTCTGTTCGGTCTGTCTTGAGTCGGCCACCCCCAGCTACAGGGTGTGCATGAGTATATACATACTGTACATACACACATACATACTGCATGTTCTTATGTTCCTATATATGTATGTATATGTATGTACGCACGTACGTGTATATGCGTATGTTCTGTATATGAGTAAGTAAATAAATGTGTATATGTACTGTATATCACTTACTCTCATGGTTATTTTATGATAATTTGTATTCTGCACATGCATCATTATTGTATTTATTTATTTTGTTTGTAAACTAAGCTTACCATCCTCATATCTGTACATCTCATGTTCATCCACTAAATTGTAAAATGTGTATTTTCAGCTCATGAGGCTGCCATTCTTTAATAAACCGTTTATTATTATTATTATTATTATTAATTATATGCCGGTACATTGTCCGATGACACCCCAGATGACGGTACTCTTAAGATACCTTAAGATACTCAACCTTAAAGATACTTAACACAGCTTTCGTAAAAAAACGTTCCTGTTTAACAAACCTCTTAGACTTCTTCCACGATATCCTCAATCTCTACGATGAGAGTAAAGCTGTAGATATTATATACCTTGATTTTCAAAAGGCCTTTGACAAAGTTCCCCACAAACGTTTACTGCTAAAACTAAAAGCGCATGGAATACAAGACGGTGTGTTGAAATGGATAGAAAATTGGCTCAGCGACAGAAAGCAAAGAGTAGTCATAAACGGTAAGACATCTAAATGGACCAATGTATGTAGCGGGGTACCACAGGGATCGGTACTAGGACCAATTATCTTTCTAATTTACATCAATGACATAGATGAGGGTCTCACCTGTACAATCTCAAAATTTGCTGACGATACAAAAATTGCAAATAGCGTACTCTCAAAAGAACAAGTTGACGATATGCAACACAATCTAGATAAATTGTCATGTTGGGCCCAAATTTGGCCCAAAAGTTAAGAAGGCAAACAAAATAATTGGCTTTATAGGCAGGTCATTTGAGCATAAATCCAAAGAAGTTATCCTAACCCTTTACAATTCCTTAGTCCGCCCTCTTCTGGAATACTGCGTTCAATCCTGGTGCCCTTATTACCAAAAAGATATAAACAAGCAAGAACGAGTTCAACGTAGAGTTACCAAAATGATACCTAGCCTAAAGAACAAATCATACGAAGAGCGTCTTAGAGAATTAAATCTATTTCCTTTAACCCAGTGCAGATTAAGAGGTGACTTAATTCAAGTGTTCAAAATCATCAAAGGCATCGACAATATGAACTGTAGTAAGTACTTCACTATTGACCAATCTAATTACACGCGGGGAAACGGTTGCAAAATTATTGGTAAATCTTTTAACTCACATGAATCTAAGAATTTTCCGGGTGGATGGGACTCGTTAGCCTTGGTCGGCAACCCATCTAGGGGAGACAACCTTATACAAATTCGGGTGGATGGGACTCGTCAGCCTTGGTCGGCAACCTGTCTAGGGGAGTAAACCTTATACAAATCCGTACTGCTCACCTAAGGGTGAAGCAGGTTAGTGGATGGACTAGCCGCGCACCACTGTAGAAAAATAGTGCTAAAAATATACATAGAAGGCCTCGGAGTTAGACGGACCCTAAGTGGAGTGGTCAATCCTGCAAGTCCTTCAGTAAACTGGCACGGGTTGTCCTCACAGGGGTTAGGTCTGCTTGGGGGCGTTTTGTGTGTGGCCACCCTCGTAAAGAGGAGTAAGGCGTCCGGCAATAGATAGATAGATAGAATCTAAGCATTTCTTCTTCAATCGAGTTGTCAACTTGTGGAATGGGCTTCCCCGAGACGTTATAGACTGCAGCACCGTTGATTCATTTAAACTCCGCTAGACAAATATCTTGCATCAAACCCGCGACTGACTGCGTTTGTAAATGAATAACTTTATTTTACCCTCCCCACAGTTACTAACCCATATTTTCCCTACTAACTTCCTAATCCTGCCACGGACATTAGTTCCCTTTCCAATGTTCCTTTACCCACTCTAAACCACTGTTTGGACACTTGATCCTCAGTGTTTTGGAGGACAAGCAGCCTAGAAGGGTCACTAGACCTGGTGTTGCTTGATTTCCTTTGTACTCCTTTGTACTCTCTGTGACTCTTGCTACACTCTTATTGACTCCTGTTACACTCTTGTTGACTCTTGTTACACTCTTGTTGACTTGTGTTGACTCGTACCAACTCTTTGTTTTCGTACCTTGGAATTTGACCATTATTTTCAAATTTCCTCAACTCGTGTTGAGTTCGTGTTACACTCTTCGTGACTCTTGTTGTACTGACTCTTGGATGAACACGTACCGACTCTTGTTGACTCTTGGTGAATCGGAAACAGTGACCTACTCGGGCTGGTTCTTGCCAGAGTCACGAAGAGTGTCACCCATCAATCACTCGTGCTGGACTTGGAAACCGACTCTTGTATGTGTGAAAATGGCTTTACATGAGTCACCAATAGTCACAAGGAGTGTAATTTTTCGAGCCCGAATCATGGCCGAATTTGAAAATTTGCTCACTCGTGCTGGACTCAGGCACCGATTCTTGTATGTGTGAACCAGGCTTTACAGACTATTATCTAGTCCAACTGGAAATAGTCCATCAGGCGCAAGGCACGGGTACCTGGAGTATATATAAAGGGCCATGCTTGGAAGTGATACGGGTGGGCACTGAGGTGCACTCTTTTTTGTATATTAAAATGGAAAACATTAAATATTCTTTATCACGCAATGGTAGAGTTGACCAAAGCATGACTGTCGGTGGTTTGAGACCGGCTGAGAGTAAACCCCCCCCCCCCCCCCCCCCGCATATATATATACAGTACAGTATATATATACTAAATATATATATTTATATATATATATATACTGTATATACATATATATATATATATATATACCTGTATATATATATATATATATATATATATATATATATATATATATACATTATATATATACATTATATATATATATATATATATATATAGGTATATATATATATATATACTGTATGTTTGTGTAGCCAGGTAATACATTTTCTTTAAGACAAGGTTAAAAGAATAGGCTATTTCCGCATTCAAAATTATATTGTTTAGGTTATCAATATTTCTAATCAGTCTTTGAGATTCAGTAAGAAATGTATTTGGTTACACTTAAGAAATAAAGATTGAGAGGTCAATTCATTTAGCGTTTCAGATGTTAAAGGGCTTTGACAAAATTTGATGCATAAACACTGTTCACAATCAATAATACATCATCAACTCGAGGAAATGAACCAGAGGAGAGGGATCTCTCTCAAATTAACGGATGCTAGGGGAAGACTTCATGAATGTAGGTAAGCGATGAAACAGCAAAGAAGTGGGGTGTTAATGACTTAGTGTGAGATTCTCGGTTTGGTACACACGTGGAAAGTTGTAATCCTAGGAGTCCTGGGACAATCTTCTCACAGATCCAGGGCGAGGGGCCTTGTCCTCTTGGGAGACGGACGTCTTTCTGGGCTGTTGTATGTTCGTGGGCCGGCCACACTTCTTGGCTGACTTCAGCTTCCCATAATTACGCAGCAGGGTACCAACGTCTTCTAAGGGTAGGCCTGCTGGTCTCCCGACTGTGCCCTCTCCTGTAGAAGGTTCGATGTCTTTGTGTCGATTTCGCTTCTCCACATGTTGCAATCACTGGGGACAGAGCCTCCTCATGTCCTACTATTTTCTCCTTCATCATAGGCTCGGGCCTCGTTCTCCTCCCATCACTCACCTAGGGTACTCTCTAGGTTTGTCGTCCACTCTTCCTTGAGTTCTAGGAAGTAGGAATCGGGATAGGAGTCAATCAGTCGTCTTAATTCTTTCAGTTCTCTGAATAGGTGGAGGTCGGTGGTGCAGGTGGAGGTCTGTACCTCACAAAATGCAACTTCTTCTGGTTCATTCACAAGGGGTGATGGAGCCTGGGGGCTCAGAAGTAGTGAGTCGGGGAGATAGTCTTGCAGGGTGTGCAAGGCCTGTTAAACGGAAGGGGAATGAGAGGAGGGAAAAGGCTGTTGGCTGTGGTGGTGCCTAACAGTGACTGAGGAGTTTGTTGCCTTCCTCATGGGGGTTCTGAGTTTCCTGCCTTGGTAACTGTCCTGGCCAATCACCTATGAATTGACATCTTGTGACCAACCGGGGCCAATTACCTGTTTGGATTTCCGATGACGTTGATATGGCTTGCTAGTTAGGTGTATAAGCTCAGGGGCTAGCCTAGGCTTACTGGGTAGCTGGTTCTTAGCCCATTAAGCGCGCGCAGGGTGTAGTGAACACCACAGTTCTGGGCGGCAATATTAGGCTCCATTCCTGCCTATAATCGTCATTTTACGATAAATATCGTTATTACTTATTCATATGCGCCTATTTTACCTTTAATATGAAGATAGTAACCTGTAACAACAATAAAACAAGTGTGAATATCATTTTTCTGGTCAAAATAGCGAATTGTTAGCAAGCGGTTCATTCATCAAGTGTGAGCAAGCTGTCCTCACACCCTCCTCTCTCTAAGCCTGGAGAGTGACTGAGGCCTGTATATCTGTGTCTCTTTCCCACGCATAGATACACACATGACCACACGCTGCAACCGGCTTGCAGATGTTAGCACGAAACCAATGAATAAGGGAATAACAAGGAAAATAGGTGATAATTGAAGGGGGGGGGGGGGGAAGGAGGGGATGTGGAGAGTGATATGAGGTATGGAGGAAAAAAAAAATTAAGTGCTACTGGGGCCTTTTAAAAAAATTTGTTTAGGCCTTCCCTCTTAAGAGTGTTCTCGCCATTCCCGGGTTAAGCTCGGTGGCTAGCGTGGGCGGCTCAGTGGAAGGGACATAATTTTCACCGGGGCAGAAATGATGAGAATTCTTGGCAGTTGAGCAGGGTATGTAGCCCAGAACGTTCTAGTCCACTACACGGCATCCTGGGTAGGTGTGGGGGTGATTCCAGGGGGTTGCCGGGTGGAGGGTAGCTGAACTGCCCCAATGTCTGCAGATCCTGTGAATGGGGAAGGTTTTGTGGGCGGTGTGGTGGTTTAAGAGTTGTCAGGTACCTCTAAAAGAAATATCTGTTTATTGGAGAAAAAAACATTGTATAACTATCTATCTATTGCAAGAACCATTTTATAACTATATCGATTGGTGGAACCATTGTATATCTATCTATCTATTGCAGAAACCATTGTATATCTATCTATCTATTGCAGGAACCAGCGTATGACCTTATCCTCAACTGCGCCATTCTAGATGAATCGCGCTTCCTCTACATGGCTGCCAACAAGTGCACCTACCTTGAGCAAGCCATCTGTCAGGCACCCCTGGGGCTATATTAACCCCTTGAGGAAACTACTTTATACAGCTTAGGATTGATCTGTGGAATTAAAAGGATAAAGACTATCCCGATTACCCCCCCAATTTCCATATACCTTTCCTAGTTTGAAGTGCGTCATCGGTCCTCCGTGGGTTAGCCCCCTGAGTATCAGTGATGTCTTTTTAGTTATATTCTATCTATATTTAGAATATGGTGTGCAGTTTAAGGGGAGGTATTTAGTTTGTTCCCTACGTTTTCATCAAGCTTAAAATTACACCCCATAGATCCCCTTTCAAGATAAATTTGTACATTTTTCGGTAGAAAAATGTCCAGGCCGGAGGCCGGTTGCTCTTAAATTACAGGCTCGCTATCGCTCGCCAGGAAAAAATCGACACTTCAATGGCACGGAAGGTCTTAACCCACTGAGCCCCAGCTAGTTATAAATAAATGTACCACCAGGGACCAGCAGGTTTTGATTTTTTGTTTGTTTTCCAGAAACAATAGCAAATGGGTTAGGAATGAAGGAAAAACCACAAAAAAACAATCAAAAAGGTCAAAAAGGGGTCCTACGGAGCCCCCGAAAGACGATTTTACAAGAGTAAAAAATTGAAGGCAATGACCCCAAAAAAACATGTTTTTGCGCGCTCACGCGCACGCGGTTGAACTTTGAGAGTTTTCAACCATCGGCATGGTTGCATGGGATACTTACACAGTTCCCATACAAATCTGAGCCCTCTAGGTTCCATAGGACCGGAGTAATTAACACTGACGCAACGTATGTGACGCTGGGGTTTAGCGTTACATACATTGCCGACGCACTGTTTGCGTCGCTGGGGCTCAGTGGGTTAAAATTGACAGAAATGGGGCAAAATGTCTTAAATGTCCATACTACTAGGGCGAACATCTTAAAATCTCAAAAGCAATGGGGCTAAACATGAGGGAGAAAGGGGTCCAGAAAAAAATCCCTCAAGTGGAAATCTCCCCTTGATTAATAAGGATCTGTGGTAGTATACATGGTTAAGAGAGAGATAGTTCGAAGCCTTTTGATTACTGGAGGCCCTTTTTTAAGCTGAATAAAATTATCTAACAATAGCTATAATAAAGTTAAATGAGCAGTACTGGTACGGTATGGATTAACCCCTTGAGGAGACGATTTTACACAGCTTAGGAAGGATCCATGGGAATGAAAAGGGTAAAGGCTATCCCAATTAATCATCTGACTTCAATATACACTTCCTAATCTGAATAAAATCGTCTAATAGTAGCCAGAAAACAGAGTAGAAGTTTAACCCTGTCTGCACCGCTGACGTCTTATTTGCTATTCTAACTATTTGTAGACTATTATTATGCAGCCTAAGAAGGATCTATGGTAGTTAAAAGGGTTGGTTGAGATAGTTTGCAGCGTTATTATTGCTTGAGGTCCTTCCTAATCTGAATATTATCGTATAATGCTTGCCAGAATATAAGGAAGAGGATACCCCTGGTACTGAGTGGCTTAAGAGGGATGACCTGCTTTTGTCTCTTTCTTTGTTGTATCCATTCGGCCCCATTCAGCCTACTATTTTAAGACATTTATCCTCATCCAGGTGTCGATTTTTTCATGGCGAGCGATAGCGAGCCAGCATTTTATGGAGAAATCCGGCTTCGCCGGAGAAATTTTTCTATCGAAAAATGTACAAATTTAGACAGCTATCTAACTCATCCAAAATATGGTGGTTCTCTATCGCTCGCCAGGTATGAATCAACACCTGGATGGGGATAAACGTCTTAAAACAGTATGCTAAATGGGGCCGAATGGATACAACCCAGAGAGAGTGAAAACTAAAACAGGTCAAGTTCCTGAATCAATTCCATAACCGGAATATGAGGCTGACCAGGTGGTCATTAATGTTGCAGGAATACAACCTAGACATACGCCATAATGCCGGTTCTGAGAATGTGATTGCAGATTGCTTATCGAGGGTGGAAGGGTACTGCTTACCTAAGGGTAAGGCAGGTTAGTGGATGGATTAGCCGAACACCACTCTAGAAAAATAGTGCTAACAAGATACACAGAGGGCCTCGGAGTCGGACGTATCCTAAATTGAGTGGTCAATCCTGTAAGTCCTTCACTAAACTGGCTCGGGTTGTCCCTCTCACAGGGAAAAGGTCCGCTTGGGGGCATTCTGTGTATGCCCACCCTCGTATGTCATAAGGGGAGTAAGGCGTCCGGCAATAGATACATAGATAGATTATTATTATTGGAGGGGAAATTCCGTCAGCTAATAAGGGGACGGGATTAGCTCACGTGTCACAGGGAAGACCCTGATACTGCCCCGCGCTCGACCAATCAACGGCCTCCTATTTACGCAGCACAAAGATCAACTCTCAACTCCCTTTAACGCTCGCCTCATAATCCGTATATTTTATCCTGGTCGCAAATGTTCTATTACAATGGTGCCATCCTCTTACTCACGTCAGCCACTACAGAACATCTCTTATCAGCTTCCAGGAGAATATTACGAAGATGAAGTAAAGCAGCAGGAGGGGAAGTTTAATTTTGAAGCGAGCGGGCTGGTATAGCTCCTCCCGAGCGCACGGCTCGGCCAATCCCAGGGCCCCGTTCCGTGAGGTATAAAGGGAGGTGGGCTCTCTCAGCCACAGGCACCTGCCTGGATTACACTGGGGAGCTCCTAGCAAATACAACCCCTTCGCTCACCTTGGCACCCATGGGGATATAAATATGCCTGTTCCTGTCCTCCAGCAACCGAGCGCTACTGAACACAAGACGAGCCGGTACCTAGTACATCACCAACCATTGGCACAGATACACCTCCAGTATCCTGATGCCTACCGACACATCACTAGTCTTCACACAATAAGCCAAGCGATTCAAGATGATCAACTGGTGGTAGATGGTACTGAGAAGATGGAGATGGTGTATTGGCCCGCTTTGAAGTGGTGAAGCAAATCAACAGAGCTTCCGGAATATTTTTAAAGGACCATTAAGGGCTCGAACAGACTTACCAAAAAAATAAATACTTGACTGAGCAAGTGTGTTCCAACAATAAAATCTATGTGTTCGTATAGAATAACCAAAGAGAAACTGATTAGACCTCACATGTGCAGCATGTGAGGAGGTGTGTGGAGTGAGGAGAAGAGGGAGGGGAGTGAAAGGTACAGCATGGTGGACAGAAGAGGTAAGAATAGCTGTGGAAGAAAAGAAGAAAGCATATAGAGAGTGGTTGGGTATTAGAGGGAATGAAGATTTAGAGAGACAGAAACAAGCGAGGTACGTGGAGAGTAAGAGGGTGGTGAAGAGAGTAGTGAAGGAAAGTAAGAGAAGAGTAGATGAGGAATTTGGAAGGAATCTGAGTGTAAAATGGAGGGAGAGTAAGAAACTGTTCTGGAAAGAAGTCAAGAAAGTTAGGGAAGGTAGCAAGGGAAACAGTAAGGGTGTGAAAGATAAGAATGGGAGAATGCTAGCCGAGAAGCAAGAGAGAGTCGAAAGATGGAGGGAGTACTTCAATGAGTTGCTAAATGTAAGGAATGAGGAGCCAGCAAACATAGTTGGATATGGTATGGGAGGGAGAAGAAGAGAAGTAGTGGAGGAGGAGGTGGGGATCAGGAGGTCAGAAGTGTGGGAAGCCATGAAAAGAGTGAAGTTGGGGAAAGCACCAGCAAAGTCTCCTACATGAAGCAGTCCGCAGCCATGGATCAAAAAACGCCATCCGAGAAGAAGCAGCAGTGACATAAATCATCCAACGCCAATAAAAAAACAGAGGCAACCGAGGACCACCAGCGATAAGGACCGAAGACAGCGAGGACCGAGGACAGCCATGAACAATACACATGTAGATCCGACAAGGACCAAAAATATTATTAAAGAGCGTTCCGTGAGTTCTAAAATAAAAAATTTAAAGGTTTTCTATGCAAACGCTCGTAGCATACCTAATAAATTTTCAGATTTAGAGGAGCTAGTGTTTACAGAAAATTATGATGTGATTGGCATAACAGAATCTTGGCTCAATACAGAAGATAGAGACTTTTTAGCAGAGTATTCACTTCCCGGTTATGTAATGTTTGAGAAAAGCCGAATAAATCGAAATGGAGGTGGCGTTTTACTTTATATCAAAGAAAGTCTTAACCCTACCCTCTTGTCAAAACCTCAAATTGTGAACGTCGACGCATCTTTTGTGCTAATAAAGAATAATAAAGGTACAAAAATAATACTTGCATTAATATACAGACCTCCAGCTCAATCAGTGCAAACTGACCGAGAAATTTACGAACAAATTGCAGATGTAAGTAACTCACAAGATACCGTAATTTTTGGCGACTTTAATTTACCTGTGACCAAGTGGGGCGATACTCTTACTTCACACGCCGGACATGATTTGTATACGAACTTGCAAGAGAGTTCGCTTTATCAATTTGTTAGAACGCCGACCCGTGGTAATAACGTTCTTGACATTGTACTTGCAACAAAAGAAGAATTAACAGAGAATTTGAATGTTGGTGATGAATTCAGTAACAGCGACCATCTTACGATAACTTTCACTTTAAAGTTTACTAGTAACGAACCAAATAGTAGCATCGAAAAAGTCCCTAATTTCAAGAAAGCAAACTTCCATAAACTTAGAGCTATGTTTAAAGAAACTGACTGGAGCTTTTTAATTAACAATAACGACATAAATACATCTTGGAAGTTATTCGAAACCACTTACCTAAAGGCAGTGCAAGACTACATACCATCGAAAATACGGCGTCCAGGCCATAATAATAAGCCCAAATGGTGGAATAAAGATATTTCAAACTGCCTGCTTGCCAAAAAATTTGCTAATGATAGATTAAAATCCTCACAAAATGACGAAGAACGGGTGAAATTTGTAGAGCTACGACGCAAAGCCAAAAAGTTAATTAAGCAAAGTAAAAAGACCTTAGAGTTACATATTGCGAATCAAAGTAAAACAAACCCGAAAGAATTCTATAGGTATATCAGAAAGAAAAAAGTAGTTACTTGAACTGTTGGACCGTTAGTCGATGAAAATGGAGAGTACACCAAAGACGAAGTACAAATGAGTAATGCCCTCAATACCTTCTTTGCATCAGTTTTTACAACAGAAGACCTCAGTGATATCCCTACACCATCGCCGACTCAGATTGATAATTCGGATGTTCTAAGCAATATCACCATTACAGAGAGAGAAGTATTGAATTGTTTAGATAAACTCAAGGTAAATAAAACGCCTGGACCTGATACAATCTCCCCTAGAGTTCTAAATGAAGCTAAGGATGAGCTCTCCAAACCACTGACATTACTATTCAATAAATCCTTGCAGTCTGGAACTATGCCTGATCAGTGGAAGCTAGCCAATGTAACACCGATATTCAAAAAAGGCAGCAAATCCCTACCCAGTAACTATCGTCCAATTAGCTTAACCTCAGTTGTATGTAAAATGCTAGAAACGGTCATACGAGACAGACTCGTAAATCACTTAGAGGAAAATAACATACTTAAAGATACTCAACACGGCTTTCGTAAAAAAGTTCCTGTTTAACAAACCTCTTAGACTTCTTCCACGATATCCTCAACCTCTAAGATGAGAGTAAAGCTGTAGATATTATATACCTTGATTTTCAAAAGGCCTTTGACAAAGTTCCCCACAAACGTTTACTGCTAAAACTAAAAGCGCATGGAATACAAGACGGTGTGTTGAAATGGATAGAAAATTGGCTCAGCGACAGAAAGCAAAGAGTAGTCATAAACGGTAAGGCATCTAAATGGACCAATGTAAGTAGCGGGGTACCCCAGGGATCGGTACTAGGACCAATTCTCTTTCTAATTTACATCAACGACATAGATGAGGGCATCTGTACAATCTCAAAATTTGCTGACGATACAAAAATTGCAAATAGCGTACTCTCAAAAGAACAAGTTGACGATATGCAACACAATCTAGATAAATTGTCATGTTGGGCCCAAATTTGGCAAATGAGTTTCAATGGGATAAATGTAAAGTACTACATATCGGATACCTAAATGAGAAAGCAAACTATTCGATGAATGGCACTCAGCTTAAGAATGTAAACAGAGAAACCGATCTGGGAGTAACAATATCGAGTAACCTAAAACCGAGTCAACAATGTTCAGAAGTTGTTAAGAAGACAAACAAAATAATTGGCTTTATAGGCAGGTCATTTGAGCATAACTCGAAAGAAGTTATCCTAACCCTTTACAATTCCTTAGTCCGCCCTCTTCTGGAATACTGCATTCAATCCTGGTGCCCTTATTATCAAAAAGATATAAACAAGCTAGAACGAGTTCAACGTAGAGTTACCAAAATGATACCTAGCCTAAAGAACAAACCATACGAAGAGCGTCTTAGAGAATTAAATCTATTTCCTTTAACCCAGCGCAGATTAAGAGGTGACTTAATTCAAGTGTTCAAAATCATCAAAGGCATCGATAATATGAACTGTAGTAAGTACTTCACTATCGACCAATCTAATTACACGCGGGGAAACGGTTGCAAAATTATTGGTAAATCTTTTAACTCACACGAATCTAAGAATTTCTTCTTCAATCGAGTTGTCAACTTGTGGAATGGGCTTCCCCGAAACTTTATAGACTGCATCACCGTTGATTCATTTAAACTCCGCTTAGACAAATATCTCGCATCAAACCCGCGACTGACTGCGTTTGTTAATGAATAACTTTATTTTATCCCCCCCTCAGTTACTAACCCCTCTGTCCCCTACTAACTTCCTAATCCTGCCACGGACATTAGTTCCAGGGCAGTAATTCCCTTTCCAATGTTCCCTTACCCACTCTAAACCACTGTTTGGACACTTAATCCTCAGTGTTTTGGAGGACAAGCAACCTAGAAGGGTCACTAGATCTGTTGTTGCTTGATTTCCTTTGTACTTTGTAGTGTGTGGGAAAATGATGAGGTATGGTGGTGAGATAGTGATCGAATGGGTATGGAAAATGTGCAAACTAGCATGGGAGAAGGGGAGTGCACCCGATGACTGGAAGACTGGCATAATAGTCCCCCTATATAAGGGCAAAGGGGAAAGAGGAGTGTGTGGTAACCACCGAGGAATATGTCTTCTAAGTGTAGTAGGGAAGGTGTACAGTAGGGTAGTGATTGGGAGAGTGAGAGTGAGAACGGAGAAATGGATAGGCGACGAGCAGGGAGGTTTTAGGAAGGGAAGAGGATGTGTAGATCAGATTTTTACCCTGAATTGTGTTGTGGAGAAATATCTGGAGAAGAAACAAAAGGTGTTGTTGCTTTATTTCCTTTGTATCACACCTCCTTCTTACTTCCTCATTAGTCTGTCTATCCCTCCATGTAACTCCGCACGCACTTCTTAAGTAATTAATTTCCACTGCTCTCACTCTTGGTCTGAGTCTCTCAACCAACGTCCATGCTTCGCTTCCGTAAGTCAGTGTCGGGATTACCACACTGTCATGCAAGGACTTCTTCACTTCCATAGTGACCACCCTATTTCTTGTTACTGCTTTCAGCGTTCCTACAACCCTCTTCCCCTGTTGTACCCTCTCCCGCACTTCTTCATCCATAGTCCCATCTTTACTCAACACACTGCCCAGATGCTTAAAAGAGTTGACGATCTCCATAGCCTGACCGTTCAGCTTCACCTCACACTCTGTGACTTCACCCCTTTCGAAGCCCATAACTTTGTTCTTCCCCGCATTTACCTTCAAATTCCGTTTTTCGCACACTGTTCCAAACTCATTTACCAGACCCTGCAACTCCCATTTATTATCACTCATCAGAACTGTATCATCCGCAAACAGCAGTATAGGTAGCTTCCACTCAATTCCCTCCCTTTTCAGTGATACACCAACATCCACTGCTCTTGATAGTATTTCTTTCATGACTCCATCCATATATACAGTAAACAACCACGGGGACATCACACACCCCTGTTTCAAACCAACATTCAGGTCAAAGAACTCGCTCAGCTCACTCTCCATACGTACTGCCACCTTTGTACCCTCATACATGCTCTTCACTGCTTTCAGCAACTTGCCATCTACTCCGTGTATTTTAAGTACTTTCCACCACCTCCTCTACATAGTACCCACCTTGCAACACAATCCCACCCCTACTCTGTGCAACTCTCCAACCAAAGAGTGAACTTTCTTCTATTCAACTGCTGAGCTCTGGAACTCTCTCCCGGAATCAGTCTTTCCCTCTTCCTATGACTTAAATTGCTTCAAACTCCGTGTGTCCAGGCATTTTAGCTCGAACGTCTCTTGATTTCGGCCCTGTCACTCTTTGAAATCTGGGGGAGGCACTCGTTGCAGGCAGTTAAGCCTTTTGTCTCCCTCATTCACATAAAGAATAAAAAAAAAATATATATATATACAGTATAATGATTGGGTATGTTTGCAAGTAATGTTTCTCTGAATGAGTCTTGGTTGTCCTAACTTCATTCTGGTTGCATAAGTGGTCTTTTATGGCTTTAGTGCATTTGAAACTTAACCTCTCGCTAGCCAATGCTTGTGATTGGTTCCATAAATCTTTCATTTGTTAAAACGTTGATTTTGGCTAACTTCACTATTTAAGTCTGCTTGAGAAAGATCTCTTTCCTAAGTTGACTAAAATATTGTGAGGTTGCCAGAAACAAAGTTGAAACTACTGAAAGGGTTATGGGACCATCAGCAAGCTCTGGTCAGTGTGAGGTTAAGTTTCAAATGCACAGAGTTTTTGGTCCAAAATTACAAGGCAATAGTGAGCCTATGTGAATAATGAAATAGACAAAATTCAAATGGCCCAAATGTTTGGAGGCCACCCCCTAGACTAACAATCCCCAGAATTTTTCTAAGTCCAGCCAGAGGCTGGACTTAGACAAATACTGGGGGTTTGGACTTAGGAAAAATTTCCCAAGTTCCATACTGGTCAAGACCAGTCAGGGACTTGAGAAATTTATCCCAAGTCCAAACGACTAAAATTTTTCAAATTTTTGTTTTAGAAAAAATTCAGTGGTGTAAACTTGGGAACATTTCACAAGTCCAGTTCTGATCATCATCAGTATGGACTTGTGAAATGTTCCCAAGTTTACACCACTGAAATTTTTCTAAGTTTCACTGGACTTTGAAAAATTTCAGTCTTTGCCACTGCACAATTTTGCTGAACATATCTGAACTGATGTGATGGAGATGAGCTGCTTGAGGAGTATGTGTGGAGTTACTCGTAGAGACAGATTGAGGAATGAAGAGATACGTAGGAGAGTGGGGCAGCAGGAACATTTGTCAGCCAGAGTGGACAGAAGGGTGCTGAGCTGGTATGGTCATGTTGAACGAATGGGAGATGAAAGGCTTACAAAGAGAATATGTGAGTCAGGTACAAGGGGAGATAGAAGGGCAGGAAGACCCCCATTGAGATGGAGAGACTGTGTAAGAAAGGCTTTGGATGATAGAGGAATGACTATAGATCAGGCAGGGGAAGTGGTGGTGGACATGAGTGAATGGAGAATGCTTGTGAATAGTTGAGTGAACACGTGGTCATTTGGAATAAGGGGTCGGGCGCAAGTTCGACTAGATAATAGTCCATCAGGCGCCTGGCCCGGGGGGACGATTAATATGAAGGGTGTGCCTGGAAGTGTGGTGGGAGGGCTTGTGGCTTTGGCTCCGCTGCATGTCTGCCTGCCGAGATCGGAACCTCTCCGGGTGGTCAGGGGCCGGGGGAGTGCTGGAGCAACCTTGGTAACCCTGGTCTCTGGGTCTTCTCCTGGGTGACCTGGATGTGTGTGAGTTTGTGTTTTTTATCTGTGTTTATTTTTTGTTTTATGTTGTTTTTGTGTGTTCCCTGTTCTTGCTCTGTCTTGAGTCGGCTACCCCCAAAATGGGGATTGGGCCTGAGCATATACTGTAGATAGATAGATAGATATCTGAACTGTGGACTTGTAAAATTTTCCAAAGTCCAAACCAATGCAATTTTTTCCTGAGTCCAGTCTATGACTGGACTTTGAAAAGATTTAGTGGTCTGGACTTTGGAAAATTTTGCATGTCCACAGTTCTGATATGTTCGGAGGCAAAATTTTGCAAAGTGACAAAGCTAGCTGAATTCTAAATTCCATTTTTTTTTGCTGATTGTAATTTTTTTTTTTTTGTACTTTAACAAAATACTCTTACTTTACTGAATGGGATTTAGATATTCAGAGTCCAGCCTTTGGTATGAACCTAAGGTGAACTGTATCCTATTACATGTATTATAATAAAACAATAAAGATATTATGGTATTCAAAACTTTTACTGTATTTCCAAATATATGATCTTCTCAACTGTACCTCCATTCATACGCAGACCAGACGACTCTACCTTACACTACTCAAATAGTTTTCCAGAACGCCCCAGCCAGCAATCCCTCAAAGACAAATGTAATGAAGCCATACAACATTTATCTTCTGATCTAATTACTATTTCCAATTGGGGCAGAGAAAACCTTGTTGCATTTGATGCTTCCAAAACCCATCCAGAACTCCCAGAGGACTATCCCATTTACTTCAACAATACAAAAATCAATCCTTCATCTTCTCTCAATATACTTGGTGTCACTTTTTCTTCTGCTCTCACTTGGAAGGACCATATTACCAGTCTTGCTAAAGCAGCCTCCCAGAAGCTGGGTGTGCTGAAACTGCCTCAAAGGGTCCTTTACCCCTGCACAGCTTCTTGCTCTGTACAGGGGCTCAGTGCGTCCTTGTATTGAGTATTGTTCACATGTGTGGGGAGGATCCTCTCACACCACACTCCTAGACAAAGTAGAAAGGAAGGCCTTTCGTATTATTAACTCCCGTCCACTCACCAATTCTCTGAAATCTCTCTCTCTTCGCTGCAATGTTGCATCTCTTTAACTATTCTATTGCTACTACAATAATCAGTGTTCCTCAGAGCTCTCCCAGTGTATACCACCTCTTCTACGTAGGGTACGTGGTACCCGTCTTGCAACACAATCCTACCCCTACTCTGTGCAACTCTTCAACGCAAGAGTGAAACGTTACTCTCAGTCTGCATGTGCTAACCCAGGTTCGAATCCCGGTGGATCATATGCTGACTTTCATTAATTTCTTTGGGAGGTGTTTGGTGTTGGAGTGAAATAAATAAAATTAGTTTCTACAGCTGAGCTCTGGAACTCTCTCCCAGAATCAGTCATTCCCTCTCCCTATGACTTGATTGGCGTTGTCACTCTTTCAACTCTGGGGGAGGCAATTGCTACAGGCAGTTCTGCCTTTTGTCTCCCTCACTCACATAGTAAAAAATATATATATATACCCTTCCTAATTTAAGGCCGCGTCTCACACAGTACGTTAGCCGCCGACCACAGCCGATCTTTTCAAAATATTTGAATTTTTCCGGGATCGTCTGACATAGTCTGTGATCGTGTAAAAAGATCGCCTCGTATCGTGGTAGGCGAGGGGTGGTCGAGTGGCGCGGAAATGGTCGGCGGTGATCGGCCAAAAAATAGTGGCTGCACTAAATTCTGGCCGATAGTCGGCAGAAAAAACAGTTAAACACCGTTAAATTTGATCGTGTATATATTATGTTGTGCAACGAGCGTATGTGAATCCTGCGGATATCTTCATTGTCATCCTCTGATCGATGGTTGATTGTGTATGATTTTTGTCTATAATTATATTATGTGTGCGAGTAGTTTGTGTGTGTGTGTGTGTGTGCGTTTCCGTGTTTGGTTGTGTATTATTTAGTTTATATATATTGTGTGTGTGTGTGTGTGCGTTTGCGTGGTTGGTTGTGTATTATTTAGTTTATATATATATTGTGTGTGTGTGTGTGTGTGTGTGCGTTTGCGTGGTTGGTTGTGTATTATTTAGTTTATATATATAATATTATATTGTGTGTGTGTGTGTATTATTTTAGTCTATATACTGTATTGTGTGTCTGCGAGTAGTTCTCTCTCACTCACTCTCTCTCTCTCTCTCTTTCTCTCTCTCTCTCTCTCTCTCTCTCGCTCTCTCTCTCTCTCTCTCTCTGCGTGCGTGTGTGTGTGTGTGGCCTATAGTTAACATAAAAATCTACAAGTTTACCAAAATACATCCACTTGTAAACTAATGATATACTGCATCAAAGTCAGTGTATACCAGATCGTGTAATGATATAGGTATACATTCACCTATCGAGTACTTAACTACAGCGTATTATTATTATTATTATAGTTTTATTCAAGTATATTGGGGTTTGTAATTGATGATTAATGTTAAGAACGGGGTGTTATTTATAAATATATATATATATATATATACATAGGGCGGTTCCTTTGCCGGGTCAATATGGTGTGCGGCGTACAACGGTCCTATTTATCGTTCAACGTAAGTGCGTCTGATGTGCTGTAAACGTATGGTTGTCGACCAAAGGCGGCATTATCGTGCTCTTAACATGCTTTAAATGTATGACGAACGTGTGATAGCCGAGTGAGTAGCGTCGCCGGTCAGCGATTTATTTTACAACGGTCATGTTGCCGGCGTGTATGACGTGTGTGTGACGTGTGTGTGTTGAGTGACTGTCGAGGGTTTGTTGTACAGCAATCGTGTGCCTGCGAGGATCGTGCAGTGATCCAGTGATTCGATTACAATCGGCGAAAAAGTGCAAGTCGTCCTCTGTTGGCAGCTGTCGAGCGGTGGCTGTACTGTGTGAGACGCGGCCTTAATCTGAATACAATCGTCTAATAATAGTCGGAAAACACAAAATTAATGCGTATTGGATTTTGAAAGTGAATCGACTTGAATTCAAGTTTGCAATTAAGTTACCCCTTAAACAAAAAATGTCTCTCAATAATATTTCACAGAAAACTGATGTTATCGGTATGACTAAATTATGGAGAATTTATATATACTGTATACGTGTATACTGTACAGTATACAGTATGTATACTGTATATATATATATATATATATATATATATATATATATATATATATATATATAATATATACTGTATATACAGTACATGTATATATAGTTATATACAGTATATATATATATTTATATAAATATATATATATATACAGTATATATATATATATTATATAATATACATAAATATATATATGTTTCTAATCTCTCAGTGGGGTTCGAACCGCCGACCGTCAGGACGATAGCCGATGCTTTAACCCTTCTTTAGCGGGGTGTTTTGGGCTCATTTGGGCATATTCAGGCCCTCCTGAATGATCAATCAAGTATCTCCATGAAAAAAACTGTATTCATCAAAAAACTAGGCGCTAAAAGCTTCAAAATGAGACCAGAACGAGCTACGTAGCACTCGCGGTTCTAATGCAGTGGTGCCACGAACATGGGAGTTTAGCGTATAGTGGTATATTTTTCCCAGCTATGCTCACTACTGGCTACGCTGCCGTCCTCTCGAGAACACAGTTTTTTTTTTTGTGAGTCAGTGTGTGGCGGTAAGCCCTGAGAGTCGGCTGTCTGGCCCGCTGCGCTCCCGGCTATTTGCACTCGATTTTAACCCTTTAAAAGCCTTAATAATGCTCCTAACTTGCTGCAAATTGGTGCATGACATAAGTCGAGCGCCGCCAATAAGGGGTTGATCAACTACACCACGGCAGTCTAAAAGACACTCAACCTTCTATCCTATTTATGTTAGGGAGAAGGGAAACCCACTAGGTGAATATATTTCAATTCATACCTAGTCGTAGGATCCATATTCCAGAATACCATACAAGGATTTCTGAGTGTCCCGAAGCAACACGGGCCAAAATTGATTTAATTTCATTCTAACCCTCCAAGCATGAGAGTTACAAATATTGAGTATATATCACAAATACACGTGAGCCACTAAATGTTTCTAATCTCCCCACTAAACTTTTTGAAACTATTCTTGCTTCCAAATTTCTTATGCATTTCTCTTCTCATAATCTGCTCTCAGATCGCCAGTATGGTTTCCTTAAGGGTCGGTCTACTGGTGATCTTCTTTCATATCTTACTAAATCTTGGTCATCCAACTTTTGGGACTTCGGTGAGACTTTTTCTGTTGCACTCGACATATCGAAGGCCTTCGATAGAGTCTGGCACAAATCTTCAATTTCCAAACTGCCCTCTTTCGGTTTCTGTCCTTTGCCTCTAATTTCCTTTTCGGCCGTTCCATAGCTGCGGTTGTGGACGGCTTTCGCTCTCTTCCTCATCCTATCAACTCCGGGGTTCCTCAGGGTTCTGTCCTATCTCCTATTCTCTTTCTAATTTTCATAAATGATCTTCTCAAATGTACATCCAGTCCCATCCATTCATATGCAGACGACTCTACCTTACACCACTCAATTAGTTTTCCAGAACGCCCCAGCCAGCAGTCCCTCAAAAGCAAACGTAATGAAGCCATGCAACACTTATCTTCTGATCTAGCTACTATTTCCAATTGGGGTAGAGAAAACCTTGTTGCATTTAATGCTTCCAAGACTCAATTTATCCATCTTACTAACCGTCAGGAACCTCCAGAGGAGTACCCCTTATTCTTCAACGATACAAAAATCAACCCTTCATCTTTTCTCAATGCTCGCGGTGTCCCTTTTTCTTCTGCTCTCACTTGGAAAAACCATATTACCAGTCTCGCTAAGGCAGCCTCCCATAAGCTGGGTGTGCTCAACCGCCTCAAGGGGTTCTTTACCCCTGCGCAGCTTCTTGCTTTGTACAGGGGCACAGTGTGTCCTTGAATTGAGTATTGTTCACATGTGTGGGGAGCATCCTCTCACACCGCACTCCTAGACAAAGTAGAAAGGAAAGCCTTTCGTATCATTAACTCCCATCCACTCACCAACTCTCTGCAATCTCTCTCTCTTCGCCACAATGTTGCATCTCTCTCGCTACTCTATCGCTACTACAATAATCAGTGTTCCTTGGAGCTTTCCCAGTGTATACCACCTCTTCTACGTAGGGTACATAGTACCCGCCTTGCAACACAATCCCACCCCTACTCTGTGCAACTCTCCAACCCAAGAGTGAAACGCTATTCTCAGACTTTCTTCTATTCAACTGCTGAGCTCTGGAACTCTCTCCCAGAATCAGTCTTTCCCTCTTTCTATGACTTAAATTGCTTCAAACTCTGTGTGTCCAGGCATTTTAGCTCGAACGTCCCTTGATTTCGGCCCTGTCACTCTTTCAACCCTGGGGGAGGCACTCGCTGCAGGCAGCTTGCCTTTTGTCTCCCTCATTCGCATACAAAAATAAATAAATAAATATAAATATATATATATATATATATATATATATATATATATATGTTGAGTATATATCACAAATACACGTGAGGCACTAAATGTTTCTAATCTCTCAGTGGGGTTCGAACCGCCGACCGTCAGGACGATAGCCGACGCTTTAATCAACTGCCGTGGTGTAGTTGATTAAAGCGTCGGCTATCGTCCTGACGGTCGGCGGTTCGAACCCCACTGAGAGATTAGAAACATATATATATATATATATATATATATATATATATATATATATATACTGTACCTCGCTGCATACTAATAATGACTTCATTAGCTACTCTACTTTCATATACTATTTTGACTCTGATACCA
Source organism: Paralithodes platypus (assembly GCA_032716605.1). Classification (NCBI taxonomy): domain Eukaryota; kingdom Metazoa; phylum Arthropoda; class Malacostraca; order Decapoda; family Lithodidae; genus Paralithodes; species Paralithodes platypus. The sequence goes on from CM064582.1 coordinate 4,629,169, forward strand.
TGACCCCGATAGACTTCCACCGATTTCCAGTACTATAGTCTGTTATGTTCCAGTTGACGGCATATGGAATCCATTACTAACTGATTTATCGATAATTAACCCCTTCTGTACCGACGGCATCTCTCTCATTTTATTCTAGCTATATTTAGAAGATTTTGTGCAGTTTAGTAAGCATCTGTGGGAGTAAAAATGGTTAAGTGAGATAGTTCAAAGGCTTGTTAATTGCTTGTTAATTGCTTGTTAAGTGCTGTAAGACCTTCTTAAACTGAATGTCATCGTATACTAGTGTCCAGAATTATGATGAAAGAGACGTCACCGGCACTTAAGGGGAGGTTTTTAGTCGATTCCCTAGACTTCCATCAAGCTTAAAATTACTCCCCTTTGTCCCCTTTCAAGATAAATTTGTACATTTTTCGGTAGAAAAATGTCCCGGCCGAAGGCCGATTCCCCTTAAATTACAGGCTCGCTATCGCTCGCCAGGAAAAAATCGACACCTAAATGGCACGAATGGTCTTAAAATTGACAGAAATGGGGCGAGGGTTCTTAACATTGCCAAACTAATGGGGCAAGCGTCTTTAAATCTCACAAGCAATGGAGCTAAACATGAGGGAGAAAGAGGTTCAGAAAAAAATCTTCCAGGTGGAAATCTCCCCTTAATGGGTTACTGAAAACATATGAGACTGGTATGTTACTTATGAACACTTGTTATTTATAACAAGTGTTCATAATTCTGTACCGGCGACGTCTTTTTATTTATAACAAGTGTTCATAATTCTGTACCGGCGACGTCTTTTTATTTATAACAAGTGTTCATAATTCTGTACCGGCGACGTCTTTTTATTTATAACAAGTGTTCATAATTCTGTACCGGCGACGTCTTTTTATTTATAACAAGTGTTCATAATTCTGTACCGGCGACGTCTTTTTATTTATAACAAGTGTTCATAATTCTGTACCGGCGACGTCTTTTTATTTATAACAAGTGTTCATAATTCTGTACCGGCGACGTCTTTTTATTTATAACAAGTGTTCATAATTCTGTACCGGCGACGTCTTTTTATTTATAACAAGTGTTCATAATTCTGTACCGGCGACGTCTTCTTAGTATTATTCTACCTATAATTATACAATTATGTGGAGTTTAGGAAGGATATATGGTAGCAAAAGGATGTGTAGCTTTTTAATAGGTAGACGTCCTCCCTAAGCTGAATAAAATCATCTAATGGTGTCCAGAAAAGGATAAAAAACAAAATAGTTTCCAAACCTTTCGTAATAGCGGGGCAATAAGGTATGGACAATTGGACATGGCAATTTACCTTTAGCTGGCAATACACCAGACACTATAGGTCACGTGACGGGTGGGTTGGTGGGAGTGTTGTTGCCGTAGGGGTCATAATGCCACGTTAATATACCTGGGTCTCTTCCTACCTGGCCTCTACCCCGCTGCCGACGTACGATAACCTTCTCTCTAACCCTTTGATGAAGATTAGGCCGCATTATGGTTAGCATTAGACGATTTTACGCAGCTTAGGAAGAATCTGTGGGATTTAAAAGGGTACAGACTTTCTCAATGAACCCTCTGAATTCCATAGACCCTTCCTAATCTGAATAACATCGTTTGTTGGTAGCCAGACAAAAATTAAATTCATAATAGTATCTTGAAAGGCTCATTTTCGTTTATTCTGGTTATCATGAGACGATGTGATGCTGTTTAGGAAGGATTTGTGGGATATATAAGGGTAAACACTATCTCAATATTATTAACCCATCTGACTTCCATACACCCTTCCTAAACTGGATATAGTCGTATATTAAGAGCCCGAAATTAAGACAGAAACCCGGAATAGTATCTTGAAGGGTTTGATTTAGTATATTCTAGTTAGCATTAGACGATTTCATGCAGCTTCGGAAGGATCAGGGTATTCAGATGGGTAAAGACTATCTCAATTAACCCTCCGACGTCCATATACCCTTCCTATTCTGAATAAAATCGTCTAATAATAGCTAGAAAACAAAACAGAAATCCGTAATAGTATCTTGAAAGGGTTAGTTTCGTTATAATCTTTCCTTGTTATATTTTCTCTTGCCTTGCCATTTAACCCCTTCGGTGACGTCCTTTGCATTATATTTTGACCACTATTAGACGATATTATTCAGTTTAGGAAGGACGTCTACCCATTGAAAGGTTACATATTATCTCAATTATTCTATTTAGCTACCATACATCCTACATATAAGCTTAATAACATCGTCCACATGTAGCTGACATCAAAATACATAAAAAAAACATCGCTGGTACGGTGGCGCTAATAAGTCATGGCTCAGCTGTCATTACGTCTGGCGTCCTCTGTGTGGTATTAATGTCTGTCAGATGTTGAATAGGGTTGGTAAGTGTACGAACATGTTTGTATATTTCACTCCATATGAAGAAATGAAGCTTAAATATTGCTGATACCAATTATTGATCAAAACATGCTTGGTGCCGAGCCATCACTTATTAGCGCGACTGTACATAAAGGGTTAAGACGAACTATTATGAGCAACCTGCTTGAATAATACAACTCCTAACCCTTTCAGTACCGGTACCTTTCTTGTGACTGTATTATGGTTACTACTAGACGATTTTATTCAGCTTCGTCCTATCTCACTTAACCCTTTTTACTACCACAGATCCTTCTTAAACTGCACTAAATCATCTAAATACAGATAGAATAGATATTAATAGACGTTGCCAGTACAGAAGAGGTTAATATCCAATCCACCTACTGTATATATATATATATATATATATATATATATATATATATATATACAGTATATATATATAGCCCAACATTAATTACTAGATACCAGTTTTTGCGACCGTATTGGACTTCGTTATGACGGTGTCAGAAGAGCGATTACTCCGTCAATATTTACGGGCAATTATAGTCTGGCAGCTTCTAAATTTAAGTTCCATTAAAATCAAACTACCTAACATACTCTACCTTGGATCTACTGTAGTTTACCATTCCAATATGAAAGAGCCTTAAAATAGCACGAGAAAATATTTGCTCATCAAAAATTGCCGGAAAATGTGCTCGTGTGACACCGGTGGTTCACTTTTTGGGCGATTTTTGCATGTATTCATTATTGTTCTAGTTTCCTCCCTAGACCTCCATCAAATACAAAAAAAAAAAAAAACATCCATTAGATCCCCCTTCTAGATTAATTTGTACATTTTTCGGTAGAAACATGTCCCGACCGAAGGCCGGTTCATCCAACATTACAGGCTCACTACCGTTCGCCAGGAGAAAAAATCGACATCTAAATAGCACGAAAGGTCTTAATATTGACAAGGAAACTGGGCGGAAGGTCTTAAAATCGACAAACTAATGGGGGAAACATCTGAAAATCTGAAAACTAACGAGGTTAAACATGAGGAAGAAAAGTGACTAGAAAAACGACCCATGTCTCCTTAAATAACGGAGATAGGTGGTGTCACACGAGCTAATTTTCCGGCATTTTTGTTCAGGCAATTGTTGTTTTCCACCGCCTTCAGTTAAAGTTAGATATTATTTCAGTCTCTCACAAACTTATACATTGCATTTAGTTGTCAATACTAGGTCAGGTGAAGGTATTGAGGGATAAGCCTTTACATCGGTACCTCGTATTTACATTCTACTTTTCGTATTTGTCTGAAGAGTGTAGAGAGCGGAGAAGGGGTGTTGGAGAGAGGAACCAATGCGAAAATATAAAAACCTAGTACGATATGTTTTCCCCGGGCGCCGTGTGGAGAGAGAGAGAGAGGTACGGGAGGAAAACGGCGCCCGGTTTGTTTACTGATGACGTGAAGTGAATCGTGTGTCATGATGGATGTTAGAGAGTTGACAGTGTTTGTTAAGAGGTAAGCTGACAAGATAATATGGTCTTTTGTATGTTAACCCCTTCAGGACCGGTGACATATCATATTAATGGCAATGGTTAGACGACTTTATTCAACTTAGGAAGGAAGTCTACCCATTACAAGGTTACAGACTATCTCACTGAATCCATTTAGTTACCACAGATCCTTTCTAAACTGCACTAAATCGTATAAATATCGCTAGAATAAAATTGAAAAGACGTCGCCGGTGCAGAGGAGGTTACCTATAAGATCCGTTAAGGGGAGATTTCCACCTGGAGGGATTTTTTCTGGACCCCTTTCTCCCTCATGTTTAGCCCCATTGCTTTTGAGATTTTAAGACGTTCGCCCTAGTAGTTTGGACATTATAAGACATTTTACCCCATATCTGTTAATTTTAAGACATTTCGTGCCATTTAGGTGTCGATTTTTTCCTGGCGAGCGATAGCGAGCCTGTAATTTAAGAGCAACCGGCCTCTGGCCGGGAAATTTTTCTACCGAAAAATGTACAAATTTATCTTGAAAGGGGATCTAGGGGGTGTAATTTTAAGCTTGATGAAAACGTAGGGAACACACTAAATACCTCCCCTTAAGACAGTATAGCAACTAACTAATGAAGATCAATATTCTGGGTTATTTATAAGATCATTGAAGCTAGATCATGTGTAGGTATATTATTCTATATATGGTAATATGTTAATTAGGAAAGAGGTATCCTGACCAGGATTCGAGCCCACTCACTCCAGGTATTCTTGGGAGAGTTGGGCACCGTAACCACACGACCATGATCGGATGACCGAGTGGTTAAGGTGCCCAACTCTCCCAGATTTACTTGGAGTGAGTGGGTTCGAATCCTGGTCAGGATATCTCCCTTCAAACCTGTCCGACATTATCATAAATTATTTATATGTTAGCTTGAAGATCAGTTAGGTATAGCAACTAATTAATGAAGCTCACTATTCTAAATTAGCTATAAGATCATTGAAGCAATCACATGTGTAGATATATGATTTCAAATGATACAAGACAAAAGCAAGTTAGGGAAAATAGTGTTGTGAATAATATGGGAAGGACAACGGCGAGAGAGAGAGAGAGAGGTATGGAAGGACAACGGCGAGAGAGAGAGAGAGAGAGAGAGAGGTATGGAAGGACAACGGCGAGAGAGAGAGAGAGAGGTATGGAAGGACAACGGCGAGAGAGAGAGAGAGGTATGGAAGGACAACGGCGAGAGAGAGAGAGAGGTATGGAAGGACAACGGCGAGAGAGAGAGAGAGGTATGGAAGGACAACGGCGAGAGAGAGAGAGGTATGGAAGGACAACGGCGAGAGAGAGAGAGAGAGAGGTATGGAAGGACAACAGCGAGAGAGAGAGAGAGAGAGAGGTATGGAAGGACAACGGCGAGAGAGAGAGAGAGAGGTATGGAAGGACAACGGCGAGAGAGAGAGAGAGAGAGAGGTATGGAAGGACAACGGCGAGAGAGAGAGAGAGGTATGGAAGGACAACGGCGAGAGAGAGAGAGAGAGAGAGGTATGGAAGGACAACGGCGAGAGAGAGAGAGGTATGGAAGGACAACGGCGAGAGAGAGAGAGAGAGGTATGGAAGGACAACGGCGAGAGAGAGAGAGGTATGGAAGGACAACGGCGAGAGAGAGAGAGAGAGAGGTATGGAAGGACAACGGCGAGAGAGAAAGAGAGAGGTATGGAAGGACAACGGCGAGAGAGAGAGGTATGGAAGGACAACGGCGAGAGAGAGAGAGAGAGGTATGGAAGGACAACGGCGAGAGAGAGAGAGAGAGAGAGAGAGAGAGAGAGAGAGAGAGAGAGAGGTATGGAAGGACAACGGAGCGTGGTTTGTTTACTGATGATGTGAGGTGAATATAATTAAGTGTTAGAGAGTTGATAGTGTTTATTAACCCCTTCTGTACCGGCGACGTCTTTTTAGTTCTATTCGGGCGACATTTAGACGATTTTATGAACCTTAGGAAGAATACACGGTAGCTAAAAGGATGAATTGAGATAGTCTGTAGCCTTTAAATGTGTAGACATCCTTCCTAAGCTGAACAAAATCGTCTAATAGTTGCCTGAATATAATGAAAGTACAGTCGCGCTAATAAGTGATGTCTCGGCACCAAGTATGTTTTGATCTATAATTGGTATCAGCAATATCTAAGCTTCATTTCTTTATATCGAGTAAAATATACAAACATGTTCCTACACTTACCCACCCTATTCAACATCTGACAGACATTAATACAACACAGAGCAAGCCAAACGTAATGACAGCTGGGACATGAATTATTAGCGCGACTGTACATCACTGGTACAGATTTTTTGTTTTTTTGTTCTATGTGAGGCAAAAGACAGAACTGCCTATAACGAGTGCCTCCCCCATAGTTGAAAGAGTGGCAGGGCCAAAATCAAGGGATGTTCGAGCCAAAATGCCTGGACACACGGAGTTTGAAGCAATTTAAGTCATAGGAAGAGGGAAAGACTGATTCTGGGAGAGAGTTCCAGAGCTCAGCTGTTGAGTAGAAGAAAGTTTGAGAGTAACGTTTCACTCTTGGGTTGGAGAGTTGCACAGAGTAGGGGTGGGATTGAGTTGCAAGACGGGTACCACGTGCCCTACGTAAAGGAGGTGGTATACACTGGGAAAGCTCTGAGGAACACTGATTATTATAGTAGCTATAGAATAGCGAGAGAGATGCAACATTGCGGCGGACAGAGAGAGATTGCAGAGAGTTAGTGAGTGGACGGGAGTTAATGATACGAAACCTTCCTTTCAACTTTTCAACTTCAATTGGGTTAAGAGTGCAGGGTTTATTTGTTGCTTGCTTGATTAATTTATTTATCATTTATTCAAGTGTACTCCCTAGATCTCCATCAAGCTTAAAAAAACATCCCCAAGAACACCCTTCAATATACATATGTGTCCATTTTTCGATAGGAAAATTTCCCCGCCGAAGGCCGGTTTCTCTTAAAATACAGGCTTACTATAGCTCGCCAGGAAATAACTGACACCTAAATGGCACGAAAGTTAAAAATATTGACAAAGAAATGGAGTGAAAGGCCTTAACATCGATAAACTAACGGGGCGAACGTCTTACAATCTCAAAACTAATGGAGTTAAGCATGAGCGAGAAAGGGAACCAGAAAAAACACCATCCCCCCCTATACGCTATACCCTGTTCCAAATAGATAGGCCAGAAATCATGAACCCTAACCTCACTAAAGCCGGTATCACACGAGAGCTTTTATAGTCAACATTCGATGATCAACATTTTTCTGGCAACATTTCTGGAATAGTTTGTGTTGGTATCGGAAACTAGACTGACGATAGATGAATTTAAGTAACAGCTAAATATTAAATGTTTACCTCATAAGCTGTCAGATCATTGTTGAAGATAAATGTTGAGTGAAAAAGTACTCGTGTGATACCGGCTTAACTCACAAAAAGCAAGAACAAATTGTCTGTACTTTTCCCACCTTTTCCCTGGCTGACCCGTCCCAAATTGTAGAACTAGAAGACTGATTACTTTAGTCGTTTGTGAGTTACAGTATTGGTAATGTCCTTTTCATCATACTGTGGCAACTGTTATGTGTTTTGTTTCAGATTACTAAGGATCTGTGGTAGCTAAAAGGATTAATTAAGATGGTAGGTAGGATTTAACTTACAGGGGTGCTTCCTAAGCTGAACACAATCATCAAATCGTTGCCAGAATCTATTAAAAAGAACGTCACCATTACTGACTGGAACAATATTGAAGAGTTTTGGCCTACATATTTAGAACAGGGTATAAATAATATGTAGGTATCTTATGTAATGTAAATAATATTGAAGAGTTTTGGCCTACATATTTAGAACATGTGTAGATATGTTATGTAATGTTATGGTGGGATAATGAGAGATATTGCTCAACTGTGCTTTATTCTGATGACCTGACATCGTATAATACATATTGTGTCATGTTGGACGTTAGAGAGGATTGAAGGTGATAGACAAATAGTAATAGATATTGGACAGATAGTGGAATCATGTTTAATGGGAGGTTTTTAATTAGCCCTCTAGACGTCCATCAAGCTCAAAAGAAAATACCCCCAAGACTCCCAATCGATATAAATGTATACATTTTTCTATAGAAAAATTCCCCAGACAAAGGCCGGGAACTCCTAAATTGCAGGCTCGCTATCGCTCCCCAGGGAAAAAATCGATACCCAAATGGTACAAAAGTTATTATAATTGACAAAGATATGAGGCGAAAGTTCTTAAAATCGCCAAACAAATGGAGCGAACGTCTTAAAATCTCAAATATAATGGGGCTAAACATGAGGGAGAAGGCGGTATATTTATCTTTCTATATAAATAACTAACTGAAACTCACATCTCTGTTTATATTATATATGTGGTAGCGGTGATGGAGTGTGGTGGACAATGCTGAGTGGATTAACTTTGATCAAATAACTATATCTCTATCTATCTATTGCCAGACGTCATGATCCCTGAAGGGGTGGCCATGAATGAATCGCCCCCATTCACCTCTGTTCCCAGTCCAGTCAGTCGGCGCATATACTTCTTAACTCCATCCTTCCACCTCTCTCTCGGTCTACCTTTCCCTCTCTGTCCTTCCACCTCACTCTTCACTGGGCTTCCCCGAGACGTTATAGACTGCAGCACCGTTGATTCATTTAAACTTCGCCTAGACAAATATCTTGCATCAAACCCGCGACTGACTGCGTTTGTAAATTAATAACTTTATTTTATCCCCCTTTATTTTATGCGTGCGGAGTTACATGGAGGGATAGACAGACTAATGAGGAAGTAAGAAGGAGCTGTGGTGTGGAGATAGATGTGCTGGAAAGTGTGAAAAGGAACAACTTGAGATGGTTCGGCCATATGGAACGTATGGAAAGCGAGAGAATGACTAAGAGGGTGTACGAGAGCGAGATGGAGGGACAGAGAGGGAGAGGTAGACCGAATATGAGGTGGAAGGATGGAGTGAGGAAGTACATGAACGAGGGCGGTGCTGGTTGGGGGGAGGGGCGTCGACTGACTGGGGACAGAGGTGCATGGGGGCGGTTCGTTCGTGGCCACCCCTTCGGGGATCACGGCATCAGGCAATAGATAAATAGATAGATTTTATCCCCCCCTCAGTTACTAACCCATCTGTCCCCTACTAACTTCCTAATCCTGCCACGGACATTAGTTCTAGGGCAGTAGTTCCCTTTCCAATGTTCCCTTACTCACTCTAAACCACTGTTTGGACAATTGATCCTCAGTGTTTTGGAGGACAAGCAGTCTAGAAGAGTCACCAGACCTGTTGTTGCTTGATTTCCTTTGTACTCCTTTGTACTCGTACACTCTCTTAGCCATTCTTTCGCTTCCCATACGTTCCACATGGCTGAACCATCTCAAGGTGTTCCTTTTCACACTTTCCAGCACATCTACATTCACACAACACCGCTTTCGTACTTCTTCATTCGTCTGTCTATCCTTCCATCTAACTCCACATGCGCTTCTCAAGTAACCCATTTCCACCCTTCTTACTCTTGGTTTGTGTCTCTCAAACAACGCCCATGCTTCACTCCCGTACGTCAATGTCGGGATTACCACACTGTCATGCAAGGACTTCTTTACTTCCATGCTGACCACCCTATTTCTTGTTACTGCTTTCAGCATACCTACAACCCTCTCCCACACTTCTTCCTCCATACTCCCATCTTTACTCAACACACTGCCCAAATACTTAAATGAGCTGACATTCTCCATAACCTGACAGTTCAACCTCACCTCTCACTCTGTGACTGCCCCCCTTGCAAATACTATAACCTTACTCTTCCCTGCATTTACAATCAGATTCCATTTTTCACACATTGTTTCAATCATATTTACAAGACCCTGCAACTCCCATTCACTATCACTCATCAGAACTGCATCATCAGCAAACAGCAGTACAAGCAACTTCCACTTAGTCCTTCCCTTATCAGTGGTACACCAACATCCACTGCTCTTTCTTGTATTTCTTTCATGACTCCATCCATATAATATTGAACAACCTTGAGGACACCACACACCCTTGCTTTAACCAAAGATTCAGATCAAAGAACTCGCTCTGTTCATTCTCAACACTTAGTGTCGCCTTTGCACCCTCATACATGCTCTTCACCGCTTTCAGCAACTTGCCAGCTACTTTGTATATTCTCAATACTTTCCACAGACTTTCTCTATCAACTCTGTCGTAGGCCTTCTCCAAGTCCATAAAGGCAGCATACGACTTTTGTCCTTTCTCCATATATTCCTCCACAACACATTTCAATGCAAACATCTGGTCTACACACCCTCTTCCTTGCCTAAATCCGCCCTGCTCCTCACCTACAAATGTCTCCATTCTCGCTCTCACTCTCTCGATCACTACCCTACTGTACATCTTCTCTACTACGCTTAGAAGACATATTCCCGTTGACTACCATACACTCTTCTCTCCCCTTTACCCTTACATACGGGGAGTATTATGCCTGTGATCCAGTCATCAGGCGCACTTCCCTTCTCCCATGCTAGTTTACATATTTTCCACACTCATTCAATCACTATCTCTCCACCATACCTCAGTATTTCCCCACACACTTCATCTATTGCTGATGCTTTCCCCATCTTCACTCTTTTCAAGGCCTCACACACTTTTGACCTGATCCTCACCTACTCCTCCACTACTCCTCTTCTTCTCCCTCCCGCACCTCATCAAACTATGTTTGTTGGCATTTCATTCCTTACATTCAACAGTTCGTTGAAGTGCTCCCTCCATGTCTTGACTCTCTTGCTTCTCGGCTAGCACTCACCCATTCTTATCTTTCACTCTCTTACTACTTCCCTTGCTACCCTCCATAACTTTCTTGACCTCATTCCAGAACATTTTCTTATACTCCCTCCACTTTACATTTAAATTCCTTCCATATTCCTTAGCTACTCTTCTCTTACTTTCCTTCACTATTGTCTTCACCACTCTCTTTTTCTCCAAGTACCTTTCCCTTTGCTGTCCCTCCAAATCCTCATTCCCTCTACTACCTAATTACTCTCTATATGCTTTATTCTTATCTTCAACTGCTACTTTCACCTCTTCAGTCAACCATGCTGTTCCCTTCACTCCTCTCTCTCTTCTCCAAACTCCACATACCTCCTCACATGCTGCACACATCTCTTCCTTAAATATGTTGCTCACTTCTTCCACTTACTACATACCCTCCAAGTCAAACCTACTTAACCCCTACTGTACCAGAGGATACAGTAATAAAAGTCTCCTCCAGTCCCAAGCAATGTGGCCAAAATGGCAAGAAAGAACAACCTTCTACCTCAAGAGATGAAGGAAGACTGGCTCTCCCAGCCTTCAGAGTGTTGCATGTAAGCTGAGAAGTGTTGCCATATCGAGAGCAGTGCTCAAACGTTGGTGGTACCAAGCACAACCTGATATAGGCAGTTACAAGGAAAGTACATTACTGACGGCTCCCAGCCGTCACTGGGACTGGGGATTGACTTATATACTGACGGTTGGTAGCCGTCGCTGGGATTAGATGGGTAAATCGTGTTTCTACTATTTTCTAGAACTCTTCCTCCTGTAACCTCTCCACCCTCTTCACCACTCCACCTGCCTCTACGTCCTACTCTTGCTTTCTTCACCCACGTCTTCTCTATCCTAATTTTAGCTACTACTACATAATGGTCAGATAAAGCTCCCCCCCCCCCATACCCCTATATACCCTAGCATCTAGCACACAATTCTCCATTCGTTCATCCACACTTATATAATCAATCAGTGCCTTTCCTTCCACTGTCTCTCTCTCCCTCCTCCACTCCACTTTCCATGTGTACCTATGTATCGTTCTGAGTAGGAAGAAGGTATTGGCTATCAACAGCCTCCTCCCCACACATACGTCCACAAGTGCACTGCCATTTCCATATACCTCTGATAGTATACCCCACCCTCCCATCTACTTTACTATCACCCACCTTCCAATTCATATCCCCAATCAGAAATATTCTTTTCATTCTTACCAAACTAGTCCAGGCACACCTCAACATTCACCCAACACTCCTCTTTCTCTCTTTCAGGTTTATCCTCTATCGGAGCATACACACACACCACCATCCACGTTTGTAATCCTACTTTCATTCTCACTCACACAATCCTTGTACCCACAGAACCGTAGTTCCTTAAATGCTCCTTCCACTTTTTACTTACAAACAAACACGCACCTTCTTTTGCTCTCTCATTCTTATTCACTCCAGCACACACACCTATTCCACATTCCCATTCTTTCACACATGTACACTTCCATTTCGTCTCAGTCATGCCACATGCATCCAGCCTGGCATTCGCTAATACTTCCAGAACCTCTCTCTATGTTGTGTCATTATTCACGCCTCTTACATTCCAAGTCGCAATCCTTAAGCAGTCCTTGTCCGGTCGGTGTTTGTCTCAACAGTAGGTTCGTCAGTGTCTGAGGCTGAACTATCGGTGTTTGTTGCTATAGGATTTATACCGGGTGGAGGGTTGCAGACCCAACCAACCCAACCTCTCTAGTCATCTTGTATAACACGCAGGAGGCAGGTGAGGCATATTCTGACCCCTTACCCCCAACTATCTAACTAACTAACTAACTAACTAACTTATTTATCTCTGTATTTATTATAGATGTGGTCGAGGCGATGGACTATGGTGGACAGTGTTGGGTGGATTAACCCTTTTGGCGCTGGTTACAAGACAACTCCACCTCAAGGACCCCCCAGGCACCATGTTAGTAAATACACCCTCGTATTCTTATATTCCTCGTATATTTATGCGTCGATTTATATATTAAATTATAATTGATTTAGTTTCCTTCCTACACCTCCATCAGGCTATAACACAAAAATATCCAAGATCCCTCTTCTAGATAAAGACAGGAAAGACAGGAGACCTAGGACTTGCTGTTAGATAAATTAAATTGATAAGATAGTTAAGTAAGGTAATCATTGCCGAGAAATTGAATTATCACTTTTGTTAAAAGGAAATCTACTTATTGCGCAAATATATATTACGAAACGATTAGCATGCTAATGTAACGCAAATATATATTACGAAACGATTAGCATGCTAATGTAACGCAAATATATATTACGAAACGATTAGCATGCTAATGTAACGCAAATATTTATTACGAAACGATTAGCATGCTAATGTAACGCAAATATATATTACGAAACGATTAGCATGCTAATGTAACGCAAATATATTACGAAACGATTAGCATGCTAATGTAACGCAAATATATATTACGAAACGATTAGCATGCTAATGTAACGCAAATATATATTACGAAACGATTAGCATGCTAATGTAACGCAAATATATATTACGAAACGATTAGCATGCTAATGTAACGCAAATATATATTACGAAACGATTAGCATGCTAATGTAACGCAAATATATATTACGAAACGATTAGCATGCTAATGTAACGCAAATATATATTACGAAACGATTAGCATGCTAATGTAACGCAAATATATTACGAAACGATTAGCATGCTAATGTAACGCACATATATATTACGAAACGATTAGCATGCTAATGTAACGCACATATATATTACGAAACGATTAGCATGCTAATGTAACGCAAATATATATTACGAAACGATTAGCATGCTAATGTAACGCAAATATATATTACGAAACGATTAGCATGCTAATGTAACGCAAATATATATTACGAAACGATTAGCATGCTAATGTAACGCAAATATATATTACGAAACGATTAGCATGCTAATGTAACGCACATATATATTACGAAACGATTAGCATGCTAATGTAACGCACATATATATTACGAAACGATTAGCATGCTAATGTAACGCAAATATATATTACGAAACGATTAGCATGCTAATGTAACGCAAATATATATTACGAAACGATTAGCATGCTAATGTAACGCAAATATATTACGAAACGATTAGCATGCTAATGTAACGCAAATATATATTACGAAACGATTAGCATGCTAATGTAACGCAAATATATATTACGAAACGATTAGCATGCTAATGTAACGCAAATATATATTACGAAACGATTAGCATGCTAATGTAACGCAAATATATATTACGAAACGATTAGCATGCTAATGTAACGCAAATATATATTACGAAACGATTAGCATGCTAATGTAACGCACATATATTTGTTAACCAGTCGAGTCACTAAGATGAAAGTGCTCGAACAGATTTTCCTTTAAGTTTGTTATTTGTGTAACTCTAAATTCGACGGTGAAATAAGTCAAATAGTGAATAACATTGATAGTTGTAATTTGTCATGGGGATTCATAATTCCAAGGGACCAAGTTACGTACTGTGACCGTAATATGCATACCCTCTCTGCTTATTGGGATTTATCTCCGCGAGTCCACTACAAGTGAGGGAGTACAACAAATACAGAGAGAAAATACCTGGATGAGAAGGGTTTATGACATACTATAGTATAAGTCCATGATTAACTGTCAATTTGTTCCAATACCCTAGGTATACGATTATTTTGTGTTATACAACAATTATTATTATTATTATTATTATTATTATTATTATTATATTTCAGCTGGGACGAGGTGCACTTCGGGAACTTCGCTAACCACTACCTGAACCGAACCTTCTACCATGATGTCCACCCTCCGCTAGGCAAGGTATGGGCTGCACAGATGGCAAATATTAATAAATAAATAACTTCTTATTCCATTCAAAATATAATTTCTCTCTCTCTCTCACTCTCTCTACATATATATATATACAGTATATATATATATATATATATATATATATATATATATATATATACTGTATATATAGATTATATAATTGTATATATATATATATATATATATATATCATAAACATTATTTTAATATGTACACAACAGTCCGAGCCTTCTAATAAGATACTCGGACATACTTTTTAAACCCTTATTTTGTGCATGCAATATATTTTAGATGCAATTTATTTTTAGCGCTAACATTTTTTAAACTTTGTGCAGTGAACCTACCCTTTTCTACACACCTTTAGTGTGGAAACATATTCGCATATATTTTTACCACAAGAATCAATATTTTTCATGTTTTATATATATATATATATATATATATATATATATATATATAAATATATGGGGGTAAGGGGGCCTCCATCTTATGGTGGAGGAAAAAAAGAATATGCCCCACGAGTCCTACTGCGTGTCGTACAAGGCGACTAATAGGGAGAATGGGGGTAGATTGTAGGCACCAATAGAACAGGGCTATATCCAGGAGAGGCTGTAGGCATTTGATAGGGAACCGCTGAAACTCCTGTTTCATTTGCTTGGCCTCTCTTACTGATTCCCTTTGTGCCTCACTTACACTGAGAGTAGTCCAGTATGCTCACAAACACCTCCTCCTCCTATCTACTTCACTACACTTAACATGCACATCACACTTCCTCCTTCAAAATTATTTAAAAAATTATGAACACATGCCCAGCCTCGGAGTCCCCAGGGGGGGGGGGGGGCCAGGGGACCATAAATACCCCCACACCTGCCCGACCTTCCCCTGACGACCCCTCTAAATGCTCTGGACCATGGCCTGTCACTCTTACTATCAACTTTCGCAATATTCGCGGCCTTTCCTCTAGGTTTCACTATGTCGAACACCATCTCTCCTCCTCCAAACCTGATCTTCTTTTCCTCACCGAAACCCAGGTATCTGAGACAACTTCCAGCAGCCCCTTCTCTGTATCCTCCTACTTTCTCTATCCTAGTTTCAAAGCCAAAGGCGGATGTTGTGCATACGTACACAACAAACTCACTTGCTCTCGTGTTCCCGATTTCGACTCCTCTGAATTCTCAACTTTATGGCTCAAACTATACTTTCATTCTCATACTAAATATTTCTGTGCTGTCTATCTTTCCCCTAACTCTACCGACTTTCCCAGATTTTTCGACTATCTAAACTCTAAAGTGGAACACATTCTATCTATCTCTCCCTTCTCTGAAATCTTATTAATTATTAGGAGATTTCAACGTTCACCACCGCCAATGGCTCTCCTTTCACACTACTGACCAACCTGGTGTCCAAGCCTACGTCTTTTCTATCATAAATGACCTAGAGCAGTTAGTCCACCAACCCACCCGTATCCTGGATCGCTTCGGAGATCGGCCCAACATTCTTGACTTATTTCTGACTTCTAACCCTTCTTCTTATACTGTCAATCTTTGTCCTATCTCTTCAGTACGGCCATCCGGTCCTCCCAGCCGGTGGCGCTTGTGGCACTTTGGCGCTGCCGACTTGGAGGCTCTCCGGCAATACTTCTTTGATTTCCCATGGAATGACTTCTGCTTCCGTGGCCAAGGACCCTCGGAGAGTGCTGAACGCATTACCGAGGTAATCCTCTCGGGCATGGAAGCATACATTCCATTTTCTTTCTCTCAGTCTAATGCAAAAAAATCTTGGTTTACTCACGCTTGTTCTACTGCTGTCCACAACAAGGAGGAAGTATTCAAATGGTACATATGCCCTAAAATTCAAGAATCTCATTCTTCCTATGTTTCTGCCCGGAATCAAGCCAAATCCGTTCTTCGACTTGCGAAGCACTCTTTCATCAATAATAAATGCACTGAACTATCCAACTCTAGCTCTTCCCGAGCTTTCTGGCATCTAGCCAAAAACCTCTCCAACAACTTTTCTTCCTCGTCTTTCCATCCCCTTTTCCACTCTGATGGCACAACCATCACTTCTTCCTCTGAAAAAGCTGAACTCTTTGCTCAAACTTTTGATAGAAACTCTACCTTGGATTATTCCGGTGCTATTCCTCCCTCTCCAACCCACTCTCTCCTACTTATGCTTAATATCTTAACCCCTTTTGTACCGAGGACGTATTTCATATATTATTTCAGCTACATTTTGACGATTTTCTGAAGCTTAGGAAGGATATATGGAGCTTAAAGGATTAATTGAGATAGTCCATAGCCTTTTAATGAGTAGACGTCCTTCCTAACCTCTACAAAATCGTCTAATAGTTGCCAGAATATAATAAAAAGTACATCACCGGTAAAGAAGGGGTTAATCTCTTCTAAAGATGTACTTTCTACCCTCTCTGGGCTTAATACTAAGAAGGCGTACGGTCCGGACGGTGTTCCTCCTGTTGGACTTAAAAACTGTGCTTCCGTGCTGACCCCCTGCCTAGGCAAACTCTTTTGTCTCTGTCTCACGTCTAACGTCTTTCCTTCTTGCTGAAAGTTTGCTCTCATTCAACCTGTCCCAAAGAAGGGTGACCGCTCTCAACCCTTATACTATCGTTCAATTGCTCTCATATCTTGTATCTCTAAAGTTATTGAAACTATTCTTGCTTCCAAATTTCTTAAGCATTTCTCTTCTCATAATCTGCTCTTAGATCGCCAGTATGGCTTCCTTAAGGGTCGCTCTACTGGTGATCTTCTTTCATATCTTACTAACTCTTGGTCATCCAACTTTCGGGACTTCGGTGAGACTTTTTCTGTTGCATTAGACATATCGAAGACCTTCGATAAAGTCTGGCACAAATCGGTTTCTGTTCCTCCATCTCGGCCTTTATCTCTAATTTCCTTTCCGGCCATTCCATAGCTGCGGTTGTGGACGGCCATCGCTCATTTCCTCATCATATCAACTCCGGTGTTCCTCAGGGTTCTGTCCTATCTCTTATTTTTTTTCTAACTTTCATAAATGATCTTCTCAACTGTACATCCAGTCCCATCCATTCATATGCAGACGACTCTACCTTACACCACTCAATTAGTTTTCCAGAACGCCTCTGCCAACAGTCCCTCAAAAGCAAACGTAATGAAGCCATAAAATACTTATCTTTCGATCTAGCTACTATTTCAAATTGAGGTAGAGAAAACCTTGTTGCATTTAATGCTTCCAAAATCAATTTATTCATCTTACTATCCGTCAGGAACCTCCAGAGGACTTTCCCTTATTCTTCAACAACACAAAAGTCAAACCCTTCACCTTCTTTCAATGTTCTCGGTGTCTCTTTTTCCTCTGCTCTCACTTGGAAAGACAATATTACCAGTCTTGCTAAGGCAGCCTCCCAGAAGCTGGGTGTGCTCAACCGCCTCAAGGGGTTCTTTACCCTTGCGCAGCTTCTTGCTCTGTACAGGGGCACAGTGCATCCTTTTATTGAGTATTGTTCACATGTGTGGGGAGGATCCTCTCACACCCGCACTCCTAGACAAAGAAGAAAGGAAAGCCTTTCGTATCATTAACTCCCGTCCATTCACTAACTCTCTGCAATCTCTCTCTGTCCGCCGCAATGTTGCATCTCTCTCGCTATTCTATCGCTACTATAATAATCAGTGTTCCTCAGAGCTTTCCCAGTGTATACCACCTCCTTTACGTAGGGCACGTGGTACCCGTCTTGCAACTCAATCCCACCCCTACTCTGTGCAACTCTCCAACCCAAGAGTGAAACGTTACTCTCAAACTTTCTTCTACTCAACAGCTGAGCTCTGGAACTCTCTCCCAGAATCAGTCTTTCCCTCTTCCTATGACTTAAATTGCTTCAAACTCCGTGTGTCCAGGCATTTTGGCTCGAACATCCCTTGATTTTGGCCCTGTCACTCTTTCAACTATGGGGGAGGCACTCGCTATAGGCAGTTCTGCCTTTTGCCTCCCTGAATCACATAAAAAAAAAAAAATCTTTTTTTTTAGCTACTATATTGGCTTTCCTTCCTAAGCTTCATAAAATCGTTTGAATCTGGTTGAAGTCAAATCCAAATAGACGTCATGGTATTGAACAGGATAATGATATTATTCCACTACATTTCCATACACTAAACCGGCACACCACACTTCTTGCCAACACAGCTAAATGTTCCTGTAACGCACCTTGATGTTGGCCCTCTATCACTCTTTCCACCTTGGAGGGGACACATTTATTTG
Organism: Paralithodes platypus; assembly: GCA_032716605.1. NCBI lineage: Eukaryota > Metazoa > Arthropoda > Malacostraca > Decapoda > Lithodidae > Paralithodes > Paralithodes platypus. The sequence goes on from CM064582.1 coordinate 4,648,025, forward strand.
TTACAGGTAGCTTTGCCTTTTGTCTCCATCTTGAACATAAATATACATAATATAATACATGATAAACATAATAAAACAGTAAATACAAAATAATTAGAAATAAGATAATTATAACAAAATAAATAAATAAATAATACTAAATACATGTATCCCTGCCCCCTTATCTCCCCCCTTCAGAAGGTCATTGCCAGAGGCCCATTTATCTCCTGTTGTTATTGTGGGTAGGAAGGAATTTGGGAAGTCAGAGGGTTATTTAATCATTTGCAAGTTTTGGGATATTTTAAGACCTTTCACCCCATGTCTGTCAATTTTAAGATTTTCGTGACATTTAGGTGTCAATTTTTTCCTGGTGATCAATAGCGAGCTTGTAATTTAGGAGGAACTGGCCTTCGGCCCCTTTAAGCTCTATCAAGCTTTAAAACAAACCACCCCCTAGACCATATTTTGAGATAAATATGAGGGAGAAGGGGGTCCAGAGAAAAACACTAAGGTAAAAATCTGCTCTTAACCCCTTCGGTGCGGTAGCTTCTATAGGTAAGACTATGCCCTGGCGGCTATTCTCCCGTTTTTGCTCAACATACGTCTCCCTAACGCCATATCCGTAGCCTGAGTGAATTGAAATTAGCTCCAATTAATATATTGGGTTAAATTCTCTCTATAACAGTAATCATATCCTCCTTACCTCCTCACATTACCGAGGATAATCCATTAATACTTTGCCAGCTTCGTTGTGCATTAGCCGACCACCCACGTTACACTCCCGAGCGAAAATATAATTTTTATCGTTCATTTCCACTCGCGATAACTTGATTACATTTACTTTTATATTATCATGTTTTCTGTTTACAAAATAGTATGATTTGTTGAAATGCAGATGAAATTAACCTCATATTCGTACCTGGTATATAGTTGTCACAATTACATGGAGAGGTGGCCCTGTTTTTGATGATTTTCAACCTCTAAAACATCTCTTCTTTGGACACACACCCTTCCTTAACCAATGCACTAAGCACACTGATATAAGTATTGGTAGCAAGTTTAGAACCTCCTCGCAACAAGCAGGTTGAGTTGGTGCAGCCAACTCTGCAAGTACTACTAAAACATATACTGTATGTACGTCACCCGAAGTATAGCCCTTTCTTAGATTGAACTTATATGTACGTCGGCCGCAGTGATTAGGTTCATGATATTGCGTATTATTGTCCTCAGATGCTGATTGCCGGGGTGGCCTACATGGCGGGGTACAGAGGAACCTTTGACTTTCAGGCCGGCAAGAACTATACTGAAGACATCGACTATGTTGCTATGAGATCGGTGAGTGGTGAGTGTGTGTGTATGTGTGTGTGTGAGAGAGAGAGAGAGAGAGAGAGAGAGCGAGAGCTAGATTGATTGATTGATTGATATATATATACATAGATAGATACAGACATTATGTACACTCTAGGCCGTCCTAGGCCATAGCGTGGTAGGTAGAGCACTCGCCTGCATACCGTGAGGTCAAGGGTTCGAGTTTCGGGCCAGCCAGAGTGCTATTGGTAGATGCCAGTGTTGTGGCAACTGAAGTCCCTGAAACATTCAGGGTACCCACCCTAGCCAAGATCTGGAGCAGGGAGTGTATGGTGGTTGAAAATGCATCATCATCATCATCATCATCTAGGACCTAAGTCATGATCTTAAGTTTTTGAAGCTATCTTGAAGGCAATCTAATATTCTTAGTAATTAATTATATTAGTATTTGCAGTTAGTGGGTTCATATGTTTAAGGCTTCAGAATTGGCCATGACTTATGCCTTAGAGCAGTGTTATTCACAATTTTTTTCAGGAGAGCCAAAAGTTCAGGACATATTCAGCGTGAGAGCCGCATAAGCCATAAGGCAAATAAGCAACAGGGATAAGCAGAACAAAAAAATATATAGGAACTAAATTACATATTTGTTGTGAGTTTCCATAGCCACAGATTTATAGAACAAGACTAGTAACAATTATTGTATTGGAATTTTTTAGTAAAAATAAATTATATTGATTTTTTTTACTACTAATATACATTTAAAAAATAAATACTTTAATTTAATGTTGTGATGACCGGAAATGAGCCAGCTGTTCTTTTAATTCCTCCATGCTGTACTTGTAATTTGTCACTTGTGGAAGGTTGTATTTCTGGTGGTTCATTTTCTTTTGTGTGCTTACGTTTTATAATAAATTTGTCCATTTTGATTATAGCCTGAAATCTAGATAATTCACTGCCTAGAATACGACAAATTGTTGAAAAAATAAACAAATTTGGAAAATACACAGCTTGAATTTGTAAGAATACGAGTTTAGGTCCATACATGTCATGCATACACCGAAAGTCTTTTTCTCATAAAATGACACTAATGTATGAGGCACCATAACCCACTTTTCTGATGTGGTGTTAATAAAACTAGTGAATGGACAAGACTGGCTGAGCATGGGCCGCCGAGCACTGGACTTACGTAACCCACACGTACATTTCCTGTAGGGCCGGGTGTAGGCCTACAGAAGGCTCGTTCTCTCTCTCTCTCTCTCTCTCTCTCTCTCTCTCTCTCTCTCTCTCTCTCTCTCTCTCTCTCTCTCTCTCTTCATTCCTGTATAATGGGTGCTCTCTCTTTTCTCCTTTTCTCTTGTGTTGAATAATTATGAAAAGTAAAGAATTGCCAGAGTCACTATATAGGCCTATTCCCATTAGCAATTTTATTAAGTGATACGTCTGATAAGGCATTATGATGCAATTTATATATAATACTTTAAACTATTCTCTGATTACTGATGAATTCTCTCTCTCTCTCTCTCTCTCCTTCCTCTCTTGCGAGCCGCCAACTAGGTCATTGCGAGCCGCTACTGGCTCGCGAGCTGCGCAATGAAGACCACTGCCTTAGAGTGTACCGGGGTATACTAAGTTATAAGTACTATAACCTGCTCTAACCTATCCTTGACTCTACAGATGGTGGCAGGAATAGGATCAAGTTTGGTGCCTCTAAGTTTCGAGTGGAGTTAACCCTCTGTCTCACACCCTTGCTGCTCTCTGTGGCAATACTTAATGGAAAAATTTGAAACTACAATTTATAGTAATAATAATAATAATCGTCTGGCTACTTATATAGCGCCCGTATCTCCTCCTTCGAGGATTCACAAGCGCTTGGCTTTCTTTAGTCTACCAGAGACCAATACCCATCCCCCTTGCTCATGGGGAGATGGTAACCGCCGGTTATATCCCAGAAAAACTTTTCAATCTGAGCGGCAATTGAACGCGAGACCTGCAAGATGGGAATCAGGCACACTATCAACTGAGCCAGCCGGATGGCTGTTTTCTTAATTATGCACATATTACAGTACATAATTTTGGTAATAGCCTAGTTATCAAGATGCGGAAATGGCAATATACCATCAGCTGAAAACAATGAGACTATATTTGATAAGAAGTACCAAGGACATACACGAACACTGGCGGCCTCCAAGAATTAGATAACATAATCCAAGAAGCAGTTATCAATATCACCAATGTAGACTTTCAAGATCAGACCTAGGCAAAACCCACTCTCCCTGACCGCCTTGGCGGCCTGACGATAGGGAGAACCATGGATATTGTCCCCCTGACTTTATCCTAATCGCAACCAACGACCTCGTAGTGTCCATCTTTTCTTTTCAACCCGGAATGGCACTTAATGAGGACTTGGTAGAAGCAATTAATGCCTGGAAGAAAGGTAGACCTTCAGAGGAGGAGTCTCAGGGTACCTCCAGGAGCAAGCAGAAACCGTGGGATACCATCTCGGCAAAGAGAACACAAGAAAGTTTCTTAAACAATATGGACCAGCTTGCTAAAGCGCGCCTCCAGGCAGCCGCCCATTTAGAGAGTGGCTTATGGTTTCACACTATCCCCATCCCACCTCTTGGAACTCACTTGGATGCTGAAATTCTCCGGGTTGCCATTGCACTCAGAGTGGGTGCATCAGTTTGCCGCCCACACATATGCAAGTGTGATGCATTGATGGATGCTCAAGGTTACCATGTCCTGTCCAGTAGTCACTACACTGGCCACCTGCCGAGGCACTCATCACTAAATGATGTCATAAAACGGGCTCTGCAGAGTGATAACTGTGCATCAATTCTTGAACCTCCTGGGCTAGACAGAGATGACGTCAAACAGCTAAATAGGATGACCACCGTCACTAACAAGAATGGCTGGTGCCTCGCGTGGGATGCCAAGTGTGTTGACAATTTCTCAATGACCAAAATCACTATAAGCGCCAATGAAGCTGGTAAAGTCGCCCGGATAGCAGAAAATAGAAAGTGAGGGTAAATACCAGGTCCTCGCCAGACATCATCAGCTTGAGCCTCTGGCGTTCGAAACATCATGAGTCTTCAGTCCTACCACCCTCAACATGGTGAATAAAATTGGCCGCAAAAGCAGAGAAGTTACAGGAAAACCCTGGGAAACTCTCTGACTGAATCAAAGACTAGGGATGACCATCCTCCAGACCAATGCCATCAGTGTCATGAGCTCAATATGACTGGGCCATGCCACTATGCGAGGCCAGGGGAGGCATGGTGTATCCCTAATCTTTCCATGCTAAGGTTTTAAAATGTTCTCTTATATTCTATATGTTGTTTGATGTAAAAAAAAAATAAAAATAAAAAAATAAAAGACAATGAACGGAGGAAGGAAAAACACAGATAAAACAAAGAGGTCCATGTGCCTAAAGGCATTCTCCATTCATAAAATGTTTGTAACAACTGGATTTAAACATTTGTAGATTGTAAGTTTGTGGAAAGCAATTCGAGGAAGTGAATTCCAAAGAGTAGTAGCTCTGGGGATAAATGAATTCTGATAAGCAGAAGTTCTGCATTGTGGAGGAGAAAGTGTAAATTCATGGGCACTCTCAGATGCCCTAGTTCTACGGGGAAAGATGTGGAGAGGCGGCACAATTGAAGCAAGTTCCTCGGAACAATTGCTGTGAAAATATCTGTAGAATAATGCAAGGGATGCAACGTTTCTTCGTATGGATAATGTAGGAAGGTTCTGTGTGATTGCAGGGTTATTGATTAATCTAATAGCTTTATTTTGAATTTTGTCCAACTGCCTCAATGCAACCACTCCACTTCCACCCCACAGAGGTGAACAGTAATCCATCTGAGAATGCACATGACTTTTATATATTACGGCCAACTGCTCGTCAGTGAAGAATTCTCGAACTCTGTACAGGAGTCCCAGTTTTTTAGAGGAGATGTATCGGATGGTTGACAACCACAGTTGCTTGTGCGTTTGGGGCTAGCAACATGTATTATGAAAAGCACGAATCCATCATAAGATTTAATTTTCTCACTCCACATACTCACCCCCACCATTTACCGAAGGATAACAGGCTTTTCACAATATGTAGACAGAGGTATTTTAAATAAAAAATATATAATCTCCTCTAACCTCTCCTTGACTTGTACAGATGGTGGCCGTGATAGGATCCAGCCTGGTGCCGTTAAGTTTTCTGGTGGTCTGGGAGTTAACCCTTTGCCTCACACCCGCTACCCTCGCTGCGCTCTGTGTCCTCTGTGGTATGTCAACAACAACAACTTTGGTATAATAATTATAATTGGCTACCTTCTACAACAGGCTTAAGATCAAGTATGGTATAATGTATTAAATAATATTATATGATAAATAGGGTTGTATAATAGCTGGTTATATGAGTAGGTATAGTGTATTAGCTCTAATTCCTAATAGGGCAAGCAGTATAGTACATAAATTATCATGTTTGGTGTCTTTAAGTTTCCTGATGGGATGGGAATTAAAGCGTATTCAAGGTAACCTGGCAGACATTGGTAACGCTGCCTTTCTATACATTTAAATAGGCAATATTATATAAAGGCACCTTCACAAGATCTGTTTAGAAAGGCTGTATAGGAAGTGATGTAAAGTCAGTAAAGATAGGTTAGCCTAAACTGAACAAGATGCGGAAATACACTTGAGCCGACCAGGCCATGTGGGATATCTCTATTGGTCTAACTGGAAAGGTGTCTGCCTCGTACCCAAGGGTCCCGGGTTCGATTCCCGCCCTGGGTATATTACCGGGAGGCTATTTTCGTATCAACAAAGTTTAGGTGTGTTGGTAAAATTGTCAAGATGGTTGAAAGTAAGATCGGAGCTCCATAACCCCTCTTTCGGGTATGGTGTAAAAACCTAATCCTACAGGGCAAGGAAAGGGGCAAGATAGAACAGGGAGTGCTGTGAGACTCACATCAAAGGCTGTGTTGTGTGTGGAAAGGAGTTGCCAGTTCTCCCGTGAGTTGCAGCTGAACCTTTAATGTCCCTACCAGTCTCTCTGATGGACTCACGGTCGTTTCGGCTCAGGCTTGTTCCTCTCTGTTCGTTCGGAGCCTTCGTTACCCGGACGGTGAAGTGATGTAAAGTCAGTAAAAATAGGTTAGCCTAAACTGAACTAGATGCGGAGATATCTTTATTGGTTTAACTGGTAAGGTGTCTGCCTCGTTCCCAAGGGTCCTGGGTTCGATTCCTGCCCTGGGTATATTTTCGGGATGGTGTATTAGTATTGACAGAACAGAGGCAAAAGGTCTTAAAATCGTCACACTAATGGGGCCAATTTCTCAAAATCTCAAAACTTATGAGACTAAACATGGGGGAGAAAGGGGTTCAGAACAAAGAATATTATTAAGTGAAAATGTTCCCTTAATTTATTCGAACCTATGATACTGTATGTTAACCCCTTCTGTACCGGCGACGCCTTTTTAAAGTTTATTCTAGCTATATTTTGACGATTGTAAGCAGTTTAACCCTTAACTGTCGGCGCGCAACATAAGTCGAGTTAAATAAAGCTGGACTATGTGGCGGCGCTCGACATAGGTCGTATGGCAATTTCAGCACGTAATGTTGCTGAGAGAGAGAGACAAGTGGTGGCAGGAGAGTAGCGAGCATATGACTGCTCCAGACCACCGCGGCGAACCTACTGACATGAATCCCACCTCCTCCCTCCCTCTCTCACTCGCTATATACGGAATTGTATGGGGAAAGTGCCTAATTACATGCTTTTTGCACTCGCGTTGCACGGTTGTTGCAAGAAAACTAGCCATCATAAAAGGATCGTTATGGTGTCATTCGAAAGCTCTGTTTATGCCCTTTCAGGGATAGATACTTGTTTTACGTTCTGGGTCTTATTTAGGCATGAAAATGATCACGTAAACAGCCCTATTTTGGCTAAAAACACCCCGCTGGGCGGTACATATAAATAAACCGCCTAGGCCGCTAATAAGGTGTTAAGGGGACTACACACCCTCTGACACAAAACAAAAAATAATACAAAAAAATATTATATATTTCACCTCGAAACTTTCAGGGTATAATCAAATTATGAATGCCGACTTTGTCCTAGACACCTGCTGTTACATGTAAATACTCTAATACCATACGAAGAGCGTGTAATTTCGTTTTTCTTAAAATTTCCAATACGTCATGAGATATCGAGGTCATATAATGTACGTCATGCGCGACGCCGATCACGATTTTGTGTTAATAAAATTCCCCCCAACATTCAAGTTTTTCACGTTATCGAAAAAAACAAATTACACGATGAAGGCACAACCAATATGTTGACAGGAGCGTTTACAAGCAGCTCCAATTATTTTTTGATTGTTGGCAATTGTTTTAAAGCAAAAATTCCTTGTTTGCAGATACAGGTGCTTAAAGCTTTCAGTACAATGTATCTTAGTTATTTATTTCATGATTGGCGTTATTTTCACACACAAAACTCTATAACTTATATTGATACTATAGACAACAAATCTACATATAATTCAAATATTTACTACAGATTGTCACCACCAACACACCTAGGTGTCATGTCAAGAGGTACCGTGGTCAGCATCTAAAATTTTTTGTTTTTCTCTCTTCTTGTGCCTTTGCTGGCAAAATGCCTCAGTGCTGGGGTGTCATCACAATGTTAAGTCAATGGAGAGGGGTTTTGTTTTACCAGTAATGAGCGCCTTCCCTCTACTCATTGACATTGCTCACCAAACAAACTCTTGGTCATCCAACTTTCGGGACTTCGGTGAGACTTTTCCTGTTGCACTAGACATATCGAAGGCCTTCGATAGAGTCTGGCACAAGTCTTTAATTTCCAAACTGCCCTCCTTCGGTTTCTGTCCCTCCATCTGTTCCTTTGTCTCTAATTTCCTTTCCGGCCGTTTCATAGCTGCGGTTGTGGACAGCCATTGCTCAATTCCTCATCCTATCAACTCCGGTGTTCCTCAGGGTTCTGTCCTATCTCCTATTCTCTTTCTAATTTTCATAAATGATCTTCTCAACTGTACATCTAGTCCCATCCATTCATATGCAGACGACTCTAATTTACACCACTCAATTAGTTTTCCAGAACGCCCCAGCCAGCAGTCCCTCAAAAGTAAACGTAATGAAGCCATAAAATGCTTATCTTCTGATCTAGCTACTATTTCTAACTGGGATAGAGAAAACCTTGTTGCATTTAATGCTTCCAAAACTCAATTTAACCATCTTACTACCCGTCAGGAACCTCCAGAGGACTATCCCTTATTCTTCAACAATACAAAAATCAACCCTTCATCTTCCCTCAATGTTCTCGGTTTCTCTTTTTCTTCTGCTCTCACTTGGAAAAACCATATTACCAGTCTCGCTAAGGCAGCCTCCCAGAAGCTGGGTGTGCTCAACCGTCTCAAGGGGTTCTTTACCCCTTCACAGCTTCTTGCTCTGTACAGGGGCACAGTGCGTCCTTGTATTGAGTATTGTTTACATGTGTGGGGAGGATCCTCTCACACCGCACTCCTAGATAAAGTAGAAAGCAAAGCCTTTCGTATCATTAACTCCCGTCCACTCACTAACTCTCTGCAATCTCTCTCTCTCTTCGCCGCAATGCTGCATCTCTCTCACTATTCTATCGCTACTACAATAATCAGTGTTCCTCGGAGCTTTCCCAGTGTATACCACCTCCTCTACGTAGGGTACGTAGTACCCGCCTTGCAACACAATCCCACCCCTACTCTGTGCAACTCTCCAACCCAAGAGTGAAACGCTATTCTCAGATTTTCTTCTATTAAACTGCTGAGCTCTGGAACTCTCTCCCAGAATCAGTCTTTCCCTCTTCCTATGACTTAAATTGCTTCAAACTCTGTGTGTCCAGGCATTTTAGCTCGAACTGTCCCTTGAGCTCGGCCCTGTCACTCTTTGAAATCTGGGGGAGGCACTCGCTGCAGGCAGTCATGCCTTTTGTCTCCCTCATTCAAATAAAAAAAAAAAAAAAAAAAAAAACAGGTGTTACAGGTGCACCACTAGTTTACTGGAGCCAGCCCGGGCCTGTATGTCTCACCTTCGGCGGCTTTCTTCTCTTCTTCCTCATGCACTTTCCTTATTTTCCTGTTGTGCTCCTCTTCTTTCTTCTCAGTTGTGATTATCGATTCAGATAGTCTCTTCGGAAAATATTAAGGAAACCACCCACCAATTATTTTCATTATTTTTTTTTTAGTTTTAGTTTATTTGCATCAATATATAGTGATTGGCATTAGTTTCAACCTCCGCAAAAATCGTTTTCCCCTTCATCCAACGATCTTAAGACACGGCGCCCGATAGTGGGGAGGGCTATGAAGATCAGGGAAAATGTGGAGTTAAAGACATAAAAAGGCGATATAAGGGTTTTTATGATGAAAGTTGGCTCGGGTTTTGTTGTTTTTCAACTTGAGAAAACTCCAAAATGAAAAAAACCCGAGCCAAGTTTTGGCAAAAGTTGGCTCGGATTTTAAGATTTTTCAGCTGCATAAAAGACAGTAAGTGCAAAAAAGAAGTTGGCTCGGGTTTTCTTGTTTTTCAACTTAAGAAAACCCCAAAATTAAAAAACTCGAGCCAAGTTTTGGCAAAAGTTGGCTCGGATTTTAAGATTTTTCAGCTTCATAAAAGTCAGAAAGTGGCAAAAAAAAGTTGGCTCAGGTTTTCTTGTTTTTCAACTTAAGAAAACCCCAAAATGAAAAAAAACAGTCATGTTTTGGCAAAAGTTGGCTCGGATTGGACAATTGTTAGGCTTCATAAAAGCTGAAAATGTAGAAAATGCCAGCCAACTCTTCGCCATTGGATACAGGATGGGGTGTGGGAGAGCTCTGCCCCCCCCCCCCCCCCCCCCCGTGATTAATTGAAATCATCATCTATGTTGCCCGATAGTGGGGAGGGCTATGAAGATCAGGGAAATTGTGGGGTAAAAGATGAAAATAAAGAAAAATATTGAAGAACTTATTCCAAAAACCCAGTAACCTAATTATCCATTATCCAACAATTAAGCTACATTAAAGATATTAGCCTAACCTGCCAACCTTACCTAACCTAACCTAGTATTATGGTGGGGGCTGCCGCCCCCACACCCCGCTGGTTGGATGGTACATGGGATAGAAAATGAACTTACCCAGTAAGCTCATTATCCATTATCCAACAATTAAGCAACATTAAAGATTTTAGCCTAACCTACCAACCTTACCTAACCTAGTATTATGGGTGGGGGCTGCTGCCCCCACACCCCCGCTGGTTGGATAGTACGTTGGATAGAAAATTATGTCAATTCCTAGTGTTAATTAGACTGAAATGCAGGGAGAAAGAGGTCCGCCGAGTCGTGTTGTGTGCCGTCTATGTTTTTTACAGTAGCTATAATTGCTTTAATGCATTTCCGCCGCTACTGACATATATAGGAATGAAGCCATAGAAATTGATGGGTGCGCTGTGTAAGTAACGCTAGAATAATACCGAAAAAACACTATAGGTGCAAATAAACTTTATATAAATGTTTACATCTATAATAATAAAAATAACCAACCTTATGTAACAAAGGGACAGTGACGGCGTGTTCTGGACTTCTCCTCGTAATAATGGTGTGTACACCGCCAGTGATCTTTATCTGGCCGGTAATGGCAAGGATGTCCACACCTAGGACACTCAACACTTGTAGGCAATATACCGTGGTCTGTAAGTATCTTAAGGGCTGCCTGGTTGTTTTGAGAAATTTGTATAATTATTGTTCAGGGGTGCACAACCACTACAGACACTGGCCATCCTGCAACTGACATTTAAAACCATGCTGCCTGTCGGTGGGCTGTAGTTCAATGCACTCATTGGCTGACTAAAATGACGTAATTGTCCATATATTGATCCATGATTGGGTGACTCCTTCAATACCGTGACGTATGGTGACGTATACAAAAAAATAACCAATAATATGGCAGAAACATAGTGACGTGTTGATCATTAGTTCACATAGAGAAAGGCAGAGGGCGTTATATTCGAATATTTACGATAAAAGCGCTCCTCAATTATAGTATCAACATGGCTGACCTAGCGGGGTGGCGTCTGTGGGAAACAATGGACAAATATGTTACAGGTTACAGGTTCTAGGTTCTGTATCTCCCTTAATATAATTTTTCGAGGGTTAACACTTATTTTAACATGGAGTATAGGTTATATTACATCCTAAATTAAATTTTAAAAATTTGTGAAATTTTTTGGGTTGTTTATATAATAGAAGTTACTGTGGGACACATAATATGTTGAAGGGGGAGCTCTGCCCCCTCTAAACACCCGTCACTTATGTCATCATAATCTGTTGTACTTCATAGGGGGTCCAATTAAGGAGAAAGTTAATTAACAGACGAACTTAGGCCGCAAATTACAATAACATAGCGGGCCGCCGTTTATGGGAGACTTTTAACACATCATTTTCAATGTTAATTTTCTCCCTTAATCGATTTTTCCAAATTATCAAACTTACATAAAAATGAAGTACAGTTTATAGGGATTCCAACATGCATTTCAAAATTGTCATGAAAATTGGTGGGTGGTTTGCTTAACACCTTACGAGCGGCCTATGCGGTTTATTATATGTACCGCACAGCGGGGTGTTTTTAGCCAAAATAGGGCTGTTTACGTGATCATTTTCATGCCTAAATAAGACCCAGAACGTAAAACAAGTACCTATCCCTGAAAGGGCATAAACAGAGCTTTCGAATGACACCATAACGATCCTTGTATGATGGATAGTTTTCTTGCAATAACCGTGCAACGCGAGTGCAAAAAGCAGGTAATTCGGTAGTTTCGGTACATAATTGAGTATGTAGCGAGTGAGAGAGGGAGGAGGGAGCTGAGATTTGTGTCAGTAGGTTCGCCGCGGTGGTCTGGAGCAGTCATACGCTCGCTAGTCTCCTGCCACCACTTGTCTCTCTCTCTCAGCCACATTACGTGCTGAAATTGCCACTCGACCTATGTCGAGCGCCGCCACATAGTCCAGCTTTTTTTAACTCGACTTATGTTGCTCGCCGCTAATTAAGGGTTAATATATACCGTCTCTTCTTGTCGATCTTCTTCCTAATTTCCATGCCCTCTAATGTGTCATGCAATTTTGCCCGTGTTTTTTTCCATTACTCTCTCCAGCTTATCGATGGTACTGTCTTCAATCTCCTTTGCAATCGCAAAATAAGTCTTTTCAGACAATGGGTGCATATTGAAGCTAGCACACAACTCACGTACCCCAGGATATCCAGTACATGAGAGTAAGGTGGTTTTTACCAATTTGTTGTGCACATCATAACGGCTTGTTGCTCCGCCCTGTGAGGTACAGTTGGTCAAGGATGAAAGTATACAGTTTTTCGTCTGCTATAGCCACACATGGTTTGTCATGTTGGCAGCCATGACAGCCTTTCCACTCGCCCAAACCACCCCAACACACATGGGGTTTTCATTGGCAGAGATAACTTTCTGGTGACGCCCATTAGGAGGAGAGTTGTTTAGAAGTTGTGAAGAACTGTAACATAAATTTACAGCTTTGTTCAATAACGGAGATGCACTACTACTATTATATATAATATTACTATCATTATTACAATAATTTCGGTTATTAATAAATATTTCTAGGTTTATATTATATAAAATATTAACAATATAAATGCATTATTATTATTATTATTATTATTATTATTATTATGCTTAATGGTGTATTATATATATTTACTGTTAATGTTATGATCATTATTATTGTTGTTAAGGTAATTAAAAATATATTAATCGTAGGATACAACTTATCAATATTTATAATCTATATTTATTACTATTATTAATTATTTAGAAATATGCGATTCTTCTTCTTGACCAGTTACTTTAAATATTCAGTAGACAAAATTCCTTGACTAGAAGAGAGTTACTAAGGTTAGGGAGTAACCTTTGGTGTGCAAGCAATAAATCGGATTCGTAAATTATATACGAGTTATTTGGTTCGTTCTGATAGACTGTCACTTACGAATTATAGCTTAAAATATATGTTACGTAGGTAAGAAATACAAATACAATTGTTTTTTGTTCATTATATATTATATATTCAATATCTGTCCCATCCCCCCATCCTGTTTATCACTGCCTGAAGCCTATCGGGATTGGACAGAGCATGGTTCCGAGCGGTCTCAGGTCGGTTTCGGAACATCTGAGCTCGGGCTCTGAGATATGGCTACCAGGGCTGCCAACATGACAAACTATGTGTGGCTATAGCAGACGAAAAACTGTATACTTTCATCCTTGACCAACTGTACAGTACACATCTTTACACTGGTATTGCACTGACCACACTTTCCCACAAAAGACTTAGCCATTCCTTCAACACTATCTTCATTGACTAACATTTTGTTTCCGCACACACAATGCGCAATAGAACGAGCCCACTGCAACAGGTTGTCTTGGTCTACCAGCACATATTTTCTCCCCGTGTCAGCTTGTACATCGGCATCTTGGATGTCCAATTGTGCACTAAAATCTAACTTTACCTTAGATCTGGAGTTGCAGGAGGGGCTAGGATTCATGCAAGAAGGTGTGGTGTTGCTGCAAGACGATGATGATGCAACATTGGTGGTGGTGGATCGCGGTAGGGTGTGGCTGTCTCTTCGTTCTCCACTCTTTTTTCCTCCTCGTTTCCCACATTTTCCTCAGCTTTTGTTTTCTTGTAAGTTTCATGGTGAAACTGATCCACAGGGGTTGGTAACACACGGTAATACACGGTAACACACGAAATAATAGCGCTGGATACCGCAATCACACACACAATACTATGGTCTGGGTGGTGGCAGAGGAGCAGTGCGTGATATTCTCCCTTGATATATCGTGGGTAACTGAAGCACTAAAGTAGGACTGTAGGACTAGGCCCGCAGGGTTACCAAGGTACTGTCCGATAGTGTCTTGACTCTTGGCTGTGTTTTTGGCGGGAAGGAGAGGTTGCCAGAAGTCCCTAGATATTCACACACACACACAAAAGGCCAATACACGACCGAGAACACGCAAATATGAGCCATGTTTTCGGGCGCACATGGCCTATACTCGCGTGCGCCCTTTAAATAGTTACGTACCCTTGTCCCTTTAAACGAGCTGGGCAGTGCTACCGTGACGCAAACGGTTCAAATATGCATTGTGCTACATTCCTAAATAGATTTAGTTTAAATCCGCTCAGTTCTCAATTTTGATTTTTTTAAGGTTATTTCGCTGTCAGGGGGTGTGTTGTCCCTATGGATCTGTGGTATTGAACAGAGTTAATTAAGTGAGATAGTGCGAAGCTTATTAACTGCTAAATGAAATCGTCTAATAGTAGCCCTAATAAAGTTAAAAGGACGGCACCGGTACTGAAAGGATTAATAACCCAGACCTTTCAGAGGCTCCACGTACAGGTCCTTCTTAACCCCTTCTGTACTGGCGACGTCGTTTTCACTATAATTTGGCTACAACTAGACGATTTTACTCAACTTAGGAAGGACGTCTACCCATTAAATAGCTAAAGACTCAATTAACCCTTTTAGCTACCACAAATGTTCCCTAAACTGCACAAAATCGTCGCAATAAATAGTAAAATATTACAGACGTCGATGGTACAGAAAGAGTTAACCCTTTCACTACCATTACGGCATTTTCATCATACTCTGGTTACCATCAGACGATTTTCTTTAGTTTTTATTCTACCTCTAAGACTCAAATGGGTTAATACGATCTCAATAACCCCACTTAATAATGTTAGCCCGAATCAAAGGTAAAACATTGTCATGGTACTGAAGGGGATGACTAGTAAATTATAAGTTATGTTAGCTAAATTGAAGTATAAAGTTATATAGTAAACTTGCATGGAGGTAGGCCATAACTGGGGGGTTATATTGTTTCCTATTATATCTCTATATTTTTATATATATCTTTTTATATCTTATTATATATATCTTTTTAGTTTGCTCCCTTGACCTCTACCAAGCTTACAATAAAACATCTCTAATATCTCCCTTCGAGATAAATGTTTACTTTTTTCGGTAGAAAAATGTGCCGACGAAAGGCCGGTTCCTACTAAATAACAGCCTCGCTATCGCTTGCCAGAATACTATCAACACCAAAATGATACGAAAGATCTTAATATTGACAAAAATAGGGCCAAAGGTCTTGAACTATAACATTTATTGGGCAAAAGTCTTAAACTCTCATAACTAATGGGGCTAAACACTAGGGAGATGGGGTCCAGACGAAACAAATACCTCCCTGATAATATAATCATCTTACTGAAATATTTATCCTTCTAACTTCAGTACACTCGGATACCATAGTCTCTAGATCACTCATAACATTTCGTGGATCCCCTAATTTTGTCGTTATGCAAGTATAACCATCTAAATTGCTTTTCAATATATAGTATATTTCGTTTGGTAGTTGATGTATAGAAATATATATTCATAAATTCGTTTCCAAAGATACACTTCCCTAAATAGAAATAGGTGAAGTCCGGGAATCTTATAGGAGTGGGGTAGAGACTATTATAGGAGTGGGGTAGAGACTATTATAGGAGTGGGGTAGAGACTATTATAGGAGTGGGGTAGAGACTATTATAGGAGTGGGGTAGAGACTATTATAGGAGTCGGGTAGAGACTATTATAGGAGTGGGGTAGAGATTATTATAGGAGTCGGGTAGAGACTATTATAGGAGTCGGGTAGAGACTATTATAGGAGTGGGGTAGAGACTATTATAGGAGTGGGGTAGAGACTATTATAGGAGTGGGGTAGAGACTATTATAGGAGTGGGGTAGAGACTATTATAGGAGTGGGGTAGAGACTATTATAGGAGTGGGGTAGAGACTATTATAGGAGTGGGGTAGAGACTATTATAGGAGTGGGGTAGAGACTATTATAGGAGTGGGGTAGAGACTATTATAGGAGTCGGGTAGAGACTATTATAGGAGTGGGGTAGAGACTATTATAGAAGTGGGGTAGAGACTATTATAGGAGTGGGGTAGAGACTATTATAGGAGTGGGGTAGAGACTATTATAGGAGTGGGGTAGAGACTATTATAGGAGTGGGGTAGAGACTATTATAGGAGTCGGGTAGAGACTATTATAGGAGTGGGGTAGAGACTATTATAGGAGTGGGGTAGAGACTATTATAGGAGTGGGGTAGAGACTATTATAGGAGTGGGGTAGAGACTATTATAGGAGTGGGGTAGAGACTATTATAGGAGTCGGGTAGAGACTATTATAGGAGTGGGGTAGAGACTATTATAGGAGTGGGGTAGAGACTATAGCATCCGATTGTACTTCGTTTTGTTAGAAAGTACCTGTACTGTAGTTCATTCATTATAGGTAGGACAAAAATCTTGACTACTAACCTCTATAAATCATAAACGACTATTTATTATTATTACGAGTATGAAGGAGACAAAAGCGGGCTGCCTGTAACGAGTGTCTCCCCCAAAGCCAAATGAGTGACAGAGAGCCAAATTCAAGGGACGTTAGGGTCAAAATACCTGGACACATGAAGTTTGAAGCAATCTACGTTATAGGATGAAGGAAAGATTGACAGGAGTAATCGAACTAATATTTCTACCATTTGGAAAGGGTCAACCAGGAAATAGGTGTGGAAATGTACAGCCCATTTGCTCTAGCCCTCTATGATTTACAGAGGTTAGGGTTCACGTTTTCTGCCCACCTATTTGACACCAGTCATTATAGGTAGGCTAGAAATCGTGACCCCTAGCCTTTGTCACTCAAAAAGGGCTAGAGCCAATGGGCTATAAATGTCCACACCTATGACTAGTATCAACTTAGTCACTGAGTTGATAAACACCATCATCAAAGATAAGAAAATCCCCGAGGATTGGCACAAAAGTGTAATAGTAAATATATACAAAGGGAAAGGGGATGCGCTAGATAGAGCTAGTTATAGGGGCCTGAAAATGCTTTACCAAATCATGAAGGTCTGTGAGAGAGTCTTTGAGGGTTTGATCAGGCAAAGCATCTCCATTGATGATATGCAGTTTGGTTTTATGCCAGGGCGTGGTACAACCAATGCTATCTTCATAGTCAGGCAGATACAGGAAAGATACTTACTAAAAGGCAGGGATCTTTACTTTGTGTTTGTAGACCTGGAGAAGGTCTTTTACAGGGTGCCTAGAGATGTTGTGCAGTGGGCTATGAGGAAACTTGGTGTGGAAGAGTGGCTGGTGCGTGTGATAATGAAGATGTATGAGGATTCGTGAAGTGCGGTGAGGGTGAAGGGTGTACTGAGTGATGAGTTCGCAGTCCGTGTTGGAGTTCATCAGGGCTCAGTGTAAAGCCCCCTCCTCTGTATTATGGTCCTGGAGGCACTGTTTAGAGTTTTTTAGAGGTGGACTCCCGTTGGAACTGTTTTATGCAGACGATGTAGTCCTAATAGCTGACAATATGCAAGATGATGAGGCCAAATTCAAAAGATGGAGAGAGGGCATGGCGAACAAGGGTTTAAGAGTCAATATTAACAAAACCAAGGTTATGCATTGTAGATTGAGACGAGGCAATGTGGAAAAGAGCGGTGTATACCCTTGTGCAGTGTGTGGAAAGGGGGCGCTAACTCGATTCGATGTAGCATCTGTCGATTCTGGGTGCACCATGGGAGTAAGCATTGTAGTATAATAAAGGGACTCCAGCTGAAGGATAAGTCAGAAATAGAGAAATTTGAGTGCAAAGGCGAGCTTGTGTTAAGTGATGCTCCTGTGGCTGTGAATTTTGGAAATGAGTCATTGGAGCTGGTGGACAAGTGTTTTTACCTAGGAGATACCATCTCTGCTGGCGGTGAGGCCGAGGCTGCCACTGTCGCTAGAATTAGATGTGGCTGGGGGAAGTTCAGAGAACTGCTGCCAATTCTGACCATGAAAAGAATGCCTCTTACCCTGAAGGGAAAGGTGTATGCCTCATGTGTTAGAAGTGCAATGACATATTCCTCAGAAACATGGGATGTTAAAGTAGAGGATGTCAACAGAATGGACGTAATGAGATGAGAATGGTGAGATGGATGTGTGGGGCCAGGCTGCAGGATAGAATAACAAATGATGAGCTGAGGAGACGTTTAGGTATAAAGAGTATTAGCGAGGTGATGCGTACAAGTAGACTGGGATGGTATGGACATGTGGAGAGAATGGATGAACAAAATTTGGTGAAAAAATGCAGGTCTGTGATTGTGGAGGGAGCTGGGATCGGACTATACGTGCCGATGTCAAATCCAAAAACTTGACAAGTGAAGCAGCCCTTAACAGGGTTGCTTGGAACGCCGCCATTAGGACAAGAGACTGAAACTGCACGTACAGTATGTGTGGAGCACTCAGTCTTAAAATGTTATGTATGTATGTATGTATGTATGTATTCCCTGGCTGACCCTTCCTAAATGATAGAAATATTAGTTCGAGTACTCTAGTGAGTTATATAGGTTAATGTATGTTACTAGTGTGAATAGGCTACCTAGCGCCATAATGGCATCAAGAACGATAGAGAGTTTCAAGTTCAAATTAGGTAATCATATAAACTAGATGGCATGAGTGTGAAAGGGATCTGCCTTGTATGTTACAATCGACCTGCTGCAGACTCCCGTTTTCTTATGATGCTATGTTCTTCTTGTGTTCTTAATATAATATCATGGTTTTTGGGTGGTAGTAATATAAACGTTGTCCACAAATACGTTTTTGTTTTTGTTTCAGTAATATATAAATGTTGCCCACAGATACTTTTTTTGGGGGTTTCATAAATATAAACGTTGTCCACAGATAATGGTTATTATTATTATTATTATTATTATTATTATTATTATTATTATAATTATATATTTTCTTTTTTTTGGGGGGAGGGGGGGAGGGGTTCAGGAATAATACATTGTCCACACATACTTGTTTTGGGGTTTCATTAATATAAACGTTGTCTACAGCTACGTTTTTTGGGGATTCAGTAATATATATATTGTCCACAGATACATTTTTTGGGGTTTCAATAATATAAACGTTGTCCATAGATACCTTTGTTGGGTGTCAGTATTATATAAACATTGTCCACAGATAATTTATTGGGTCTCAGTAATATTAACGTTGTCCACAGATACGTTTGTTGGGTGTCAGTAATATTAACGTTGTCCACAGATACGTTTGTTGGGTATCAGTAATATTAACGTTGTCCACAGATACGTTTGTTGGGTATCAGTAATATTAACGTTGTCCACAGATACGTTTGTTGGGTGTCAGTAATATTAACGTTGTCCACAGATACGTTTGTTGGGTATCAGTAATATTAACGTTGTCCACAGATACGTTTGTTGGGTATCAGTAATATTAATGTTGTCCACAGATACGTTTGTTGGGTGTCAGTAATATATAAACGTTGTCCCCAGATATGTTTGTTGGGTGTTAGTAATATAAACATTGTCCCCAGATACATTTGTTGGGTGTTAGTAATATAAACATTGTCCCCAGATACATTTGTTGGGTGTCAGTAATATATAAACGTTGTCCACAGATACGTGTGTTGGGTGTCAGTAATATATAAATGTTGTCCACAGATACGTTTGTTGGGTGTCAGAAATATAAACATTGTCCACAGATACGTATATTGGGTGTCATTAATATAAACGTTGTTCACAGATACGTGTTTTGGGTGTCAGTAATATAAACGTTGTCCACAGATACATTTGTTGGGTGTCAGTAATATATAAACATTGTCCACAGATACGCTTGTTGGGTATCAGTAATATATAAACGTTGTCCACAGATACGTGTGTTGGGTTACAGTAATATATAAACGTTGTCCACAGATACGTTTGATGGGTGTCAGTAATATAAATGTTGTCCTCAGATACGTTTGTTGGGTGTCAGTATTATATAAATGTTGTCCACAGATACGTTTGTTGGGTTTCAGTAATGTATAAACGTTGTCCACAGATACGTTTGTTGGGTGGTAGTAATATATAAACGTTGTCCCCAGATACGTTTGTTGGGTGGTAGTAATATATAAACGTTGTCCACAGATACGTTTGTTGGGTGGTAGTAATATATAAACGTTGTCCACAGATACATTTGTTGGGTACATTTGTTGGGTGGTAGTAATATATAAACGTTGTCCACAGATACGTTTGTTGGGTGGTAGTAATATATAAACGTTGTCCACAGATACGTTTGTTGGGTGGTAGTAATACATAAACGTTGTCCACAGATACGTTTGTTGGGTGCTAGTAATATATAAACGTTGTCCACAGATACGTTTGTTGGGTGGTAGTAATATATAAACGTTGTCCACAGATACGTTTGTTGGGTGGTAGTAATATATAAACGTTGTCCACAGATACGTTTGTTGGGTGGTAGTAATATAAACGTTGTCCACAGATACGTTTGTTGGGTGGTAGTAATACATAAACGTTGTCCACAGATACGTTTGTTGGGTGGTAGTAATATATAAACGTTGTCCCCAGATACGTTTGTCCACCGCCTCAACACGCTGATACTGCTGGACCCTCCGCTACTGACGGCCATGCTAGCCTCGGTGTACGGCTCACTTAAAGTACACAACCTTAGTCACAGGTACGGTATTAGGGCTAAACGTGAGGGAGAAGGGGGGCCAGATAGAGTAACCATCCTCACTTAAAGTACACAGCCTTATTCACAGGTACGGTATTAGGTTGTTGTTGTTGTTTTTGTTCCCCAAGCTGCCTGGCCTAACAGCCCCAAGGCGAGCAAGGCCAAGGCCATAACCGAGCGCCCCCACAGAACCCTCCCTGCCGACCACAATAAAGCCTGGGTGACCGAAGCCACTCCATGGCGGGGAGCTGAGGAGGGAGCGGAAACGCCAGGGAAACCAAAGACCCACCCAGGGCCCTGTGCCCCTCAGCAAGTATGAAGAGAAAGTTGAGGGGCAAAGGAAAAATGTGACGCTTTGGCTTCCAATCTTGGTAGATTGGGAGGTCAATCCACTGAAGAGATACCTTATGATGAGTGGTGAGACATGTAAGCCCTTGTGTACGGATCACTTAAGGGGATGCTTTTAGTTTGCTCCCTAGACCTTAAATGAACACCTCCAAGACCCCTCTTCGAGATAAGTTTCTACATTTTTGGGTAGGAAAATGCACCAGCCGAAGGCCGGTTCCTCTTAAAATTGCAGGCTTGCTACCACTTGCCAGGATAAAATCGACAACTAAATGGCACGAAAAGTGTTAATATTGACGACAAAATGGAGCGAAAGGTTTTAAAATCGTCAAACTAATGAGGTGAACGTCTTAAAATCTCATAACTAATGGGGCTAATCATGAGGGAGAAGTGGGTCCAGAAAAACCAAATGCCTCCCCTTAATCAGTGCTAACTCAACCAATACTGTTGGGTTAGGTCTATAAATTACCCTTACTGTATCGGCGACGACCTTTTAATTATATTCCGGCAACTATTAGATGATTTTATTCAACTTGAGAAGGATCTGTGGTAGCTAAAAGGTTTAATTAAGAGAAGCTGTGGCCTTAATCTAATTAAGTAATTTCACTCCCAACACCAAGCACCTCCCAATTAAATTAATGAAAGCATGAGATCCTCCCAGGATTCGAACCTGGGATACCACATGTATATTTTAATCACTCTAACCATTACACCACCAAGAAAGTTAAAGGGTAAGTACATGACTACGATTTTATATCCATTTATCGAATATTGGATATCAATTTAATCATGTAGCCTACTCAGACCCAACTGAACACCGAATAGCGTAATGCTTAAGGGGAGATTTCCACTTGAGGGACTTTTTTCTTGACCCCTTTCTCCCTCATGTCTAGCCCCATTTCTATTGAGATTTTAAGACGTTTGCCCCACTAGTTTGGTGATTTTTAAGAATTTCCGCCCCATTCTCTCAATTTTAAGACCTTTCGTGCCATTTAGGTGTCTATTTTATCCAGGCGAGCGATAGCGAGCCTGTAATTTAAGAGTAATCGGCCTTCGGCCGGGACATATTTCTACCGAAAAATGTACAAATTTATCTTAAAAGGGGGTCAAGAGGTGAAATTTTAAGATTGCTGGAGGAGTAGGAAACAAACTAGTGAAAACTAAGTGAAAAGAGGTCCTTCCTAAGCTAAATAAAATAATCTAATAGTTGCCAGAACACAATAAAAAGGATGTCACTGGTCCTGAATGGGTTAACACTGGTTTGGCTGGCTCATATTGATTTGTCTGGTTGAGAGCTACTGGTTGAAACGGGGTACTGGTTGAGTCGTAACCATTCAGCCTTGGTCCACTCTATTTATGTCTCTCCCCTTTGCTTCCATGCTCCCTCAGTCTTTCTTCTATTACATTAGTGAACTCTGGAACTCTCTTCCTCAATCATTCTTTCTTTCATCCTACCACTTAGACTGCTTTAAACTTCATGTATCCAGGCTTTTTTACCCTAAAGTCCCTTGAATTTGGCTCTCTTTCACTCTTTTGGCTTTAGGGGAGACACTCGTCACAGGCAGCCTGCCTTTTCTCTCCTTCATACGCATAAACAGAAAAACAAAACAGTGAATCCCAAAGGTTTTGTGGCGTGTGGTGTGGTGATGTTGGGTTGACCTGTACTGATGTTGGGTTGACCTGTACTGATGTTGGGTTGACCTGTACTGAGGCCATCATTATATGTTATGTAATCTTGTTATATGTTATCTTATGATATGTTAGAGTACGTTATGGTTATATTATGTCATGTTGTAAATGTGCAAATATTGTTTTTATCAAATGTTTTGTTCGAGTGCTTGTTAATTTGTATGAAGAATGAGCGCTCTTTTAGATAAATATAATGATGATCAGAACTGGGTGAAGAAATGGCGGATGGTGAATGTGGTTGAAGCTGTGTGTAGGACTAAGCCTAGAAACACATGGGATCAGGTACTTCAGTCTGATCTTAAAACAAAGACCTTGACAACAGAAGCAGCTCATAACAGGTTACCTGGAATGCCGCCATTTAGGATGTAAGACTGAAACCACAATCTTTGAGGACGAAACGGTATTAAATACCTACTGTACCATGGCATATTTGATTGAAAGTACCCTCCAGTACCAGACTTGTTGCCTAAAGCGATGAGACAACACCCTCTCATCGCAAGAGTTGGTGGGTGACTGACTCAGCTGGCCTGGAGCAGCTGAGAGGGATCATGAGAAGTGTTGCCAACTCCTCAGAACAGTGCCTCCAAGCCACGTTAGCTGCTCCTGCTAGATATTAGCAGGAACAAGGATCATATGTTACCGACGGTTGAGAGCTGTTGCTGGTACTGGCGCCTAACATTTTTACTAACAGACATCAGCCGTCGCTAGTACTGGATTGGTTAAGTTTGTATGTACGTATGTGTGTATTATTATTCTTATGTGACTGGTCATTGTGTATTGTCAGGCGTAGAGAAATATATTATTGCTAACCTAATACCCTCTTCTCTCTCAGATCGTGGAGTGTGGCATGGTGGTGTTGGCTGACATGGACGGGAGTAAGTCTAGGGACAGTAATCAGCATCAAGTATGTTGGAGCGTTCACAATGGCAACAGTTGGTCTACATACAGCCTACCAACTCTGCTGTATTGCTGCACATAAGGAGAAACCATTGGTAGTGACCGTATATGTACAGTATATCTCATACATTTGTGTTTGGACTGTTTATGAGAGCTAGCTGTGATGCTTTGTGTTTGTAAGGCACAAGAAAGATCCACAAGCGAGGCCAGACAAATGAAGCAGGAGTTTTAGCAACTCCTTGTACAATGCCTAAAGCTCCCCAAAGGGTCCTTCCCTTATAGAGATACAAATGATTGTATAAATTATAATGGAATGTATTGTTGTTGTTGTTGTTGTTGTTCCTCAAGCTGCCTGGCCGAACAGCCCCAAGGCCCTGAATAAGGCCAAGGCCATAATCGAGCGCCCCCAAAGAACCCTCCCTGCCGACCACAATAAAGCCTGGGTGACCGAAGCCACTCCATGGCGGGGAGCTAAGGAGGGTGCGGAAACGCCCGGGAAACCAAAGCCCCACCCAGGGCCCTGTGCCCCTCAGCAATTATGAAGAGAAAGTTGAGGGGCAAAGGAAGAATGTGACGCTTTGGCTTCCAATCATGGTAGATTGGGAGGTCAATCCACGTTAGAGACGCCGTCACTTGAGATCTAGAAAATATATAAGTAAAAGGAACAGTCAGAGTAAGCTATGGGTATGGCAGAGATCGCTCAGTTCTCACTCTGATAGACCAGCCCATCACCACATGACTAGAACCCAATCCTCTCAGCATCAGCTAGGAAAGGCCCTAGAAAGCCGCCTTAGGCGAGGGGATAGCTCCCCTATTTCAAATGGAATGTATTGTAGTGGTAGGTGGGTGGGGATGCCCATCATCCACATTCTGTGACCAATGTGTTGGTCAGAAAATGTAATTTTTGCTGGAAGCATTATCAGGTCATTGACCAGTTACACTTTCCAGAATCACATCAAGGTGGTTGACAATATAGCCCAGGGCGTCAGTAAGGACATAAGGCCCTGTAGCTGGGAGCAGTGTTCTGCTTATAACAGTCTCATATGGTCCCTGGAGGTGGTAATGTGGTGCTGAAGCCCGATGGGGAGGGGGGGGGGGGGGGGGGACTCCCGTATGGCTGCTGTGTTACACTTCGGGATAACTTTTTCTGTTTTCACAACAACCTTTGTGTGCCAGGGCTCCCATGTGCATGTATATCTGTTATGTGTGTGTGTATCTAGGCCTATTAATCTCTGTCTATCTATGGCTGGACACCGTACTAGTACGGTACTACCCTTTATAAGGGTGACAATACACAAAATGCCCCCAAATGGAAACATATATAAATATATGATGCTAAACTATATATGGTAGGCTATTCAATAACAATAGTATAATATAAAAAATACTGTAAATTGTTGAATATCTACACAAAATCCCTCCACTGTTGTACACAATCCTCTTTCTGTGTTCAATATAGTAGTCTAGGGACTCAGTGAACTATACATTGGGCGAGGTAGCATCATCAACACATGGATTACCCTATTTGGTTTGTGGGGGTCTGTATTGACCTCCCTGAGTTTGATCCATTAGTTTGAAGGTATTAAGAAGCTTCACCTCATTACTTTGGCGATAATTAGATGCTTCATCCCATTAAGGTCTCAATTTTCTTTTTGGGCGAGCGATAGCGAGCCTGTACCTAGGAAGAAATTGGGGGTATATCTTTAAGCTTGGTGGAGGTCTGGGGAGCAAACTAAACTAATAATAATAATAATAATAATAATAATAATAATAATATACGTGTCTGTGTTTTGCAGTGGTTGTTGATCCCCCACACCTTGGCCCGTGGTACAGTGTTGATTATGGTACCTCTAGCTGTATACCTATCAGCCTTCCTTATACACTTCACTATTCTCACCAAGTGGTAAGTGTAAAGTGTATATAATAACCCTTCTTACTCTGGCGGGTTTTTTTTTTTTTCAGCTGACGGTAAATTGCGATGTTCCGATTTTGTTTACTCGCCTAGTCCGGGGACTTGCTAACGAAATGTGTTGTTATTTATGAAAACTTTGCATTCATATGATACAGATACATGGCATTTTCATATATTTCCATTAATAATCGACAAATCGGCTGCTAAAACATTGGATTTACCGTCAGATGAAATAAACCCGACTATAGCTGTCTACCTCTCAGCCGTCCTTATACACTTCACTATACTCACCAGGTGGTAAGTGTAAAGTGTATATTGTGTAGTGTATGATGAAGTACCAGTATAGTATATAAGACTGATGGTTCTAGCCTTGTTTTTGTAGTAGCCCCAAGATGCCCTTTATGGGAATCATGCAGTATCCTGGTAGTCCCTGGGGCGTCACCTCCCAGTCTCATTCATATGTCCCCTGTTTCTAGTCCTGATTATTAATTATACTAATTAAGAGTTATGCCCCATAGTTCCCACTATGACCCTGGAAGGGATATAATGGCCAAAACAATACAACTTCATACACATCTTCCTGTATTCCCTCTCACACTCAACTCGGTCCTCGAACAACATTGCCTCAGTGAGACACTGTGAACAGTGATATTCCACCTTGCAAAGGATTACTAACTATCACTTTTTCTGCATACTGGGTGCCGGAGTTTTGTTTGGTAACGGACGGAAAGCTGTGACTCCTTTCACTCTGTTGGGCGATGGTTTGGTCGACGTAGAGGCTCGCTCTTGGTAGTGACCTTTGTCTATCGTCGGAGTCCCGGATTTAAGCACCTTTGGGGAACGAGGGTGTGATTTTGAAGCTTCCATCTTGCTAGAAAAAAAGTCCTTCGAGCGTTGGCCAGTGTCGCGACACGTAATGGATGACACGCTGGTCTTCTCCGTCTTTGGGTCGACTGTCGAGGTATTGTCCTTTGATCGGCCCGATACGTGTGACTGACGTGTCTTACTAGATGCCTTGCCTTTGGACATAGATGAAGTAACGGGAGAGGTAGCCTCAACTGGTAGATCTGGAGGTTCTGCACCCTTCTTGAACTTAATCGTATGTTCCCCGACCTCCCAGATGAATTGGCTCACTACACTTGCCTATGAATTATTAGGGGCCCAGAATCACTCACAGCACCAGGGCCCGATGATGTCTCTACTTGGCCCTGCATACTGCACAAGGGTATACACAATTTTTTATAAATATCCAAAACCCAATCTACTGTGCAAAACATTGTTTTTATTTATATTAACTCTTAAACCTTTACTTCCCATGCCCTCTCTTCTGAACTTGGCCTTCCCGCACACTATCCGCAGTAAGGTCAAGGTCATCTGCCTATACTAGTTCCCAAGGGAGCCCAGTTCTAACGTTTGCAGGTAGTGCCTCCAGAACCATAATAAATAGGAGAGGACTTAACACAGAGCCCTGGATGACTCCAATGCGAACTGCAAACTCCTCACTCAGTACACCTTTCACCCTCATTGCTTTTCGTGAGTCCTTGTACAATTTCATTATCACATGAATCACCCACTCCTCTACGCTTTATCATATCCCACTGCACATAACATCATTGGCCACCCTATCAAAAGCCTTCACCAGCTGTACAAACACACGGTACAGATCCCTAGCTCTAAGTATCTTTCCTGCAGCTGCCTGACTATGAAGATAGCATTGGTTACACCACGTCCTAACATGAAACCGAACTGCATGTCATCGATAGAGAAGCTTTCCCTGATCATACCTTCAAAGACTCATTAACAGATGTAACCCCCCACAACTGTGGGAACCAGGTGGAAGAAATTGCAACAGCCACCCCCCTTTGGGGAGCATCATTGCCACAGCTAAACCAGTAGTATGCATAACTATTGTAACTGATTTCACTATTGCCAGACAGCCTCACCTTAGAGAGAGCCACTATGTCGACTCCAAGCCGCCGCAGCTCCCCACATAAAAGGGGTAGTCGGTTATCATTGGAGAGGGTCAATATGTTCCAGGATCCAACCCGAAGACCCCTCCAATAGTTAAACCCCGAAAAAGGTCTTCTTGATATTGTGATTAGTTTCCACTGCCACAACCAACCAGCAAGTCAGGAGTGTGTCTTGGAGATCCGCTGCCCTTCTGACCTTCAGATTGCAGGGGTCCCAAAGGCAACTCTGTTCCACTGGCAGGAGCAATAGGACCGGTCCCGCCAGCTTAGCTGGGCATATCTGGCATTGGGCCCCCCAGAACTGCTGGGCACCCGCTCGGTACTGCTTACCATGATCCCTGTACCCTATTCCTCAATTGTGTGTGGTGGCAGCTTTGTTTTTTGAAGGGTCGGCTTACAGGCCCTACCCCAATTCAGCTGGCTCTCCTCCATGGTCACTGGAATCCATGATGGGGTTTGTCGTTCGGGGTTCTCCTTCCCCTAAATGAGGTTACCTGCCAAGGCTAACGAGTCCCATCCACCTGTCCCTTTTAGTTGCCTCTTAAGACACAACATGCAGGGATTACAAAGGAAGTATTCTTTTTCTACTACAGCCAGGACTAGCAGCATTACAATGTTGAACCCAGCTCAACATTCAGACTTACAATTTTGGAGGAAACCTGGTCTCAGGTGTGGAACCTTAGAGCCAATTTACACAAGCCTTTCCTCAGTTAAAATATGCTAGATGACGCAATTTCTAAACTTGTCATAATTAATAGAAAATCAAGTAAAACAGAAAACAGTATCATGTAATTGAAAGGGTTTATCAATTCTTCCTCTTGGCGAATGTCATATATATATTTTAATTTTCAATCTATATTGCAGGCAGGTAAATGGAGGTGGCTTCTATCACACCAAGTTCTTCGCTGCCTTTGACAACACAGAATACGACAATGCTTCCTTTCCCGAGTGTGAGTATCAAGTGTATTCAACCTAACCTGGCAGAAATTGGTAATGCTGCCTTTCTATGATTACTATGCTGCTTTTCTAAACTGCTCGTGAGATGCCATCCTTTATTTAATATTGGCTATATAAATGTATAGAATGACAGGTTACCAATTTCTGTCAGGTTAGATGGAATGCATTTTATATAATATTATGTTTGTTTTCAGCTGCAATAAAGGAGAACAAAAACAAAACAAAATCTACAAGGCAAAGAAAATTGGGTAAAAATCAGGGATACTTTAGCATGTTTGAGAGGTGATTTTTTTTTTCAGAAGCTAAATAGTGGTGCTTCAGCATACTTTTTAAAAGAATGTTATGGAAAACTCCTATAAAACAGTAAAACATGGCCCCAGTATCTCAGGAAGATTAACACAAACACAACTGGGGAGGGCTTTGAAGGTCAGGGATAATGAGGGGTTAAGAATGTTTAAGGAGTGAACATGGGCAATACAACAATGTCCAGACCTATAGAAGTACATTAACATGAAAACTCAAGCCAAGCTCTGTACTTATGAGATGTAAAGAAAGACATAGAATGCGAGTAATACTGGTTGATCCGGACTCAAGCGTCATCTGTTCCTCAGCGTAAATACACGACCGCAGGTGGACCGCTAGATATACCCAAAACTACCCAAACATAAAGTAGGCCAATTGATCGACCAGTTAGACCCAAAAGTAAGCAAAAACGTACGTAATCAAGGGAAAATTTGGCTCAGGTTTACGTAGGTTTCAAGGGGATTTAATTAGCGATTTTGATGGATACACGATGGTTTGAAGGTCCTCAACACCCCCCCCCCCTCCCCGGACTTATTGTAATCATCATCTATTGGACCACCTGCCAGTAGGAGGCATTACCAAGAGCAAGATATGATAATCAAATATACATCCCACGCGCGAGTTGGTAAAAATTAACCGGCCAGTTTGACAACAAACGAAAACATGAAGTGGCGGATTTATCTCGGACTTCACTCTTATAGGCACAAAGTATTATGTACATATTGGTAGGTGATGGACTCATACCAAGAATATATATTGTATTTCACGGGTAGGACTACAAGATAAATTATTGAGTTCACAGAAAAATTATGGAGGGGATAAATCTGCACAAACAGTTCATTACTATTACGGAAAATTTACAGGACATGGTCATAGACCAAGACAGTAAATAACACATAGAATCCAAATGGGATCTTCAACTTGACTGGGCTAGTTAAGGAAGACAGTAGAGACGTTATAAGAGAACCGTGTGTCAGGAGTGATAATGGGGATTTTGTTTATATTGACAAAGAAATCGATGATGCTTGAAAGGTACATTACCAAAAATTACTCAATGTGGAGTTTGACTGGAATAGAGAGCAGCTTACTAACATAAAGCCAATACTTGCCCCCCCCCCCCCTCCCTTTGATAGCGCCAGCTACTGTAAGCAGTGCAATACATATAATTAAGGATGGACAAGTTGCAGGGTGCTCTGGCATTGTCGCTGAGATGAGAAATGCCTCAGGTGACATAGGAGTGTCACTGAGATAACATATTCCATCACTAGAGAGGAGAGAATACCAGATGAATTACATGAAAGTATAATAGTTAACATATTTAAGGGTAAGCGGGATTTGTCAGATAGGGGGATAATATAGGGGCCTGATAAAGCTTGATCAAGTCATGAAGGTCTGTGAGAGAGTCTTTCAAGGTATGATCAGGGAAAGCATCTCTATCGATGATGTGCAGTTCGGCTCTATTTCAGGACGTGGTACAATCGATGCTATCTTCATAGTCAGGCAGCTACAGGAAGATATTTACTTGATGGTAAGGATCTGTACCTTGTCTTTGTAGACCTGGAGAAGCCCTTTGATAGGGTGCCCAGAGATGTTGTACAGTGGGCTATGAGCAAACTTGGTGTAGAGGAGTGGCTGGTGTATGTAATAATGAAGATGTACGAGGACTCACGAACGGCAGTGAGGGTGAAAGGTGCATTGAGTGAGGAGTTTACAGTTCACGTTGGAGTCCACCAGAGCTGCGCTAACCCTATTCCTCTTTGTTATGGTTGTGGAGGCACTATCTGGAGACTATAGAGTTGGGCTCCCCTGGAAACTGCTATACACAGATGACCTAATACTTATCACAGACAGTGTGCGGGATGCAAAGGCCAAATTCAGAAGATGGAGAGAGGGTATGGCTAGTAAAGGATTAAGAGTTAATGTAAATAAAACAAAGGTATTACACAGTTGATAAGGGCATGAAAAGGTAGAAAAAAGTGGTGTATACCCATGCGCAGTATGCATAAACGGGGTGGGCGCGAACTCAATTCAATGTAGCGTCTGCCGCTACTGGGTACACCACGGGAAGAAGCGCTGCACTAGGATAAATGGACCTTTACTGAAGAAAAAGTCCGAAATTGAGAATTTTGTATGCATGAGGTGAGCTTGTGATCAATGATCGGCTCGAGAGCGTTTACTTTGGCAATGAGGCACTGGAGCTGCTGAACAAGTTTTGCTATTTGGGAGATACCATCACCACCAGTGGTGAGGCAGAGACCACCACAATTGCCAGAATAAGATGCGGCTGGGGAAAGTTCCAAGAACTGTTGCCACTATTTACTATGAGAAGATTCCCTCTACCCTTGAAGGGAAAGGTGTACGCTACATGTATTAGAAGTGCAAAGATATATGCTTGAGAAACGTGACCTGTTAAAGCAGATAATATCAACAGAATGGAATGTAACAAGATGAAAATGGTGAGATGAATGTGTGGGGATAAACTGCAAGATAGGATATCTAGAGAAGAGATGAAGGGCCGATTAGGTATCAAGAGTATCAGTGATGAGATATGTACTAGTAAGCCTGGCTGGTTTGGACATGTGGTGGATGAATGAACTAAACTAGGTGAAAAGATAAAAGTCCGTGAGCGTGGGGGGAGCTGCACCAAGGGGCATACCAAGAAAGATGTGGGATCAGACCTTATAGTCTGATCTTGAATACAAAAATCTAACATGTGAGGCAGCTCTGAACAGGGCTACCTGGAGCGACGCCACTAGGATGTGAGACCGGAACCTCACTCCATGTGGAGCACTTGGTCTTTAAATCTATGTATGTATGTATGTAAAATCAAACTTTAACGTCCGATTTCTTGCTACTTTATGACAAATATGTAACT
This sequence comes from Paralithodes platypus, assembly GCA_032716605.1. Classification (NCBI taxonomy): domain Eukaryota; kingdom Metazoa; phylum Arthropoda; class Malacostraca; order Decapoda; family Lithodidae; genus Paralithodes; species Paralithodes platypus. The sequence continues at coordinate 4,679,864 of CM064582.1, forward strand.
ACCGGTACTATATGTCTATGTCATATTAATGCCAGGTTTTCATAATTAACAACATATATTGGTATTCAATTTGTTCACTTCCAGGGGCATAAAGGCAACTATGCTGTAGATAATAACTTTAAGTTTCTATACGGCATCTACTAATAATGACTAAAATTAAGGGACTCTGTTATTATCAAGGGGGTGAATAAGTGTACCACAGTCAAAATCAATAGTTTGTCAACAAATTTGCTCACACACTGTGTTGCATCAGGTTATTATAACTTTTCCTTGACAGTTCTCATGGGTTTGTATAAACCTGTGACCCACTTGTCTGCTGATAGATAGCACATAAAGGAGGACTTGTGGACGCATGTCACAGTTTACGGAAGAACTGCCGTCGCCTGTGAGATTGGGTGATTCCTCTTCTGCTGCTGAGGAGCACACTCAGAGAGTAGCCTTCCATGTAAGGAGACTATCTGCAAAGCCGCCTGTAACAAGTGTACCCCCCCTCCCCCCCCCCCATCATCCCAATTGAGAGAGTAACAGAGTCAAAGTCATGGTACGTTAGAGTCATGATGTCTGGACACACGGAGCTTGAAGCAGTTTAAGTTGTAGGTTAATGGAAAATACTTCTATAGTACAGTACTTTTTGTTTGATGTCATAGAAGGGTTGCGTTTCTGTCCTCTCTAAAAATAACACAAATTATCACCAAGGGCTTTGGCAAACTTTTTGGGTTGACTGTAAACCTGGGCCGGTATTTATAAAAGAATTTAAAAATTTCCCTAAAAATAATTTTAACTAAAAGAAAATCCTTAAAAGTGTATCATAAAACATTTAAAAGCAGCTTTTAGTGGAAGCGTTAAGAAAGCTGCCACAACCGCTATTTCGCTACATCTAGCAAGATTACAATTGATGAATAACGTTTAATAGGTAAGTATAGGCTTCTAATTGCATATAATAATTACTATAAAACATTAGGGTAATTATGCAATATTTTGTTATTGTGAAATCTATTATATATTGCTAAATTGAAAGGGTAATATATTTACCATACCAAAACAATTGCATACTCCGGTGTGGCAGCATCTGAGATAGTTGCCAAATTCGCGAGTTTTCACAATTCGTAAAGTGGGGTAATTTCGGACATTTTTCGAGTTTGTTTTTACAATTTCTCCTGACTGTAAACACATTGTAGAGATTTAACTAGGTCAGGTGATGTGTAGTGATAATGCGCCATGCGCCGTACTCCAGGAAGCCTCTTGAAAAGTGGAAAACTTCGGACTTGTATGGTAAAAGCGTTTCCATTATATAATGACAATGGCTAATTACTTATTATCGCCAAAGTCCAAAGTTATGACCGCAGTCCGAAATCACCCCAGTTTACGGTAATTTGCGAAAAAATAGGGTGCAAATAGGCTACTTGTTCTCGGATGTTATGAAATAGGTATGTCTTGTGACAATCGAATATTATATCTTAGTCCTTCTACACTCCTTTAATTTGGTCTATTTGTTAGTGTTCTTCCAACAAGTACAGTATAGGCGTTTGTCAACGAGGACGCTGGAACTGTCGAGGTTGTGGGCGGAGGAGGAGGATTTACCCATCTAAAAATAGAGAGACCGCGACCGCGGCAAAAAATGTAGTCGGACATATATACAGTATGAATCGATTCAAAATGTTTAAAGTAGGTTGATATACTGTATATGGTGGTAGGTTACTTTCTAATATAGCTTATTCGTTGGAGAACACACAGTGGATCACCTTTGAGTAGTATGATGTGTGGGGTGGTATATGGATAGAATCAAGAGTTACCTAACATACTGCATTTGATAATATAGTTAACCTACAATCATGAGTTACTCATACAGTTACATTTTGACCGTTGCCAAATAATGTAGGGTAATACACACTTTCATCTGGGGGTTAGGAGCTTTGTTCCTCTAAGTTTCATTCGTGGTTTATATGGTATCTTTTGATTAACTCAGAGTCGCTATAGGCCTATTAATCCAATTTGTCTTTTTAACATTAAAATTCCTTGGCAGGGGGTGGCGGATTTGTTATTCAACCATCTTCATCGTCCTTTAAAAGTAACTTTTAAGCGCTAAGAGTCCCCAGGAGGGCTTTTAGTTTTCGCCGGGTTTAAAAGCTACTTTTAGCCGCTAAAAGTTTTTTTTACCCAACTTTTATCTTTTAAAAGTGGCCGCCATCTTTAACACTAGTTTAGCGGGCTAGCGGTTTATTTATATGTACTGCCCAGCGGGGTGTTTTTAGCCAAAATAGGGCTGTTTACGTGATCATTTTCATGCCTAAATAAGACTCAGAGCGTAAAACAAGTATCTATCCCTGAAAGGGCATAAACAGAGCTTTCCAATGACACCATAACGATCCTTTTATGATGGCTAGTTTTCTTGCAACAACCGCGCAACGCGAGTGCAAAAAGCATGTAATTCGGCACTTTCCCCATACAATTCAGTATGTAGCGAGTGAGAGAGGGAGGGAGGAGGTGGGATTCGTGTCAGTAGGTTCGCCGCGGTGGTCTGGAGCAGTCATACGCTCGCTACTCTCCTGCCACCACTTGTCTCTCTCTCTCAGCAACATTACGTGCTGAAATTGCCACACGACCTATGTCGAGCGCTGCCAGATAGTCCAGATTTATTATACTCGACTTATGTTGCGCGCCGATAGTTAGGGGTTAAAAGCTACTTTTAAGCCTAAAAGTGCTTTATAAATACCGCCCCTGGGTATTAAATAAATAAGATTATTGAATTTTATTAAGATTGAAATGGGTAGGTAGCCATTATGTATTGACTCTCAGCCCCTTCTGTACCGGCGATGTGTTTTTCATTTTATTCTAGTTATATATAGACGACTCTGTGCAGTTTAGGAAGGATCTGTGGAAGTACAAAGAGTTAAGTGAGATAGTTCGAAGCCTGATAATTACTGGAGGCCCATTTTAAACTGAATAAAATCGTCTAATAGTAGCCAGAATAAAGTAAAACTTAAATCGCGGCAAAGAAGGGGTTAAGTGCACATTATTGATGTGTATTTTTAGAATGAAAACTAAGTATTTGAGTAGCACAGTGATATTAAATACATTGAATACTATATATTTATATAAAGGTTTAATTTTCCCTAAGGCAATGTGTATAATATAGTTGGTCTGTCAGATATGGTGGTTTTTCTTGTTCTTGTTCTTTTTGTAGTTGTTGAAATAGAAGACTCCACCCGTTACAGCCCTGTCTCCGAATTTGCGATGTGGACACTACAGACGATCAAGCAAGCCCATTGAGCTCTGCAATGAACACAACAGGCAGACGACATTCATTCTGGAGGCATCCTGGAGTCTTTTCCCTCCTAAAAGAATCGCAAGGTTATGAGCCGAGATGCCAAGAGCTCGAACACAGTCCTGGAGGCACAGACAGTGTGAGTAAAAGCATGGACAGCGAAAGAAGAGTTGCTCAATTTTTTTTTGCTGGGCACACCATTAGCAAACAGGATCATCAATGGGCCCAAGCGATGGAGAAGGGAAGAGAGAGAGAGCTGTGTGCCCCACCCTCTTACGAAGCAGTGCGACATCCAACTTGCAAGAGTGGTCGACCTAAAGCTAGGTAGAGATGTCTTCATGGTACTCTCCGAGTGTGCTCTTCAGCAGCAGAGGACAAATCACCAAATCCCACATGCAACGGTAGTTCTTCCGTAAACCTGTGACATGCGTCCACAGGTCCTCTTGCAGGTGCTCTCATACAATGGACAAGTGAGCCATCGCAGCAGCCTCATCTATTACCATATTCCCCCTGATGCCTGAGTGGGACGGGATCCATTGTAGTACTACTAACCAAGGAGGAACAAGGAATGGAAGAACCATGTCCTGGATTCGATACACTAATGATGTATAAAAGACAGGGCGAGAAAAGAGTAGGAGCCTGAGGGCAGATTGCGAATATGTATAAAACACCACCTGCTGAAGCTTTAGATTAACCCTCGCAAAGAAAAGGGCCCTGTAAATGGTAAACAGCTCTGCTTCCAGTATGAAGTGATAGCCATAAAGCATTCATGTCTGGCAGAGTGAGAAGTTAGCATAGTACAAGGCCGCTGTAGAGGAAAAGAGTAGAACAAAGGATCTGTCTGTGAAATTTTGGAGGTGATCCCGATAGGAATGTTCATCCCATTCCGCAAAGTAGACTCATGCAAACTCAGCCTTCCTCGCTTTCTTGAGGTCCTTGGTGTAAGTGTACCGAATCCTGGTTGAAGGAGTCATCCATGGTAGTACTGGACAGACAAAGGCAGTTTGAGGTGCCTTTGGTGGTATGATGCCTAACTTTTAGTGCAGGAGGACATATACCAGTAATGGCAGACATTTCATCAACTGCCATGTAGGGGCCCCCATCAACATTCTAAACTCAAGCAAGCTTGCGTCTTGTCAATGGGTGGCTGTCCGGGTAATGTGCGATCCTCTTCATCCACTTGCATTCTACTAACACACGATCCTAAGGCAAGGGGAATAGTCTTGATTCAGCCAGGAGGGAGATAATTGGGGAAGAGCAAAATTACCCCAGGGCTATGCGGAGAGCTGTGTTGTGCATTATGTCCAGGCGTGCTAATACTGAGCTCGTTGCTGACCCAGAAGCTGCACTGCCATATCTTATCTTGCTGCGGATGAATGTATCATAGAACCGCAATGGATCTTCACTGAAAGCACCCCACTTGGAGCAAACAATACTTTAAAATGTTTAAATTCAAGTGTTTCAGGCAAGAAGACCAGAGTTTGTCCACGTGATTTCACCATGTTAGGAACAGCTCATTGACACGAACACCATGGAAGATGTGGTACGTACGATATGGCAATGATTCATCCCTCAACGTCACATGTGGCTGTCCAGATAAGCTTGGTCTTCAGCTTAAAGCACATCAGGGCACTTTTTAGAGAGTTCAAGCTGAGGCACCAGGCTGATGCCAAGGTGTGGAAGTTATCAAGCACCACCTGAAGATAGTCCTGTGCCTTGAGAAGATAATCTGGCGATCACACGATAGTGATGTCATCCGCGTAAATGAGAGTCAAAGTGTAAGCTAACTGAGGAAAGTCCGACATGAGCACATTAGATATGGTGATCGACCCATTCATTGTCTGGTAGACCAGTATTCTTTAAATATCTTTGGGATTTTGCTGCAGCTTTTAATGCTGTACACTCCCTTGATTGACAGGGCTAGGGCGTGCCCTTGTTGCATGGATTTTACTGGACATTTTCTACGAATTGCTAGACCTGAGTAACCAAACTCTTGACGTCAACGAAAGGCACGGGGTGGGATCAAACTGCAGACTTTTCGATCAGCAGTCAGACGTGCTACTGACCATGCCACTAACCGCAGCCCATGTGATGGAGGTTCAAGCAAGTAAAATTGAATACATATCAGTATTAAATATATTCCTACTTCAAATTTTTTTATTTCTATTATTTTCAGACATTCATTACGGGGCCAACCTAACCATTCAGAGCAGTCGTCCTCTGTGTGGGTACCTGGAGTCCTGGTATGACCTATTTCCTTCCACCTACACTGCACCATGTCAACAAGTTACCACCGCTACTATCAGGGACCCCGAGGCTCTTACATGGTCAGTAGTTCAGTGGTAGTAGTAATAGTTTGATAGTAGGTAATATTTAGGGGAGATTTGTATTTATTTGTATTTACGTATTGATTGATTTATCTATATATTGTATTTAGTTTCCTCCAAAGACTTCCATCAATATTTTAAAAATATCCCCAAGGGCCCCCTTCGAGATAAAAAGGTATATATTTCGGTAGAAAAATTTCCTGGCCAAAAGTTAGTTCCTCCTAAATTACAGGCTCGCTGTCGCTCGCCTGGAAAAATATGCCCCCTAAATGGCACAAAATGTCTTAAGATCACCAAACTAATGGGACTAAGCATGATGGAGAAGGGGGTCCAGGAATAACCAAACCAACCTCCCATTAAGGGGAGGTTTCTAGTTTGTTTCCTACTCCTCCAGGAATCTTAAAATGTCACCCCCTTGACCCCCTTTCAAGATAAATTTGTACATTTTTCGGTAGAAAAATGTCCCGGCCGAAGGCCGATTACTCTTAAATTACAGGCTCGCTATCGCTCGCCTGGAAAAAATCGACACCTAAATGGCACGAAAGTTCTTAAAATTGACAGAAATGGGGCGAAAGTTCTTTAAATCACCAAACTAATGGGGCGAACATCTTAAAATCTTAAAAACAATGGGGCTAAGCATGAGGGAGAAAGGAGTCAAGAAAACAGTCCCTCAAGTGGAAATCTCCCCTTAAGGGAAGATTATTCTATGTTTTATACTCTTATTTGCGTTATATTTTCGTCTAATTTGCTCCCTAGACCTCTATCAAGCTTAAACAAAACACCCCCTAAAAAATTACAGGCTCGCTATTGCTCGCCAGGAAAAGACCAACGCCTAAATGGCACGGGAACTCTTAATATTGACAACAAAAACGGGCGAAAGGTCATAAAATCGCCAAACTATTGGGCCAACATCTTAAAGTCTCATAACTAATGAGGCTAAACATAAGGGAGAAAGGGGTCCATAAAGCCCCAATACCTCCCCTTAATAGTAATAGCTCAATTATCTATCTGCCTATCTGGAGGCTGTGCTAGATTCCTGAGTGTAATCGTGGAGGTTTTGGTCATGATTCCATCGGTCTGTTACGGTCTGGGGGTTAATGGTAACTCTATGTATCTATATATCTATCTATCTCTCTCTATATTATACAGTATATATATATATATATATATATATATATATATATATATATGTGTGTGTATCTATCTAGCTGTCTATTATGTCTATCTGTCTATCTATGTATATAAATCAATCAATATCAAAGTATATCTATCCATATCAATCCATCTATCTATCTATCCACATCAATCAATATATCCATCTATCTATCTGTCTGTCTATCTATTTATCTATACCAATTTATCTATCTATCTATATCAATCTATCTATATCAATCTATCTATATCCATGTATATTAATCTATCAATCAATGTATCCATATCAATCAATCAATCTATATATTTATCTATCTATCTATCAATCTATATTATATCTATCCATCTATATTCCCCCAGGACCATCAAGAAGGTGGACCTAGAGAATGGATCGGTTCAGGATGGGATGGACCGTAACCAGCCCCCAGTCCTGGTACGCTCCGGTGATCACGTGATGTTGACCCACCACGCCACCACAAGGTCACTAAGGGCTCACGGTCACCGCGCACCCATCACCAAGAGGCATTACCAAGTCTGTGGCTATGGGGATGTAAGTTATAGTCCGTTTATTTTCAATTGACGGTAGATTGCATGTTCACCTCCCTATTCCTAGTCACTGTTTATAGCGTGCCTACTACCCTCCTCCCTTGCTACAATAGTTAACTGCAGCTAACTATTGCAAGTCTTGGATATCTATAACATTCCTAGTAGAGAAAATACCGGTAAATGCATTTGTCTAGATGATCTTAAAGTATTACAGCAGCTGCTTCCGCTCATAGACTTAAAGAGTGTATAGCTGTGTATGAATATATTCAGGCACAATACTCCACAGCTGGGGGTGACTGGCTCGAGACAGAGCCTGAGCTGAAACAACATCTAAAATTCCAATTCCTAGAGTCCGGGACCACTTTCGCATTCCCTTGCCCATTTCTCTCTCTTGTCTAGTAGGTGAATTATACAGGGGGAGGAGGATTCCTAGCCCCCTGCCCCGAGAAGGAAAATTAGGCCAGTAAAAGAGACAGACAGAAACGGCTAAGGTCGGGTAGAGGATGCCAAACCTCACTCTGGATAGGACTAGCCCCCTCACGCTAGATACTATAGATACTAAGCATTATCTCATATATTTAATAGCTACTACAAAATAGACTATTTATGTTAGAAAGCTATTCTTACTTTTCTTAGATTTTCTTATCAAGGGCTTTTGAAAACATTATTTATTTGTATATTTTTGTTTTACCAGACGACGTAATTCCTGAGTAGGGGTGGCCATGAACATTAGGCATAGTCGCGAATTGCTAGGTTAAATTGCCCGGGCTTGACATCTACCAATAACATTATGACAGTGCAGGCTTGATCTGCCGACCCTTCGATCAGCAGCCGATGCTCTACTGACTATGCCAAAGCTCACATTTTAATAATAATAATAATAATCATAATGTTTTTTTGTTTTACTTATTTAAAACAGCACTCATTCTTCATGTTGTATAACTCTGTACGTTTGGTTTAACCCTTTCAGTACTGGTGCCGTTCTCTTAACTTTATTCTTTCTACTATTAGATTATGTAATTCAGTTTTAAAAAGATTTCCAGCAAATAGAAGGCTTCGAACTATCTCATTTAACCCTTTCTACTAACTCAGATCCTTCTTAAACTGTATAAATATCGTCTAAATATAACAAGAATATAGTTCAATGGACGTCGCCGGTACAGTACAGAAGAGGTTAACTAAGTGAGCTTCTCCTAGGATGGTGTGGGTGGCCCCATGGAGACGTGGCAACTAGAGGTGGTTGGAGGGGAGCCCGGGACACCATTAACAGTCATCAACAGGGACTTCCGACTCAAACACTACAAGATGAAATGTTACCTCAAGGCCAACGAGAAGGTTGAACTACCCAAACAATGGTGAGTGTTTGGGGAGGAAGGGGGCTTTTGTAACAGAAACAGAATAATGTATACTATTATATTAGAAGTGATCTAGCTTTAAAAATGTGGACTGATATCAGCAGAACAGAATGTATTGAAATGAGAATGGTGAGATGGGTGTGTGGGCCCAAACTACAAGATGGGATACCTAATGAGGAGTTGAAAAGGCCGATAGGTGTTAGGATCTGATGCAATTTTTTACCACCATGTATTCCCTGCTCAAGAGCGAGGCTAGGGGGGGTGACCTGATATTTCAGGGGCTTAAGTAGACGCTTGCAACAGATTGCTAGTCAACCACAGCACTGTCATCTGCTAATAATGTACACTGGCTGGCCCGAGCCCAAGCAGGCGAGTGCTCTACCAACTGTGCTACGGTGATAAAGATGCAAGTCCGTGAACGTGGTGCGACCTGCACTGAGGGGTGTACCTAGAAAGACATTGGATCAAGTTGTACGATCTGGTCTAAAAAAAAAAAGTGATAAGCTGGACAGCCCTGAATAGGGCTACCTGGAATGCCGCCATGAGGATGTGATTCTGAAACCATCTATCTATCTATCTATTGCCTGACGCCGTGATCCCCGAAGGGTTGGCCACGAAAGAACCGCCCCCATGCACCTCTGTCCCCAGTCAGTCGACGCCCCTCCCCCCAACCAGCACCGCCTTCGTTCATATACTTCCTCACTCCATCCTTCCACCTCTCTTTCGGTCTACCTCTCCCTCTCTGTCCCTCCACCTCGCTCTCGTACACCCTCTTAGTCATTCTCTCGCTTTCCATACGTTCCATATGGCCGAACCATCTAAAGTTATTCCTTTTCACACTTTTCATCACATCTACCTCCACACCACACCTCCTTCTTACTTCCTCATTAGTCTGTCTATCCCTCCATGTAACTCCGCACGCACTTCTTAAGCAATTCATTTCCACTGCTCTCACTTTTGGTCTGAGTCTCTCAACCAACGTCCATGCTTCGCTTCCGTAAGTCAGTGTCGGGATTACCACACCTGTCATGCAAGGACTTCTTCACTTCCATACTGACCACCCTATTTCTTGTTACTGCTTTCAACGTTCCTACAACCCTCTTCCCCTGTTGTACCCTCTCCCGCACTTCTTCATCCATAGTCCCATCTTTACTCAACACACTGCCCAGATATTTAAAAGAGTTGACTATCTCCATAGCCTGACCGTTCAGCTTCACCTCACACTCTGTGACTTCACCCCTTTCGAAGACCATAACGCTCTTCCCCGCATTTACCTTCAAACTCCGTTTTTCGCACACTGTTCCAAACTCATTAACCAGACCCTGCAACTCCCATTCATTATCACTCATCAGAACTGTATCATCTGCAAACAGCAGTATAGGTAGCTTCCACTCAATTCCCTCCCTTTTCAGCGATACACCAACATCCACTGCTCTTGATAGTATTTCTTTCATGACTCCATCCATATATACAGTAAACAACCACGGGGACATCACACACCCCTGTTTCAACCCAACATTCAGGTCAAAGAACTCGCTCAGCTCACTCTCCACACATACTGCCGCCTTTGCACACTCATACATGCTCTTCACTGCTTTCAGAAACTTGCCATCTACTCCGTATATTCTAAGTACTTTCCACAAGCCTTCTCTATCCACTCTGTCATAGGCCTTCTCCAAGTCCATAAAGGCAACATACACCTTTTGTTGCTTCTCCAGATATTTCTCCACAACACAATTCAGAGTAAAAATCTGATCTACACATCTTCTTCCCTTCCTAAAACCTCCCTGCTCGTCGCCTATCCATTTCTGCGTTCTCACTCTCACTCTCTCAATCACTACCCTACTGTATACCTTCCCTACTACGCTTAGAAGATATATTCCTCGGTGGTTACCACACACTCCTCTTTCCCCCTTGCCCTTATATAGGGGGACTATTATGCCAGTCTTCCAGTCATCGGGTGCACTCCCCTTCTCCCATGCTAGTTTGCACATTTTCCATACCCATTCGATCACTATCTCACCACCATACCTCAACATTTCCCCACACACTCCATCTGTTCCTGGTGCTTTCCCCAACTTCACTCTTTTCATGGCTTCCCACACTTCTTACCTCCTGATTCCCACCTCCTCCTCCACTACTTCTCTTCTTCTCCATCCCATACCATATCCAGCTATGTTTGTTGGCTCTTCATTCCTTACATTTAGCAACTCATTGAAGTACTCCCTCCATCTTTCGACTCTCTCTTGCTTCTCGGCTAGCATTCTCCCATTCTTATCTTCACACCCTTACTGTTTCCCTTGCTACCTTCCATAACTTTCTTGACTTCTTTTCAGAACAGTTTCTTACTCTCCCTCCATTTTACACTCAGATTCCTTCCAAATTCCTCATCTACTCTTCTCTTACTTTCCTTCACTACTCTCTTCACCACTCTTACTCTCCACGTACCTCGCTCGTTTCTGTCTCTCGAAATCTTCATTCCCTCTACTACCCAACCACTCTCTATATTTCTTCTTTTCTTCCACAGCTATTCTTACCTCTTCTGTCCACCATGCTGTACCTTTCACTCCCCTCCCTCTTCTCCTAACTCCACATACCTCCTCACATGCTGCACAGATCTCATCCTTAAACACCTTACTCATCTCCTCCACTACCTCCATAACTTCCAGGTCGAACCCCCCTAGTCGTCTTTCCACTGCTCTCCTGTACTCCTCCCTGACTTCCTCCTCCTGCAACCTCTCCACCCTCCTCACCATTCCATCCTCCTCTCGCCTCCCTCCAGCTCTCCTCACCCACTTCTTTTGTATCCTAACCTTAGCTCCCACTACATAATGATCAGACAGACCCCCTCCAATACCCCTATACACCCTACCATCCATCACAGATTTCTTCATTCGTTCATCCACACATACATAATCAATCAATGACTTTCGTTCCACCACTGTCTTATCCTCCATCGTACACACCCGTTTCCACGTGTACCTGTGAATCATTCTGTGTCGGAAGAAGGTGTTGGCTATCCACAGCCTCCTCCCCACACATACGTCCACAAGTGCACTACCATTCCCATTCACCTCTGATGGTACCCCCACCCTCCCACCACTCCCTCAACTTTCCTATCACCCACCTTACCATTCATATCTCCAATCAGAAATATTCTTTCGTTCTTGTCAAACTTCTCCAGGCACGCCTCCACATTCATCCAGAACTCCTCTTTCTTTCTTTCAAGTTTATCCTCTGTCGGGGCATACACACACACAATCACCCACGTTTGTATTCCTACTTTCATTCTCACCCACACAATCCTTGAACCCACAGACCCATACTCTATTACACATTCCTTCCATTTGTTACTTACAAACAAACACGCACCTTCTCTCGCTGTTCCTTCCCTCACTCCAGCACACACACCCATTCCACACTCCCACTCTCTCACATCTGAAACCATACCCCATGTAAATTACTCGGTTTTAAGCTAATGTACTGTACCAAATTATACTAATGAAAGCATGTGATTCTCCCAGGATTCGAACCCAAGATATCAGCTTACAAACCATTACACCATCAAGACAGTCGAGATCCTTATATAGTATCTCATTCCACATCATCATCTACTTCATTTTGTTCCCTTACCTCTCATAAAGAAGGCTGCCTTGATGTGGCGAGGGTCTCTGGAACCAGGGAATTGAGAGAGTATGGTTGTTAATTTGGCGATTATAAGACTTTTTGCCCCATTTCTTTGTCATTATTAAGACCTTTCATGCCATGTATGTGTCAATTATTTCCTGGTGAGCAATAGTGAACCCTCCCAAGTGCCGTTGAAATGGTAGCAATATATGATTAGGTGGCATGTCTCCATACCACCACCTCTTGTCTTCCCCTTACATGTGTCTCTCTCCTCTCACCCCCTTTCTCCTCCACTTCTCCCCTCCTCCTTTATTCTACTTTTCCCTCCTATTTCCATCCCTACTTCCACCCTCCCATCTGAAATATATCCAGTCACCCTCCTCTACACTCTCCCTACCTCCTTCCTCCCTCATACATGCACGGTAGATTGCCGGAACTATCAGTGAGCAGGCAGAGGAATTACACCTACGTCATGCTCTCTCGTACGCATTCGACACCTCTGCCGTCACAACTATACGTTTTTCACTGGATATTTGCTATTTACACCTATTTTCTGCTTCTTCAATGTTCACATGTTCATTAGACAAGTAAAATATGCGCATATGGAGCAGAAATATTGGTTTATATGGTAAAACATCTTAGGAGATTTCAACGGTCACCACCGCCAATGGCTCTACTCTCACACTACTGACCAACCTGGTGAACAAGCTTACGTCTTTTCTATCCTAAATGACGTAGAGCAGTTAGTACTGCAACCCACCCATATCCCGGATCGCTTCGGAGATCGGCCCAACATTCTTGATTTGTTTCGAACTTCTAACCCTTCTTCTTATACTGTCGAAATTTTCTCTCCTTTGGGCTCCTCCGACCATGAACTTATCTCCGTCACCTGTCCTATCTCTCCAGTACGGATACCCGACCCTCCCAGCCGGCGACGCTTGTGGCACTTTGGCGGTGCCGACTGGGAGGCTCTTCGGCAGTACTTCTTTGATTTCCCGTGGAATTATTTTGCTTCCATGGCCGGGGACCCTCGGAGAGTGCTGAACGCATTACCGAGGTAATTTTATCGGGCATGGAGGCATACAATTCATCTTCTTTATCTCAGACTAATGAAAACAAATCATGGTCTACTCACGCTTGTTCTACTGCTGTCCGCAATAAGGATGAAGCATTCAAACGGTACCAACGCCTTGAAACTCAAGAATCTCATTCATCCTATGTTCCTGCCTGGAATCAAGCCAAATATGTTCTTCGACTTGCCAAACACTCTTTCACCAATAATAAATGTACTGAACTATCCAACTCTAGCTCCTCCCAAGCTTTCTGGCATCTAGCCAAAAACCTCTCCAACAATTTTTCTTCCACGTCTTTCCCTCTCCTATTCCACTTTGATGGCACAACCATCACTTCTTCCTCTGACAAAGCTGAACTTTTCGCTCAAACTTTCGCTAGAAACTCAACCTTGGATGATTCTGTTGCTATTCCTCCCTCTCCACCCCCCTCTCTCCTACTTATGCCAAATATCCTAATATCTTCTAAAGATGTACTTTCTACCCTCTCTGGGCTTGATACTAAGAAGCTGTATGGTCCGGATGGTGTTCCTCCTGTTCTACTCAAAAACTGTGCTTCTGTGCTCACTCCCTGCCTAGGCAAACTCTTTCTTTTCTGTCTCTCCATTAACATCTTCCCTTCTTGCTGGATGTTTGCTCTCATTCAACCTGTCCCAAAGAAGGGTGACCACTCTCAACCCTCCAACTATCGTCCAATTGCTCTCATCTCTTGTATCTCTAAATTTTTTGAAACTATTCTTACTTCCAAATGTCTTAAGCATTTATCTTCTCATAATCTACTCTCAGATCGCCAGTATGGCTTCCTTAACCCCTACTGTACCATAGGATATAGTAATAAAAGTACCGCCTCCAGTCTCAAGCAATGTGGCCAAAATTGCAAGATAGAACAATCTTTCACCTCAAGAGATGAAGGAAGAATGGCTCTCTCAGCCTTCAGAGGGTTGGATATAAGCTGAGAAGTGTTGCCATACCGATAGCAGTGCTCAAACGGTCGTGGTACCAGGCACAGCCTGATACAGGCAGTTACAAGGAAAGTACATTACTGACGGCTCCCAGCCGTCGCTGGGGCTGGGGAATGACTTATCTGCTGACAGCTGGTAGCCGTCGCTGGGATTGAATGGGTTAAGGGTCGCTCTACTGGTGATCTTCTTTCATATCTTACTAACTCTTGGTCATCCTCCTTTCGGGACTTTTGTGAGACATTTTCTATTGTGTTATACATATCGAAGGCCTTCAATAGAGTCTGGCACAAATCTCTAATTTCTAAACTACCCTCGGTTTCTATCCCTCCATCTGTGCCTTTGTCTCTAATTTCCTTTCTGGCCGTTCCATAGCTGCAGTTTTGGATGGCCATCATTCACTTCCTCATCCTATCAACTCCGGTGATCCTCCGGGATTTGTCCTATATCCCATTCTTTTTCTAATTTTCATAAATGATCTTCTCAACTGTACCTCCAGTCCTATCCATTCATATGCAGACGACTCTACCTTACACTATTCAGTTTTCCAGAATGCCCCAGCTAGCAATCCCTCAAAAGCAAACATAATGAAGCCATACAACACTTATCTTCTTATCTAACTACCATCTCCATTTGGGGCAGAGAAAACCTTGTTACCTTTAATGCTTCCAAAACCCAATTTCTCCATCTATCTACCCGCCGTGAATTCCCAGAGGACTATCCCTTATTCTTCAACAATAGAAAAATCAACCCTTCATCTTCTCTAAGTATTCTTGGTGTCTCTTTTTCTTCTGCTCTCTATTGGAAGGACCATATTACCAGTCTTGCTAAGGCGACCTCCCAGAAGCTGGATGTGCTCAACTGCCTCAAGGGGTTCTTTACCCCTGCTCAGCTTCTTGCTCTGTACAGGGGCACAGTGCATCCTTGTATTGAGTATTGTTCACATGTGTGGGGAGGATCCTCTCACACAGCACTTCTAGACAAAGTAGAAAGGAAAGCCTTTTGTATCATTAACTCCCGTTCACTCACCGACTCTCTGCAATCTCTCTCTCTTCGCCGCAATGCTTCAAATTAAAATTAAAATTAAAATAATTTATTTAGCTCATAAATTTACAAGGATAGTTTTACACAATAAAATATATAAGCTGAGCCCGCTAAGCATATGCTTTCCAGCAGGCACCTTGTTGTATGTTGATGCTGTCACTAATGATACACGGCAGCTATGAGGTAAACAACAAACTTACAATATATGCAACAAGTACTAAAAAGAAGAGAACAAAATGTTTAAAGTAAAATATCAAATAATATAAAAAATTATTAGAAACATCAAGTGGTCTCATTCAAAAAGGTATTCTATATTGGAGTGTATTGCATGATAAAGTAATGTTTGATTTTAATTTTGAATGCATTAATGGAGGATGAAGACTTGATATCATTGGGAAGTGAGTTCCATAATTGACAACCCCGATAATCTACAAACAATTGTGACTGGGTAGAAGAAACAAATGAGACTGCCAATTTGTTTTCATTTCTAAGATTATATTTAGTATTATGTTTAAACTTATATTCAATAGGACAATGTATTATATTATTTAGGGATTTATATATAAGAATAGCTAGAGATTGGTTAAAAATATCATTCAGTCGTAACATTTTCAACAGAATAAAAATTGGCTGCGTATGCTGCACCCTAGGGCTTTGAGTCATAATTCTCACAATTTTCTTTGCAAAATAAAAAGTGTTGCATCTCTCTCGCTATTCTATCGCTACTACAATAATCAGTGTTCCTCAGAGCTCTCTCAGTGCATACCATCTCCTCTACGTAGGGTACGTAGTACCCGTCTTGCAACATAATCCCACCCCTACTCTGTACAACTCTCCAACTCAAGAGTGAAACGTTACTCCCAATCATTCTTCTGTTCAACAACTGAGTTCTGGAACTCTCTCCCTGAATCCACATTTCCCTTATCTTATGACTAAAATTGTTTCAAACTCTGCGTGTCCAGACATTTTGGTTCGAACGTCCCTTGATTTTGGCCCTGTTACTCTTTTAACTCTGGGGGAGGCCCTCATCACAGGCACTTTTGCCTTTTGTCTCCCTCATCCACAAAGAAAAAACAAAAATTGTTCGAATTGACCATTAAAGGTCTGGCGAACCTTTAAAAAAACATGATTGAAACATTCCTCGGGTTAAAGGTTCTTCACTGACCTATTTTCCCTGGTTCAAATCTAAATGTCATCACTATTTTACTCTCTTCCATTTAAATTTTCCTGGTTTTACCTTTTCTGTGCTGTCCTTCCTCTCGTCATATTATTCTCATTTTTCCTGACTTTTTTTATTCATATGAAAGATAGAAAAACACGGAAAAAATTAGAATAAAGAAAATGGGAGCGCTGTGAAACCATTCAGATAATTGGCGCTCATTACAAATAATATACCGGCATATTCTTCTTCTTATTATAATTATTTTCATTATTATTATTATTATTATTATTATTATTATTCATTGTATTATTATTAATATTATTATTATCTTTAGTAGTAGTATTCCCTTCAGGTTGCCCTTTTATGACCTGTATCATATGCCACCTTGCCAGGCTATTTTAAGCTTCTGTCACACACAGGACATTGTCAACACTTCCTTGCGCCGTCCTTCGACGATTTTACGGAATTCTGGGTCAAAATTAATATGGGAGACCTGGCTAAAGAAAGTCATTTAATGGTAACCAGAATATGATGAAATATAAGTCATCGAGCTGAAGGGGTTGCAGAACTTTGCACCAGACTTTGAGAAAAACACGGTCATATCAAAGTCTGAAAAGATCGGGACGCCAGTGTGACAGGTCCTTGGTTGTTGACAGCGTCTCCTTGGCCATAGGAGCGGCCGGAGCGTCACATTTCTTACCTATTGTCCTTAATACATTCTTGATTATGCATCTGCATGTTGCACATTCCCCTAAGCAGTGTAGTCTTCCTTAGACTTGATCTATTGCAATCCTTACCTAATCCTTCGGGCCAGCCCTATAAGAGTGCTGTTGCATGTGGTCTGGTTAAACTACTTACTGTAATATTAATAATAATAATAATGATAATAATTGCACTTATTCGTAACTACATCATAGTTGACCTTAACTAACACAGAACTTTACAAATCCTGTTGTCCCACAGGGCGTTCAACGGAGCGAAGGAAGTGACTTGTACCAGGAACGGAGAACAGCCGGGCCTTGAGTGGCACATTAACTGGAACACCAGCCCGCAGTGTGAGTCAATGTATTTATTATATAGAACATTAAAGGAACGTCAGCCCGCAGTGTGAGTCAATGTCTTCAGTATGTTTAACAGGGATGGGTCTATACAGTATATTGGTTGATATATTTAGTTATTTATTATTCTTTTAGCTCCTCCCTAGACCTCCATCGAGCTTAAGGGGAGGTTTTTAGTTTCGTCTCTAGATATCCATCAAGCTTAATATTACACCCCCTTGAGCCCCTTGCAAGATAAATTTGTCCCTTTTTCGGTAGAAAAATGTCCCGGCTGAAAGCCGGTTCCTCTTAAATTACAGGGTCGCTATCGCTCGCCAGGATAAAATCGACACCTAAATTGCACGAAAGGTCTTAAAATTGACAGAATGGGGCGGAAATTCTTAAAATCACCAAACTTATGGGGGCAAACGTCTTAAAATCTCAAAAACAATGGGGCTAACCATGAGGGAGAAAGGGGTCAATAAAAAAATCCCTCAAGTGGAGACCTCCCCTTAAAAAGACATCCCCAAGATTATATATATTATATATATCTAGATATATTTGTACATTTTCCGATAGAAAATGTCCTGATCCCTAAGGCCTGTTCCTCCTAAATTACAGGCTCGCTATCGCTCACCAGGCAAACTCGCATCGAAATGGCGCAAAAGGTCTTAATATTGACAAAGAAAGGGGATAAAAAGTCTTAAAATCGCCAAATTAATGTACCAAATGTCTTAAAATCTGAAATCTAGAGGGGCTAAACATGAGGGAGAAAGAGGGAGGCCAGAAAACCCAACGACCCCCTCTTAATGGGTATTTTTGCCCTATTGGTTTAATGAGTTGCACCTCATTAGTGTGGCGATTATAAGACAATTTACTCCATTCTGGTCTTTATTTGTTCTGGGCGAGCGAAAGCGTGGTTTCATTTGAGATTTGTCTACCAAAACATGTACATATTGAGCTAAAATGAGATCTGGGTGACATTTTTCTTCAGTTTAAAGGGGGTCTGCGAAGGCGTTTTTCTTAGTCCAGGGGCAATCTAAAGATACATTGGTCGAAAATAGCAACACCAATCAAAACCATCAATCATTACATAACAGCATATCATAATTGTTGTACTAAAACCGGCAGCAAATCAACGACCTGCATTTCACATGTACACAACATCCGAAAATCTTCAGAATCACAACCCAAGCGAGAGGAGGTATGGTGACAGCCAAACCACCAATCAGCAACCAGCATTTTAGGACAAGGAACAGGTGTTGCAGCGGCCTGATCACACACCTTTCCCGCACGGTGATTGGTTGGTGGCACATCAATACCATTCATCGTCTTCTTATTCTTGTATTCTGGCAAAGAGAACATTCTTCCCACGGTGAAAGCCCTATAATTCCATAAGCCGCCACATAAAAGAGTTGAGGATATATTTAAATAAGCAATATATACGTATGACTGTTCAACCCCCAAGAGAGTGAGTGAGAGAGAGAGAGAGAGTGAGGGTGAGAGAGAGAGAATACATAGATACTTAAACTGCACAGACCTTGCTGCTCCTAATAGGCAGTCCGAACTTAATTATAACAAAATTTGCTACTAAGAGGAAGGTAAAGCTAGCAAATCAGAAGGTTCTCTCATCACCCACTTAAACCTTATTAAAACTCTTATAATTTTTCCCCGCAGTTACAAAGAATGTATCGGCCCGCAGCCTGAGTGTGGGGGTGTGGGGTAAGATCATCCAACAACACCTCAACATGTTCATCGGTAACGCTGTCTTGGCTCCATCCACCGAGGAGATGGAACGATCAGCCCGACCCTGGATGTGGCCGACGCTATGGCAGGTGAGGGAGAGAGGTTTGTTTTAGTTTTTGTTTTTTTCTATGTGATTGAAGGAGACAAAAGTCAGAACTGCCTGTAGCGAGTGCCTCCCCCAGAGTTAGAAGAGTGACAGGGCCAAAATCAAGGGATGTTCGAGCCAAAATGCCTGGACACACTGAGGTTGAAGCAACTTAAGTCATAGGAAGAGGGAAAGATAGACTCTGGGAGAGAGTTCCAGAGCTCAGCTGTTGAATAGAAGAAAGACTGAGAGTAACATTTCACTCTTGGGTTGGAGAGTTGCACAGAGTATGGGTGAGATTGTGTTGCAAGATGGGTACCACATACCCTACGTAGAGGAGGTGGTGTACACTGAGAGAGCTCTGAGGAACACTGATTATTGTAGCAGCGATAAAATAGTGCGAGAGATGCAACATTGTGGCGAAGAGAGAGAGATTGCAGAGAGTTGGTGAGTGGACGGGAGTTAATGATGTGAAAGGCTTTCCTTTCTACTTTGTCTAGGAGTGGGTGTGAGAGGATCCTCCCCACACATGTGAACAAAACTCAATACAAGGACGCACTGTGCCCCTGTACAGAGCAAAATGCTGGGCAGGGGTAAAGGACCCCTTGAGGCAATTGAGTGCACCCAACTTCTGGGAGGCTGTCTTTGCCAGACTGGTAATATGGTCCTTCCAAGTGAGAGCAGAAGAAAAAGAGACACCATGAATATTGAGAGAAGATGAAGGATTGATTTTTGTATTGTTGAAGTATATCCCCTGGGAGTTACTGGCGGGTATTAAGATGACTAAATCGGGTTTTGGAAGCCTTAAAAGGCAACATGGTTTTCTCTGCCCCAATTAGAACTAGTAGATAGATCAGAAGATAAGTGTTGTATGGCTTCATTATGTTTGTTGTTGAGAGATTGCTGGCTGGGGCGTTCTGGAAACCAAATTGAGTAGTGCAAGGTAGAATCGTCTGTGTATGAATGGATGGGACTGGAGGTACAGTTGAGAAGATAATTTATGAAAATTAGAAAGAGAATGGGATATAGGACAGAGCCCTGAGGAACACCGGAGTTGATAGGATGAGGAAGTGAGCGATGGCCGTCCACATCCACAGCTATGGAATGGCCAGAAAGGAAATTAGAGACAAAGGCACTGATGGAGGGATAGAAACCGAAGGAGGGTAGTTTAGAAACTAATAATTTGTGCCAGACTCTATCGAAGGCCTTCGATATGTCTAGTGCAATAGAAAAGGTTTCACTGAAGTTCCAAAAGGGGGATGACCAAGAGTAAGTAAGATATGAAAGAAGATCACCAGTAGAGCGACCCTTAAGGAAGCCATACTGGCGATCTGAGAGTAGATTAAGAGAAGAGAAATGCTTACCAAATTTGGGAAGCAAGAACAGTTTCAAAACTTTAGAGATACAAGAGATAAGAGCAATTGGACGATAGTTGGAGTGTTGAGAGCGGTCACCCTTCTTTGAGACAGGTGGAATGAGAGCAAGCTTCCAGCAAGAAGGACAGATGTTAGAAGAAAGACAGAGACGGAAGAGTTTGCCTAGGCAGGGACTCCGCATGAAACTATTCCACCAGCGATCGCCTCATTTTAGTTTTAAGAGGGAGGTAGTTGTTTTTTCTCCCTCATGTTTAGTCCCATTAGCTTAACACCTTACGAGCGGCCTATGCGGTTTATTTATGTGTACCGCACAGCGGGGTGTTTTTAGCCAAAATAGGGCTGTTTACGTGATCATTTTCATGCCTAAATAAGACCCAGAACGTAAAACAAGTACCTATCCCTGAAAGGGCATAAACAGAGCTTTCGAATGACACCATAACGATCCTTGTATGATGGATAGTTTTCTTGCAATAACCGTGCAACGCGAGTGCAAAAAGCAGGTAATTCGGTACTTTCAGTACATAATTGAGTATGTAGCGAGTGAGAGAGGGAGGAGGGAGCTGAGATTTGTGTCAGTAGGTTCGCCGCGGTGGTCTGGAGCAGTCATACGCTCGCTAGTCTCCTGCCACCACTTGTCTCTCTCTCTCAGCCACATTACGTGCTGAAATTGCCACTCGAGTTATGTCGAGCGCCGCCACATAGTCCAGCTTTATTTAACTCGACTTATGTTGCTCGCCGCTAATTAAGGGTTAAATATTATAACACTTTTTGTCATTAGTTTGGGGATTTTAAGACCTTTCGGCCCATTTCTTTGTCAATATAAAGACCTTTTGTGCCATTTAAGTGTCGATTTTTTCCTGACGTGCGATAGCGTGCCTGTAATTCTAGGAGGAATTGGCCTTTGGCTGGGACGTTTTTTAACCGAAAAAAGTAGAAGAGAAGAGAAATGCTTAAGAAATTTGGAAGTAAGAATAGTTTTAAAAACATTTAGAGATACAAGAGATGAGAGCAATTGGTCGATAGTTGGAGGGTTGAGAGCGTTCACCCTTCTTTAGGACAGGTTGAATGAGAGAATACTTCCAGCAAGAAGGGAATATGTTAGAGGAGAGACAGAGACAAAAGAGTTTGCCTAGGCAGGGAGTCAGCACGGAAGCACAGTTTTTTAGTACAACAGGAGGAACACCGTCAGGACCGTACGCCTTCTTATTATTAAGCCCAGAGAGGGTAGAAAGTACTACTTTAAACGAGATTAGAATATTAGGCATAAGTAGGAGAGAGGGAGGAATAGTGCCGGAATCATCCAAGGGAGGAGCAAAGGTTTGAGTGAAGAGTTCAGCTTTGTCAGTGGAAGAAATGATGGTTGTGCCATCAGAGTGGAAAAGGGGAGGGAAAGACGAGGAGGAAAAATTGTTGGAGAGGTTTTTGGCTAGATTCCAGAAAGCTTAGGAAGAGCTAGAGTTGGATAGTCAGTGCATTTATTATTGATCAAAGAGTGCTTGGCAAGTCGAAGAACAGATTTGGCTTGATTCCGGGCAGAAACATAGGAAGAATGAGATTCTTAAGTTTGAAGGCATCAATACCGTTTGAATGCTTCCTCCTTGTTGCAGATAGCAGTAGAACAAGCGTGAGTAAACCAAAATTGAATGTATGCTTATATGCCCGAGAGGGCATATAAGTTGGACCGATCTCCGAAGTGATCTGGGAAACAAGTGGGTTGCTGGGCTAACTGCTCTAGGTCGCTTAGGATAGAAAAGATGAAGGCTTGTTCACCAGGTTGGTCAGTGGAAACAGAGGAGAGCATGGCGGTGGTGAACGTCTGCGAAAGGAGAGATGGATAGAATGTGTTCCACTTTAGAAGTTAGATAGTCGAATAATTTTGGATAGTCAGTAGAGTTAGAGGAGAGATAAACAGCTCATAAATATTTAGTTTGAGAGTGACAAGAAAGCCTTAGCCAGAGAGTTGAGAATTCAGAAGAATCTAAGTTGGAAACACGAGAAAAAGCAAGATTCTTGCGTACATAGACGCAACATCCTCCTTTGGCTTAGGACTGAGGATAGAGATAGGAGGAGGATACAGAAGGGTTTGCTACCAGTAGACCCAAACAACTGCGTTTCGGTGAGAAAGAGAAGATCAGAGTTGGCTGAGGAGAGGTGGTATTCCACAGAGTGGAATTTAGAGGAAAGGCCACGAATGTTGGCAAAGTTAATAGTGAGAGTAGAAAGAAGTGGTCCAGAGCATTTTGGCGAGTCGTTTCCAGGGGTCAGATAAATGGGGGCATTTCTGGTCTCCCCCTCTTGGGGACTACGAGGTGGGTCGAGAATTCGTCAATATAATTTTTGTTTTCTTTTTTTTTAAAGATAGTGTAGTATGTAAGGTGTTTGTAGTATAATGTTTTGATAGAGGGAAAGCGTGTTTTGGAGGGAAGGCTGGGGTTGCCCTCAATATTGATGAGGCACAGAAAGAATCATCTAGGGAGGCCAGATGGTGAAACAGGAGTCCCAGCTGTCCTTATGAACGACCTAGCACTCCCCAGGAGTACCGCCCTGTTCGGCTGGTGCCTACAGCCTCCTCCTAACAATTCTGGAGGTGGGATTCCCAGTCCCAACCTCCAGGGGCTATCTGCACCACAAAGTGACGGGCAGTGGGGTTGCCACATCCATACGCCAGTGTGTGTGTGTGTGTTTGTGTGTGAGTGAGAGAGAGAGATTAGAAAAAACATAAAAAAAAGAAACATAGCAAGAGTGGCAAGTATGAAACTAAGCCACCTCAGACAAATTTCCAGTCTCCTTATTGCCGACAGTATTCTAATGCTGTACATGTCACATAATTATAAGGTCCTGTATGGAGTATGCCACTCTATCTTGGACAGGAGCAGCACAAACACACCTGACAGTACTGGACAAGATTCAAGGAAGAGCTACGAGGTTGGCAGCCGGAGGGGAGGCAAATCAACGACAAGACGCTCCTCTGGACACCTTACAGCACAGGATAAATGTTGGATACCTGTCAGTGTTCTACAGGGGAATGTGATGGAGATGGAGCATCTGACACCATTACGCCAGCCACCACAGACCCCAGCCGAAAACACAAGGACAGCTCAAACATCCAGGGAAGCACCTCCCATCGTGCCCCGACCACACACCACCCACTTCCAACATTCTTTTCACATATCAATAATCTTATATGTGGAATAGTTTAAGCTGTAATTTTATAATTATTCAACTTAAAAATGTGAAAACATTCAAAGAACAAATTCATCTATCTATCTATCTATTGCCTGACGCCGTGATCCCCGAAGGGGTGGCCACGAACGAACCGCCCCCATGCACCTCTGTCCCCAGTCAGTCGACGCCCCTCCCCCCAACCAGCACCGCCTTCGTTCATGTAGTTCCTCACTCCATCCTTCCACCTCATATTCGGTCTACCTCTCCCCCTCTGTCCCTCCACCTCGCTCTCGTACACCCTCTTAGTCATTCTCTCGCTTTCACACAAATTCATGCATTCCCATTATTAATAAGAAATATGTAAATTATTGTAAATACGTTGTATTTAATGATAACTAAAAATAAGCTAGTCTTTAGATAGTGATGTTGTATAACATATTTTATGTTTCACTCTGACGAGCATCACTTTGTTATAAATAAGAGAGAGAGAGAGAGAGAGAGAGAGAGAGAGAGAGAAAAAAAAAATTATTATGTTTTGCAGGGAAACAAGTACTGAAAGAGAGGGAGAGAAAATAAAGTTGGATGTGGCCCACGCAATGGTCATACAGTAGTTGGTATATTTTGAGATGGTTAGGGTGATGGGTATGTTTGGAGTGTTGATAATATGTTGGGGTATTTAGTATGTTTGGGTTGTTCACTGTGTTTGGCTTGTTTAATGTGTTTGAGATGTTCAGTGAATGTGGAGTGAGCTGCACCAAGGGGCAGAACTAGAAAGACGTGGGATCAGTCCTACGATCTGATCTTGAATGAAAAAACCTGACAATTGTGGCAGCTCTGAATAGCGCTGCCTGTAGCGCCGCCATTAGGAGGTGAGGCTGGAACCGCACTTCGTGTGGAGCACTTGATCTTTAAATGTATGCATGTTATGTATGGCTGTAGTGTGTTTAAGATGATCCAGGTGTTTGACAATATTTAGAATACCAGAGTAAAGTTTTGTTGGGCATTCTTTTCAGGTCCAAAAGATGGGAGCCTACTTTTACTAGAGCTACAACTGGTGTCAGATAATGAATGTAAATATCACTTGATTGAAAACATTCAGAGAAGTGGAGTACTGCTATTGTCGTAAAGGTTATAGTGCCGGTCTAGTAACTAGTTAGTCCAGAGTTCAATCCCCTGAAGTGAGGTGTGGGATTTTTGTGAGCAGACTGGTTCAATATACAACCCTGTTTGGTTACTAAAAATGTAACCAAGATATCAGTCCTAAAATAACCCACTCACAGGATGACCAACCCAGGCTTCCCATTACACTGAACATATTTGTGTTGTTCTAGTATTCTCTGATAGGTGGGGAGCCTACCAAACACATTCTGTGGTCAATACATTGATCAGAGAATGAATCTTTGCTGGAAAGTATATCAAGTCATTTGACCAGTTATACTTTCCAGCATCATGTTAAAGTGTTTGATGATATAATTCAGGCGCTGGGGTGCCAGTAAGGATATAAGGCCTTGTATATTCTCTTCATTATAATCAGGCCAAAAATATTGACCACTAACCTCTTCAACTCAGAAACGAAGGGAACAATCCAGCTAATAGTTCTACAAATTAGGAAGAGTCAGGCAAGGTATAGGTGTGGACATGTACAGCCCTTTTGTTCTAGCTCTTACAGAGGTTAAGAGTCACGATTTCTAGCCTACCTAAAATGAATAAGGTATAGTTGGGAACAGTGTACTATTACCGAGGCATATACTTTTCCTTTAGGTCCAAACCATGGGAGCGTACACGGTGGATGGTGTTGAACAGTTCGCTATAGGGATGACCAATCCTTTCCTCACCTACCTCAACCTCCTGACACTGCTGGCCACACCACTACTCGCTCTAGCACATTCCTTCTGTCTTAAGAGGGATATTATACACGACAGGAAGCTTGTTGGTAGGTATTGGTGGGTTATTATTATTTGTATTAGTAATTTCCTATATGCTTCCACTAGCAACTACAGTATTTTTATATATCTATGCAACCATAAAATCTCCATATCTATTCATGTGTATTGAAATATTATTCTATACAAGGTGTCCCAAAATAGCCATGTCAAACTTCAGGGTATGATTATACAGATGAGTTTAAGCATTTAATATTCTATAACAAAAATTCTAAATCTCAATCGTTTAAGAGGTATCGAAGGTTATATAAAGTGTCCTCCCCCACATCGCTGTTTTGGATCCTTCCATGTCAAATTTGCAGCAGGCCCAAAGTGAGCTAATATGTATATTATAATTTTGTAGCTTACAGAATTGTATTATCTTGATAAATAACATGGTCAAATAATTGAAGTTAGATGAGGGTGTGGTAAGCTCTAGGACAGCTAGGCCAGCCTTATGGGGAAATACCGAAGAAAATGCCATTTCCAAGAGGCGATATCTCGGTAACGAGTACAATTTGGAATTTTGCTTATAGAACATTTTATGCTTATAATATTTTTCCTAACTTAATCCTGAAGTTTGGCATGTACATTTCGGGACACCCTGTATATTAATTCTAATTACCTTATTATATTTATGCTATAACTCACTTATTATAACACTTCGCTATCTTTATCCTGTTAATATTATCTCAATTGTTTATATAATGTGTTTGGTCTAGTACTCATCCTGCTCTTTCGTCTTGATAACGTAACGGTTAGTGTGCACAATTTTGGTGTGAGTCTCCTAGGTTCGAATCCTGGGAGTACCACATGTATTCATTGGTTTCATTGATTTCATTAATTAAGTTTATTTGGAAGTTAATTGGTGGGTTGTTGATAATATGAATATACAATGGAAGACACCAGACATCACACAACAGCTTCCCTTCCGGCAGCTGTTAGCATTTACCTTCATGGATATCTCTCTCTCTCTCTCTCTCTCTCTCTCTCTCTCTCTCTCTCTCTCTCTCTCTCTCTCTCTCTCTCTCTCTCTCTCTCTTATATAATTAATCAATATCATCTGTACATCTTCTTCTTCTTCCTCTGAGAAGCTGAGATGATGTGCATACCCTCACTTCATCCCTGACACTGGCCAGGGCAGCTCACTGCCTGAAGGGGAGATGGTTTATTTTCCTGGACTCCCTTCTCCCTCATGTTTAACTCCATTAGTTTTGACATTTTAAGACGTTCCTTTCATTAGTTTGGCGATTTTTAGACCTTTTACCCCATTTCTTTGTCAATATTATTTCATATTTTATCACCAACCAACTTTACTTCTAAACTCAATTAATGAAATCATACAATATTAGGATCTTTCGTGCCATTTAAGTGTCAATTTGTTTTCCTGGCGAGCGATAGAGCCTTTAATTTTAGGAGGATGGGACATATTTCCACTGAAAATGTATAATATATCTCAAAAGAGGGTCTAAGGGGTGTTTTTTATGCTTGATGGAGGTCTATCGAGGAAACTAAAGCATATTTAAACAAAACTAATACATAGAGCAAGACACCAACCATGTCAAAACGCGAGCCCTATTCCCGTATTTTTAGTTATTATTACTAGATATACGGTTATATGTATGTTTTAGTTATTATTACTAGATATACAGTTATATGTATGTTTTAGTTATTATTACTAGATATACGGTTATATGTATGTTTTAGTTATTATTACTAGATATACGGTTATATGTATGTTTTAGTTATTATTACTAGATATACGGTTATATGTATGTTTTAGTTATTATTACTAGATATACGGTTATATGTATGTTTTAGTTATTATTACTAGATATACGGTTATATGTATGTTTTAGTTATTATTACTAGATATACGGTTATATGTATGTTTTAGTTATTATTACTAGATATACGGTTATATGTATGTTTTAGTTATTATTACTAGATATACGGTTATATGTATGTTTTAGTTATTATTACTAGATATACGGTTATATGTAGGTTTTTGGCGTGTTTGGAAGTGATAAAAAGGCCAAAACAATGCTATTTTATATTCATTTTCTTTTATTCCATCTTATGTTCATTCAAGTCTTCAAACACAATTACCTCTGCTTGGCAGCCAGGGCTATACACACCGCCCTTAGCCTCATACTTCTCATCACGGCTATATACTCAGACCTAGAGTTCACCATAGCTCACTCTATCACCAATTAGTTCACCTTAGCTCACTCTATCACCAATTAGTCACACATGCTGTATATTCACTACTGGGTTTCAAGTAGACACCATAAGTTGAGCCCTTTACTTAAGTTCTATCTATCTATCTATCTATATGCTCAGGCCCAATCCCCATTTTGGGGGTAGCCGACTCAAGACAGAGCAAGAACAGGGAAAACACAAAAACAACATAAAACAAAAAATAAACACAGATAAAAAACACAAACTCACACACATCCAGGTCACCCAGGAGAAGACCCAGAGACCAGGGTTACCAAGGTCGCTCCAGTATTCCCCCGGCCCCTGACCACCCGGAGAGGTTCCGATCTCGGCAGGCAGAAATGCAGCGGAGCCAAAGCCACAAGCCCTCCCACCACACTTCCAGGCACACCCTTCATATTAATCGTCCCCCCGGGCCAGGCGCCTGATGGACTATTATCTAGTCGAACTTGCGCCCGACCCCTTACTCCAAATGACCACGTGTTCACTCAACTATTCACA
Source organism: Paralithodes platypus (assembly GCA_032716605.1). Classification (NCBI taxonomy): domain Eukaryota; kingdom Metazoa; phylum Arthropoda; class Malacostraca; order Decapoda; family Lithodidae; genus Paralithodes; species Paralithodes platypus. Next base: position 4,708,423 of record CM064582.1, read on the forward strand.
AGCATTCTCCATTCACTCCTGTCCACCACCACTTCCCCTGCCTGATCTATAGTCATTCCTCTATCATCCAAAGCCTTTCTTACACAGTCTCTCCATCTCAATGGGGGTCTTCCTGCCCTTCTATCTCCCCTTGTACCTGACTCACATATTCTCTTTGTAAGCCTTTCATCTCCCATTCGTTCAACATGACCATACCAGCTCAGCACCCTTCTGTCCACTCTGGCTGACAAATGTTCCTGCTGCCCCACTCTCCTACGTATCTCTTCATTCCTCAATCTGTCTCTACGAGTAACTCCACACATACTCCTCAAGCAGCTCATCTCCATCACATCCAGCCCTCTTTTCTCCATTTTCTTCAGAGCCCATGTCTCAGCCCCATACATCACTGTTGGCACAACAATTCCTTGATACAGTGCACTTATTACTTTCACTCCGAGATTTCTCGTCTTCCACACACTTCCCATTGCTCCGAAAACCTTCCTTCCTTCACACACTCTCTGTTTTACCTCCACTTCCATACCTCCACTCCTGCTTATCGTTCCTCCTAGATATTTAAAACACTCTACTTGTTCCAATATTTCCCCATCCAGCCTCACATCTAGATTCACCCTATGCTCTCCCCTATTACACACCATTACTTTACTTTTATTGACGTTCACCTTCAGTTTCCTCCTTCCACAAACCACACCAAACTCTTTGATTACCCGCTGCAGTTTCTCATCAGAATCCGCCACCAATGCTGTGTCATCAGCGAACAGCAACTGATTCAACTCCCAATCTCTACCATTCTTTCCTACTAAACCCAATCCTCTTCCCATAGTTCTCCTTTTCACCTCCCTCACCACACCATCCATAAACATATTAAACAGCCATGGTGACATTACACAACCCTGTCGCAAACCTACCTTTACCTCAAACCATTCACTCAACTCACCATTTCCTACTCTCACACATGCTCTGCTCCCTTCATAAAAACTCTTAACTGCTTCTAACAAATTTCCTCCTATTTCATAAATCCTTAACACCTTCCACATTGCTTCACGGTCCACACGATCATACGCTTTTTCCAAGTCCATAAAAGTCCAATTTACTTAAGTTATCATACTTAAATTTTAGAGTTTTCATATATACACGAGAGACTCACTTTACTCATCTATTACTCGTAAAATTATTATTTCTGTCTACGTTTCTGAGTTTAGTTTTATCCATTGTTACAGAGCGTCGAGTGGCAACATTGCGGTGTTGTTGGTGGCTGTTGGTGTGTTGGGCGTTACATTACCTCCCTTTCTGTTTTATGTCTAGGGTCCTCTACTACCATCACTACTGTCCATCGTATCTCTTCTCTTGTATGATTACAGGTACGGTTTATGTGTGTGTAAACTAAGGATGTATATATATGAGTGTATGTGTATTGGGAGAGAGTGAGAGTTAGTGTGTTGGGTGTTACATTACCTCCTTTTCTGTTTTATGTCTCGGGTACTGTACTACCATCACAACTGTCCATCGTATACCTTCTCTTGTATGATCACAGGTACGGTTTGGGTGTATGTGGGTATATGTGTATGGGTTTTACTACCATCACTACTGTCCTTTGTGTCTTTTCACTTGTATGGTCACAGGTACAGTAAAGCTTTGTTTTCTGAGAATATTTGACAGGACACACCCTAATTCCTTATGTGTGATTTTCCAAACATCACAGTTCTGAAGGACAGAGGCAGCATGTTGGGGACCTGGGTTTGATATGAGACAAGAGTACTGCATGGCATCTTTAATGGCTAGTTGTCTTTCTTGTCAATATCTTGCACTGCAATTATCTGCATGCAATGAAATAGTTGTTCTAAGGGTTTTCCTTCTGATTGACAGGTTGCCAGTCAAAGGTAGACAAATACTGTCCACTCGCTCCCTTTGGTCGCTTCTTACGACATGAAGGAATATCGTCGATGTTGTTTTGTTTTTCAATTGTGATATAGATATCCCCTTTTCCAACAGAAAGATAGATATATATATATATAGATAGATAGATAGATAGAGAGAGAGAGAGGTGAAATTACTTATATAGAAGTCTCCATTTCCATACAAGCAGAAAACTACCCCAAGTGCCCCAAGGCAGCCATTCCAGAGACTAGATTTGGTGCTCTTGTGTCCTGTACCTACCAAGAGGCTGAGATGGGCAAATAAGTTGAACGTCTTCCTCCTTTTTAGTCGCCTCTTTCGACATACAGTTGACCGGATTAATCTAGAATACTGTATTTTTTTCCAAATTACTCCCTCTCGGGCATAGGGCGAGAGCCTGTATAGTCAACCACTGGACATTCAACGGTGAAGCCTGTGGGTCTCGTGCCATTCTAGGGGAGTGAGACATGTGAAGCACTTAGAGCTGCAACCAGCCTTTGTCATCTTGCCTTCACAAGCTGCATGGCGCTTGGTTGACCACTCACGGCTCAAAGCAGCCCTATCTCTGGAGCTGCCTCGCCTTTGTGTTTCACGGTCTCATCCCCTTGACTCGGACCCTCACTCTCAGAACATCCCCTATTGAGCAATTAACTTACTAGGCTTGCCCCCTGTAGCATAATTTGAATATGGGAATATTCATAGAGTGCTATTTAATCAGGGAACAACGAGGGTATTTTTTTGGCGTTTCGGTGGGCTTTGTGGTACTGATACTAGGTACTGTACAGCAGTGCGTTTGTGTGTGTGTGTGTGTGTGTAGTATGAACTGATGTGATTATTTCAATGAACTCAATAATTATCTAAGAGAACATGACAAATATGAATATGAACTGATTTGAAATACTCAAAACTTCCATGCCATGTTTGTTTGTTTTACGCACACATATCTCCGCAGGTGTGATGCTATCGTGGGCCAGCGAGACGCTGGCTGCTGTGTTGAGACAAAGGTGGACGATGTGGAAAGAGAGGAAGGCAGGTCTCTATAGTCCCAGGTGGATTGTGGTCCTCGGTTATTATGTTAGCAAGAAATGGAAGACGGGAGAGGCAGTGAAGAGAACGGAAGAGATGGAGATGATTGATGATGAAATCGATAAACTGAAGAAGAAAGAGTTGGAGGAGCAAGATGGGGCATATGAAAAAAAGACAGAAATGAAAAGAGACACAAGAGATACTATTAGTAACAGTATGGTAGAGAAGAAAAACTTTGATGGCAAAACGAAAGAAGAAGTAATGACAGACAGAGATGATCACAAAATAAATAATCAGATCACCCAGATGAACGAAAATGGTACCCATCAACACAAGTCTTCAAAAAATGCGGATGTTAAAACTAACGAAGTGAAAGAAGAAGGAGAACACAAAATCGACCAAAAGAATGAATGCTCCTCTCAGGAAAACGAATTTTCAAAAAATGCTGCTGAAGCTAAAATTATCAAGGAATTAAACAGAGAACGCAGAATCAACCAAAAGAATGAAAGCATCTCTCCGCAACACAAATCTTCGGAAAATGCCGATGCTACAAATGATGAAACCGCGGAATTAAGAGAAGACGACTACCTGCCCACCATTCTCCTCCTAATCCCTGTGTCCCTGCTGGTTGCCTCCTACATATTTTTCTTCCCGCTGGCGACCCACATAAAGGGTAACCAGTTTGAGCCTCACCCGATGCTCAATAAGGGCTTCGATCTGTTCTACTTTGGTCAGCTGTGGCCGGAGTTCGGGTACCGGATGAGCGAGTACGAGATGATCACGGCTACGATGGTAAGTATTCATCATCAACACAATTATTAATATCATTATTTTAGTGCTCCTCATAGCTAACATAGATTATAGTCCTTCATAGTTGTTATAAATAGAGTTCTTAGACAATGTAAGCAGTACAGTATACGACATGATCACGGCTATGATGGTCAGCATTCATCATCAACACAATTATCAATATCATTATCATAATTTTAGTGCTTTTCATAGTTAACCCCTTCTGTACCGGCGACGTATTCTTAAATTTTATTCTAGCTGTATTTAGACGATGTTGTGCAGTTTAAGAAGTATTTGTCGTAGTAACAAATATTGAGTGAGATCGTTGGACGCCTGTTGATTGCTGGACGCCCTTTTCCAACTGAATAAAATTGTGTAAAAGTAGCCAGAAAAAAGTTAAAACGATGTCACCGGTACTAAATGGGTTAACTTAGAATACTGTCCATCGTAAGTTAGGTGTTATAAGTAAATATTCAAACAATGTAAGCAGTACGTTATACGAGGTGATCACTGCTACAATGGTCAGTAGTCATCATTCACAGAACTATCATTATCATTATCAACTCTGCGTAAGCAGAGTTTGGTATCGCCCCCCGTATAGTGGGTACCACACAAAAAAAATGTCTGTCGTCGGCGTTGTCGTTGTTGTCCGTCTGTCTCGGAACTCCTCCTAGACCGTTGGACGGATTTTCACCAAATTTCACACGAACATTTGTTGCGTGAATGCGAACGTCAGTCAAAAAAGATTTTTTGAATTTATGCATTAGTTATGATTTTAGGTCCAAAATATGGTTTTACCCCCCCCCCCAGCAATGATGGCGTTCTGGGGGCGAAAACATCTCTCTACGCATTTGCTAGGTTAAGTTAGTTTAGTTGGCATTAGAAGTGATGGTAGTAATAGTGGGATTGATGGTGATAGTAGTGATGATGGTGATAATAGTAGTGATGATGGTGTAGTTGTATTGATCATGTTGACAGTAGTGATGATGATGACAGTAGTATATATGATGGTGACAGTAGTAGATATGATGGGGACAGTACTAGTAATAGTGATGATGGTGACAAGTAATGAGAGTTGTAGTGATAATAATGACAGTAGTGATGATGGAAGTGACGATGGTGTGAGTATTAGTGATTATGGTGAGTAGTAGTGATGATGGTGAAAGTTGTAATGATGATGACAATAGTTGTGATGATGATCATAGTAATGGTGATGATCGCAGTAGTAGTGATGATGGTGACAGTAGGATACATGATGGTAATACTTGTGACAGTAGTAACGATGATGGTTATAGTAGTAGTGATGATGTTAACAGTAGTAATGATGAGTGTAAGATGGTGGTGATGATAGTAGTAATGCTGGTTGATATTTGTAGTATCAATGCTAGTAGTGATTAAGATGGTAGTAACAATGGTGACAGTAGTAGTGATGATGGTGAGAGTAGTACTGATGATTGTAATCAACTCTGCGTAAGCAGAGTTTGGTATCGTCACCCCCCCCCCCCCCCGTACAGTGGGTACCACACGAAAAAAAAATCTGTCGTCGGCGTTGTTGTCGTTGTCGTCCGTCTGTCTTGGAACTCCTCCTAGACCGTTGGACGGATTTTCACCAAATTTCACACAAACATTTGTTGCGTGAATGCGAACGTCAGTCAAAAAAGTTTTTTTGAATTTATGCAATAGTTATGATTTTAGGTCCAAAATATGTTTTTTCCAAGCCCCCCCCCCCCCCACCCCCCCAGCAATGATGGCGTTATTTGTGTGTGAGCCCCGAAGGGGCTCACACACTAAGAACGCATTCGTTCTGGGGGCGAAAACATCTCGCTCTGCATTTGCTAGGTTAAGTTAGTTTAGTTGGCATTAGAAGTGATGGTAGTAATAGTGGGATTGATGGTGATAGTAGTGATGATAGTGATAATAGTAGTGATGATGGTTGTAGTTGTATTGATGATGATGATAGTAGTGATTATGATGACAGTAGTAGATATGATAGTGACAGTAGTAGATATGATGGTGACAGTACTAGTAGTAGTGATGATGGTGACAAGTAAATAATTATAGTTGTAGTGATAATGATGACAGTAGTGATGATGGTAGTGACGATGGTGTGAGTATTAGTGATGATGGTGATTAGTAGTGATGATGGTGAAAGTTGTAGTGATGATGACAATAGTTGTGATGATGAAGATCATAGTAATGGTGATAATGGCAGTAGTAGTGATGATGGTGCCAGTAGAATACATAATGGTAATACTTGAGACAGTAGTAATGGTGATGGTTAAAGTAGTAGTGATGATGTTAACAGTAGTAATGATGATTGCAAGATGGTGGTGATGAGAGTAGTAATGATGGTTGATAGTTGTAGTATCAATGATGATAGTAGTGATTAAGATGATAGTGACAATGGTGACAGTAGTAGTGATGATGGTGAGAGTAGTAGTGATGATTGTAATTGTAGTAGTAATGATGATCATAGTAATGGTGATGATGAGAGTAGTCGTGAGGATTGTGGCAGTTGTTGTGATGATGGTATTGGTAGTGATGATGGTAACCCATCGCAGAGTTGGGTATGCCGTTTTGATTTTGGGCAAAACGGCACGTCTACTTAGAATATTGTCCTTTATAAGTTAGTTGTTATAAGTAGGCCTACAGTTCTCAGACATTACAATCAGTACAGTATACAAGACTGTTAATGCTACAATGGTCAAGAATCATTAGTAACATAATTATCAACATCAGTATTATTAATGTAATGTTCTTTATAGCTAACATAGAATATTGTCCATTATAATTTAGTTGTAAATTAGAGTTCTGAGGCAATGCAAGCAGTACAGTATACGAGGGGATCACTGCTATGATGGTCAATAATCATATCAACAGAATTATCAACATTAACCATATTTTAATGTTCTTTATAGCTAACATAGAATATTGTCCATTATAAGTTAGTTGTAAATTAGAGTTCTGAGGCAATGCAAGCAGTACAGTATACGAGGTGATCACTGCTATGATGGTCAATAATCATATCAACAGAATTATCAACATTAACCATATTTTAATGTTCTTTATAGCTAACATAGAATAGTGCCCATCTTGAGTTAGTTGTTAAGCTTTACCTGATGCTGACCTTATTATGATCATACACCTAATCTAGACTTCTCACAAGACCCACCCGATAGTTAATCCCTGGACACTTTGATCAACAGGCGAACATACTGACTACTATACTGCACTGGCCATAAAAAAAAAAAAAATTGCAACAACTCAATTATGTCCAATGTGGTGTAGTGGTAAGTATGTTAGCCTACTGATCATAGTGTCTTGGGTTCGAATCCAGGGTGGGTCTTGTGAGATTTTTTTCAAGTGGCATTACTTGATTTAAAGACTAATCTAGACTTGCTTATTGAATCGGCACGATGACGTAATTTCCATCATATTCTGGTTACCATAACACTATATTCTTTAGATTAAATCTACGCCTAGGACTCAAATGGGTAAATACGATCTCAACAAGTCCTCCAAATAACATAGGTTCGTGTTAAACTGCATACAATTGTTAAATTTCAGCCATAATCCAACGGACGTCGCTGGGTCTGTGCACTACATAAGTAGGCATCGGCCAATGGGCGTGGCTGGGGCTGGATGGGTTAACCACATTTGCACTTTCCATAGGTGGAGCGCCTGGACCCCGGCTACCTGGACAACCCGGACCTTAACGCCACCTTGTATTTTATTACCAGCCTGACTACCGAGGAGTCCCCCACACACCTCATAGATCCACACCCGGCATCCACCTTCTCTCCACACCACAGTAATAAGAAGAGAGGCTGGAAGGATATGATAAAGATGTAGGGATGGAGGGATTGAAAGAAAGGAGATTAGATTGTTAGATGCGATCCCCAGTCTTTCTAGGTCTACACCTTGGGGCAGCTTCCTCCCCTTTCACAGACTTGCTTTTCTTCACCCAATTCTGGACAAAAAGATAGGGAAAGGCTAGTTTTATCAGTTCAACTAAATGGGGGTTGTTTATATATTAATATTAGTTATCTTCACTTAACCCTTACAGTACCAAAGACGTCTCTTTTATTAGTTTTGAGCTACATTTAGACGATTATATTAACATTAGAGAAGATATATGGGTGCCTAAAAGGATACATTGAGATTGTCTGCAACCTTTTAATGAATAGACGGCCTTCCTAAGCTGAGTAAAATCGTCTAATAATTGCCAGAATATAAAGAAAACGTTTTTACCTGAATGTTGGGTTAAAGCAAGGGTGTGTGATGTCCCCATGGCTGTTCAATATATATATGGATGGAGTCATGAAAGAAATTCAAGGAAGAGCAGTGGATGTTGGTGTACCTCTGATATGGGAAGGAAGCAAGTGGAAGTTGCCTGTACTGCTGTTTGTTCAATTCAATTAAATTAAATTCAAAATATTTTATTGACACAAAAGTTGAATACAGTACAGCATAATTTACAACATTGCATATATTCACATCCTTTGTGTCAATGAGGAACTGATGCCATCAGGCATATGTGTCCTCATTGGTACTCTTATACATACAAGTAAGGTCAACAAAGAAAATAATTAAAGTTTTGTCACCCTAAAAAAAACAAAATAAAAAATAATCTAAATTAATAAAACAAACGAATAAAAACGGAAAAATAGTACTGAAACATCCTTAAGGGGAGGTATTTAGTTTGTTCCCTACTTTTTCATCAAGCTTAAAATTACACCCCGTAGACCTCCTTTCAAGATAAATTTTTACATTTTTCGGTAGAAAAATTTCCCGGCCGAAGGCCAGTAACTCTTAACTTACAGGCTCGCTATCGCTCGCCAGGATAAAATCGACACCTAAATGCCACGAAAGGTCTTAAAATTGACAGAATGGGGGCGTAAATTCTTAAAATCACCAAACTAATGGGGCAAACGTCTTAAAATTTTAAAAGCAATGGGGCTAAACATGAGGGAGAAAGGGGTCAAGAAAAAAAGTCCCTCAAGTGGAAATCTCCCCTTAATAATATAAATGGCCGAGGGGATCTTATTGCTTATAAAATTGAGAATATATATTTTTCACACAGTTGTTATAACTAATATATATATTTGTTCGAAAAATATTGTCTTAGATTTCTTTTAAATGCTGGAAAACTACACTGCACATCAATTGTATCTCGCAAATTGTTCCAGATGTGGACTCCTTTGTGCCTGAATGTTCTTTTCATTAGGTTTGTTCTTTCTATAGGAATATGTAATTGCTGTCTCTGTCTTGTTAGGTGGTGATGTATATTTACATTTGTAGTAAACAAATTATTCAGGATCGGTGGTACTATGCCTTTAATAATCTTGAACATCAATTTTGATATTGAAAATGTATACACATCGGGAAAAGGTAATATGTTTAGTGATTTGAATATTGGGTGGTGTATGTGCTCTGTAATGAGTTGATTTTATTATTCTCACTACTCTTTTTTTGTAAAGTTGTAATAGGCTTGATGTTGACTTCACTGGCTGTACCCCAAATTTCTATGCCGTACGTTAAATATGGATACACAAAAGAGTTATATAGAGTTACAAGTGTTTCAGAATTTAGAGATTTCCTCGCCTTACATATAATTCCAATTCCTTTTGATATTTTGTTCTTGATATACTTAATATGGTCACACCACGACAATTTAGAGTCCACAATTACCCCTACGAATTTTGTACTTTCTACTTTGTTCAAAGGTCTATTGTTTATACATATATTCATGTTAGTATTAATGCGTTTGTCCTTAGTAGTGAAGATCATATAGTGAGTTTTATCTACAGTATATTCAATGACAACTTGTTAGCAATCGTCCAATCTAATAATTTCTTTAATTCGTTGTTCATCCTATCAATAACATCGTCAATACTGTCCCCACTTAAGAATATATTTGTATCGTCTGCAAACAATAATGGTAAAATATTTGGGGAAACATTCTCGATGTCATTGACGTAGATTAAATATAGTAATGGCCCAAGAACAGATCCCTGGGGAACACCAGAATTTACCAAACCACTGAAGGAGTTTTCACCATTGTAAGTTACATATTGTGATCGCTTTTCCAAATAACCTTTAAGCCACTTCAATGCAACCCCCCTAACTCCATAATGGTTGAGTTATGCCTAAAGTATCTCATGGTTAACAGTATCAAATGCCTTGCTGAAATCCAAAAATAAGCCAAGTACATTTTTACCAGAGTCAAGGGCTTCGGAGATTTTGTCAATCATTACAATCAATGCCAATTCAGTGCCATAACCTTCTCGAAACCCAAACTGATATTTGTATAGTAAGCTATGTTTGTTTATGAAAGAAATTAATCGTTTGTACATGATCGTTCGAATAATTTCGAGAAAATAGATAGTTACTGGGCGGTACTAGTTTACAAATGAAGTGTCACCACTTTTAAATAACGGTATAACTTTTGCAGTTTTCAACATACAAGGGAAAACCCCCTCAGCCAGGGACAAATATAATAGATTAGTTACTACATGTAGAATAAATGGGTATGTTTCCTTGATAACTAAGCAACTCACATCATCCCAACCAGGACACTTTTTCTTAAATTTTACTATAATATAATATAATTACTATAATACTGTCGAAACAGTTCTGATGAGCGATAGTGAATGGGAGTTGCAGGGGCTGGTAATTATGTTTGGAACACTGTGAAAACGGAATCTGAAGGTAAACGCGGGGAAGAGCAAGGTTATGGTCTTTGAAAGGGGTGCAGCCACAGATTGTGAGGTGAGGTTGAACGGTCAGGTTATGGAGACTGTCAGCTCATTTAAGTATTTGGGCAGTGTGTTGAATAAAGATGTGAGTATTGATGAAGAGGTGCAGGAGAGGGTGCAACAGGGGAAGAGGGTTGTACGAACGCTGAAAGCAGTAACAAGAAATACGGTGGTCAGCATTAAAGTAAAGAAGTCCTTGCATGACAGTGTGGTAATCCTGACATTGACTTACGGGAGCGAAGCATGGACGTTGGTGAAGAGACTCGACCAAGAGTGGGAGGGGTGGAAATGAGATACTTGAGAAGTGTGTGCGGAGTTACATGTAGGGATAGACAGACGAATAAGGAAGTATGAGAGAGGTGTGGTGTGGATGTAGATGTGCTGGAAAGTGTGAAGAGGAACACCTTGAGATGGTTCGGCCATATGGAACGTATGGGAAGTGAGAGAATGACTAAGAGGGTGTACGAGAGCGAGGTGGAAGGACAGAGAGGGAGGGATAAACCGAGAGAGAAGTGGAAGGATGGAGTGAAGAAGTATATGAGTGAAGGCAGTGTTGGTTGGGAGGAGGGGCGTCGACTGATTGGGGACAGAAGTGATTGGGGACCTTTCGTTCGTGGCCACCCCTTTGAGGATCACAGCGTCAGACAATAGATAGATTGTTACCGGTACTGAAGGGGTTGAAGGTCCATCCTACTTGATAGCAGTTTGTTCCATGGATTTTTTTAGTTTTCATATATCACTCCTATTATATAAACTTTTCTGTATTTATTTAGGCCACAATAAAAGTTTTAAATTACAAGTGTTTAATCTATCCTTCTGATTATGTTATAAGTATACAAAATATGTATTTAATATGTATTTAATCATATCTAGTTTATATAGTGTACTTTATTTCAATATATTTGCAATTTTTCTCTGAATTTCTCTTTAATCCCTGTCCTCTAATCTACCCATCTACTTTTCATCTACAAGTCTGCTCATCCACTCAAGAGTAATATTTTCGCACACAATGTATTTCTCTATTTCAGGGAAATTGTAAATGGACGTATTGAACAAGAAACGACTCCGGATGAAGTGACAGCAAAATCCGCTATGGGATTCGTGTTTTTTTCTCTTTTTCAAGATCTGCCGATTTAGTTACTAATCTAGAACCTTTATCATAACTTAACCCCTAAGCTTCAGGTGACTTACTATTGTGTCAATACGCTTGTGTGCCTAATCCTGGGTGACTTGTATATGTGTCCGTATATTTGGTGCCCTGCAATCAAATTTTATGTTGGCCCCATTGCTAATGATGAACTTAGTGATAGAGTTTACTCCATCCACAGCCCCTCCTGCACCCTCTCCCTACTTCCCTCTATCATCTACCCCACCCACAAGCTCCCCCATCCATCTCTACCATCTCCAATTGGGGCGGAAAAAACCTTGTTACCTATAATGCTTCCAAAACCCAATTGCTCCATCTATCTACCCGCCGTGAACTCCCAACAGGCTTTCCCTTATTCTTCAATAATACAAAAATCAACCCTTCATCTTCTCTCAGTATTCTTGGTGTTTCTTTTTCTTCTGCTCTCTCTTCGAAAGACCATATTACCAGTCGTGCTAAGACGGCCTCCCATATGCAGGGTGTGCTCAACCGCCTCAAGGTGTTCTTTACCCCTGCTCAGCTTCTTGCTCTGTACAGGGGCACAGTGTGTCCTTGTATTGAGTATTGTTCACATGTGTGGGGAGGATCCTCTCACACAGCACTTCTAGACAAAGTAGAAAGGAAAGCCTTTCATATCATTAACTCCAGTCCACTCACCGACTCTGCAATCTCTCTCTCTTCGCCGCAATGTTGCATATCTCTCGCTCTTCTATCACTACTACAATAATCAGTGTTCCTCAGAGCTCTCTCAGTGCATACCACCTCCTCTACATAGGGTACGTAGAACCCGTCTTGCAACGCAATCCCACCCCTACTCTGTACAACTCTCTAACTCAAGAGTGAAACATTACTCCCAATCATTCTTCTATTCAACAGCTGAGCTCTGGAACTCGCTCCCTGAATCCATCTTTCCCTCATCCTATGATTTAAAATGTTTCAAACTCTGTGTGTCCAGACATTTTGGCTCGAACGTTCCATGATTTTGGCCCAGTCACTCTTTTAACTCTGGGGGAGGCACTCGTCACAGGCAGTTTTGCCTTTTGTTTCCCTCATCCACATAAAAAAAATAAAAAATAATACACAAGATAGGAGATCAATGATTTTACTCTTGGATGGTGCAGGTACAAACGAATGGCTGAACATGCCGGTACTTGCCTGGTAGCCTAAGGGGAGGTATTTTGGGGTGTAGCCGCTGCGGGAAGATCGTATACAGTATATGTAGGATTACATTTATGGTGTGGTGATGGGCTGGTCTATCAGAGTGAGAGTTGAACGTTCTCTGCCATACCCATAGCTTACTCTGACTGTTCCTTTTACTTATATATTTTCTAGATCTCAAGTGGCAGCATCTCTTTCGTGGATTGACCTTTCTACTGCCTACCTAGAGGTTGGCAGACTGGGAGCCAAAACGTCAAATTTTTCTTTGCCCCTCAACTTTCCCTTCATAATTATTAAGGGGAACAGGGCCTTGGGTGGGGCTTCGGTGTCCCGGGCATTTCCGCTCCCTCCTCAGTGCCTTGCCTGGGAGCGGCTTCTGTCACATGGGCATTCTTAGTGGTAAAGCAGATAGGGTTCTGTGGGGGCGCTTGGTTATGGCCTTGGCCTTGCTCGGGACCTTGTGGCTGTTCGGTCAGACAGCCTGGGGAACAACAACAACAACATTCATGGTTGGAACTGCATACAAATGAACAAAGAACTATTAGCTTGTTTTAATAAGTAACAAATACGAAGTACCCATAATCAGATACATTAGGCCTATACATTAACATACTGTATATTGTGTCAGAAGCATGAATGAATACTGCTATCACAGCTGAATGAATACTGCTATCACAGCTGAATGGTTGGGGTTTCTGGCTATGAATCTATCTATTGCCAGACACCAGGACTCCCGAAGGTGTGGCCACGAATTAATTGCCCCATGCACCTCTGTACCCTTTCAGCCAACCCCCCCACCCCCCTCCTAACCAATACTGCTTTCACTCATATACCTCTCAACTCCATCCTTCCACCTCACTCTCGGTCTGCCTCTCCCTCTCTGTCCTTCTACCTCAATCCCGTACACTCTCGTAGTCATTCTCTCTCTTCCCATACGTTCCCCATGGCCGAACCACCTCCAGGTGTTCCTGTTCACACTTTCCAGCACATCTGCCGGAACAGAATAATATTATTATATCAGCGTGGGAACAACAATCTCACCTGGCTGGCTTTAAAACATGGTTACCAATCAAGTCTGCTAGATAGTAAATAAAAGCTGATAATCGCTAAAGTAATGCCTCAATCACTTGAATATCACTGTAAAATGGCTCAAATCTCCAGAATATCGCTAGAAATTTCTTGCCGCTAGATGTAAACATTTGCTACTAGATCGAAGTATAGTAACTACCTCCAGATCAAGCCGGAAAGTAGCTAATTTGGCAACACTACTGGCGTATCTATAATGGGTAATATAGTATTGAGGAACTGGAGTGCTAACAACGGCGAGGGTATACTGTGCTAAACTGTGGGTTATTTTTTATTATCCCTTCAATACAACCTGTAGAACGCTGTAGGTTGAAGGGGTGTGGAATTGAGTGTAACCGAGTGTTTTTCAATTATTTATTCACTCTTCAGTACATGTCATGACACACAAGGAAACCTTATTGCTAAAGAGGTGTGTTATTTGTAAGTAGTGTCTGCATATGTGCGCGTATAATGGTATGTGTGCGTTTGTAATTTTAGTTTTTAGTTTTACCTTCTGTATTTAAAAGAGACAAAAGGCAGGCTGCCTGTAACGAATGTCTCCTCCAAAGCCAAAGGAGTGACAAAGAGCCACATTCAAGGAAGTTGGGGTCAAAATGCCTGGACACACGAAGTTTAAAGTAGTCCAAGTCATAGGATGAAGGAAATATTGATTGATGGAGAGAGTTCTAGTGTTCATTTGTTGAGTAGAAGAAAGACTGAGAAAATTGCTAATTCTTGGATTGGAGAGTTGGACAGAATAGGAGTGGGACTGTGCTGACAAGTGGGTGCCTCACACTCGCCGTAAGAGAAAACCACCGATTGTTGTAATAGCAATAAAAGAGTAGCATGATTAAAAACATTAAATAAATACAAGAAAGTAACTAACCACGAATTCAAGATCATGCCTCAACGCGGCCATTTCTGTCAACATCAACAAAGGCTGAACGTTCATAACAAAATCCGTATAACCAGTGTTCCACCGCGAGATATAACACATAAAATCCTCTGCAGGTAGCCATGTGGGTGGTGTTAATGATGTACAGGTTAATAATGGTGACATTTTGTAAGATATGGTGTAATGGAAGGTGTTATGAGTGGAGGAAGCACGAGGAGGATGACAGCTTCGGGTTTTATTCTGTCAACTTTATTTAATTTCCTGCACTTTATTATTAATAGTTTTGTTATGCCAGGATTTTTCCCGGTTTGTATTGGTATCTGGTAGATTCTACTTAACTAGAGAAGTCAAACTCATACAACACATGCACAGAAGGAGTAAAGGGTAAAATATAACAATGCGTACATCTTGTAAACAACTTTAAATAATAATTCACCAGGTAGAACAATAGTTCGTATTTATGCTAGAACAATGGTTATACAGTAAACCCTCGCTATCTCGGACTAATTGGGGGGAGACCCAGTCCGAGATGACCGAAAATCCGAGATGTCCGGAGTCCGACTTGTGTCCGACCTAACAGAGGATAAAATCCGACCTAACCAATGTACTGTATGTCCGAGGCAACAATGAAATCGGAGACTACGGAAAAAATCCGACCTCAAGAGAGAAGTCCGCATCAACCTAGAAAACGAAGACAACCCTATTCGAACCCTATAATCTGTAATAGAAAACACAAGTACAGTACATGTACAGTATATTTTAGTTTTACAATATGTATTGTACAGCAGGCTACATTACACTAACCCTTTCATTGCTCTTGTTTGTAGTCTTGATGTCTCCCCTCCCCTCTCCCTCCTCCCCAACGCTGCAATAATTACTGCAGCATCCCCTTTTCACCCCCCCCCCCCCTCCACCTCACTTCCCTTCTCACTGTCCTTCTCCACCTCACTGTTCTTCTCCACCTCAATGTCCTTCTCCACCTCACTGTCCAGGTCCTTCAACATCTGAAGCTTAGTTTCGAGTGATAAAGAGGTCACCTTACGCTTAGGCTTATCCTTGGGAGGCATGGCGAACTTGATAAATGCACGCATCTATGTGTAACACAACAGAGTTTGGTGCGGACTGACGCTCCTTGCTCCGACGCTTGGACCCCGGATGTAGATGGCGTCGGACGTCCCTTTTGTTTGTCGGATATTCACCCTTATTGTCCGGTGACGTGAGCGCGTCATCCGAAACATCATCCGTCTGTCGGACACTGTCGTAACGATGACGGAAATGTCCAAAATACGGAAGTACGTGTCCAGGAGGCCGTCACTGATCCGGCTAGTACGGGTTTCCGACAATTAGAGGTCCGAGATAGCGAGGGTTTACTTACATAGCCTATATGGGCCGAGCGCGGACGAGGATCCACGAGGGAACTAGGAATATACTAGTCTCTCTCTCTATAATAAGCACCTAAATTCACTGGTGTACGATATACTTTATATTTAGACCCTTTGATACTTTATCTCATCTCTGGGATTAATTATGAGAGATAACTTAAGGTCATCGGCGTATTTTAGGTTTATCACTTTTATCCTAAATAATGGGAAATACAAGACACTTAGTCACACTGGTGGAAAATAAACAGAGTCCAATGAGTGACTAATTTTACCAAGTATTTCACCTGGGTCGAACTGGTGTATGAGTTAGAGAGATTTTCAGTAACACTCGTAATCTAGCACTTTGAAGGCTGGAGTGATGAACACGGTCTTGGGAGAGATGAGAGGGGTGAAGTCCGGTCGTCTAGTTTCCGTCGAGCCACTTAGGTGGTCTTGCCGTGTGGATGACGTGGTTTTGGGATACAGATGAATTAGTTGGTTTTGGGTCTTAACCCCTGTCCAACGGGGATGTTTGTAACTTCTACTACCTGGCAGGCGGGCATATTTACCCTAAAAGAGCTTCATTCCATGCTCTTTTTCATGCATAAACAAGAGCCAGAGCGTAATACAATTAAGTATCCATGAAAGGGCGATAATAAGAGCTTTTCAATGACACCTAAATCATCCTTGTACAACCATGGGTTATCCTGTAGCGATCGTGTAACACGAGGAGAAAAACCCTAAACTACGATAATTTCCCAAGTTTTTTCCTGGTCTTGTGAGGCCGTGGGTGTGGAATGGTGCAGATGTAGTGTCAGTTACGGCACTGGGTCCGTGCCGAGCGGTCAGAGCCCGCCTATCGTCCTCTCAACGCGTGGACTCTCTCTCAGAGCCGATAATGTGCTCAACATCCCTTGCGACATATGTCGGGCACCGCAGGGGTGGCCATGATTGTCTCACTCGAAATATGTCGGGCCCCGCGGCTTGAGTGTTAAATGATGGCTCCTTAATGTCATGATATAGGGTACTTTCATCGGACTAACGCGAGCAGGAGCGAGGACATGTCCTGGGCTACTATTGCTCGTCTATCCTGACCGTTATGCTAATCGGTGATGAAGTTCCGTTTTGGTACTCTTGACTTAGGGTCTTTAATACAGCGTCTCTAGTGTCATGACACAGCGACAAGGTATCGGGCTAACGTGAGGAGATAGTAAGATCATGAACTTACCGATTTCACTCGATCTGCCACTGACCGTTATAAGAGGTTCAAAGAACTCAGGTTCGGGGTTTAGACCTTTTTACTGCATATGTCCTTGACCATGGTGTTGGACAGATACAGTATGGACTTCTGTCTGTAGAGTTCCTTTATTTAGACAGTGTCTCACGAAGCCCGAACTATGAGAAGGACCTTTTCCATGGCAAGGATCTTTCTATAGTTTTAGAGTGAGGTTTTGGCAAAAGAAGTAAGGTGGGGACAGGTCCTTGCGGTTATGCTTCTAATACCAAAGGTGCAGTCTATTAGAGATTTTAATATTTAGCACTATACCATGGCATGTCTATCTATCTATCTATCTATATGCTCAGGCCCAATCCCCACTTTTCCTATTTTTTATTTTTATTATCCTCTATTTTATTTTATTTTATTTATTTTTTTTCTTGGGGTGGCCGACTCAAGACAGAGCAAGAACAGGAGAACAGGAAAACACAAAACACAAGACAAAACAACGAACAAACGCAGACAAAACACAAAATTCACACACATCTAGGTCACCCAGGAGAATACCCAGAGACCAGAGGTCTCAGAGAGACCAAGGTCGCTCCAGGACTCGCCCGGCTCCCGACCACCCGGAGAGACTCCGATCTCGGCAGGCAGACATCCAGCGGAGCCAAAGCCACAAGCCCGCCCACCAAACTTCCAGGCGCACCCTTCATATTAATCGTCTCCCCGGGCCAGGCGCCTGATGGACTACTATCTAGTCCAACTTGCGCCCGACCCCTTCCCCCAAATGACCACGTGCTCACTCAACTATTCACAAGCATTCTCCATTCATTCCTGTTTATTACCACTTCCTTTGCCTGATCTATAGTCATTCCTCTATCATCCAAAGCTTGTCTTACACAGTCTCTCCATCTCAATGGGGGTCTTCCTGCCCTTCTATCTCCCCTTGTATCCGACTCATATATTCTCTTTGTAAGCCTTTCATCTCCCGTTCGTTCAACATGACCATACCAGCTCAGCATCCTTCTGTCCTCTCTGGCTGACAAATGTTCCTGCTGCCCCACTCACCTACGTATCTCTTCATTCCTCAATCCGTCTCTACAGGTAACTCCACACATACTCCTCAAGCAGCTCATCTCCATCACATCCAGCTTTCTTCTCTCCTTTTTCTTCAGAGCCCATGTCTCAGCCCCATACATCACTGTTGGCACAACAATTCCTTGATACATTGCACTTTTTACTTTCATTCCGAGATTTCTCGTCTTCCACATACTTCCCATTGCTCCGAAAACCTTCCTTCCTTCACATTCCTTAATAAGGAAAAGGACTCTTCAGACCTTGAAAGATGTTCACCATGGCTTCAATCTTGCTTGAATGGGAGGTTTTATTTTATGACTTGATAGCTTACATGTAAGTAAATCACGCCCTAGAATTGCTTGCTTTACCTTGGTTTTCGTCAGGGTAGTGACGACTTCAGCTGCTATATCCCAGGTCAAGTGTGCGGAGGTCAGAAGGTCATAAGTACAGGGGGGCATATTTTGGTGGAATTAGGTAGATCCCCTGGAAGTTTGCAGGCAGGTGAGTAGGCCTCTGCGTGGAAGAACGGCGCAACTGCTCCTTTGTGGTGTGCCTGTGTTGGTCCTTGTGCTTCTGACTTTACACTATCTTTTTCTTAGTAGCCTCGTGGTTATTGCTGGGTACTGGAATTGTCTTGCCTGGCGTGGTTGGTATAGAAGGATTTATTGTGGCAATCCAGGCGTCTCGTATGGTGTGGTGTAGTGGTGTAAAGGTAGATTCTAGGCAGCCATGTGTTGATGGTTTTGCTGTGGTATTGATGGCCTTCCACGGTTTAGATGCCGCGTTTGGTTTCCGTGGTGGAGGTGAGTTTTCCTTCTCTGCATTTGCCTTCTGTTCCTTGTTCTTGTTGTCGCCTTTGTCTGTTGCGTGATTGTTGAGTGTGGGTATTATCTTGGGCTCTTCGTTCTTCTTATCTTTCCATCTCCTTCCTTCGTCTTTGTTAGTTTTAGTTTATTCTCTCCTTCGTTGATCTCGCTTAATTTTTCCTGGTGTGTTTGTCTTCCTGGTTCGGTTATTTGAGTCTCCCCTCCTTCTGTTCCTTTCCTTTTTCCTTGTCGAACTGGTATGGTGGTGATTACTAATTCGGGTATTTTAATTTTGTTGTTAATTCGGTAAACCAGACCTGTAGCAGTAACAGCTTTTTAAATATAGATATAGATATTTTTTTCAGATATAGTGCTGTATTATTGTGATTTGGAACAGAATGAGTATATACCCATTATCCAACAATCTAAACACAGAGCCACCACTAGTGGGGAGGGCTACGAAGATCAGGGAAAGTGTTGGGTTAAAGACGATAAACAGGCAGTAATAATCTAGGCAATATAGAACACTTACCTCCTTCATTATTCGATATTGTCAATATATACATACTAATATAACCTATGTAGAATGTAAATATGTTTGGAACAGTGTGTGAAAAACGGAATCTGAAGGTAAATGCGGGGAAGAGCAAGGTTATGGTCTTTGAAAGGAGTGCAGCCACAGAGTGTGAGGCGAGGTTGAACGGTCAGGTTATGGAGAATATCAGCTCATTTAAGTTTTTGAACAGTGTGTTGATTAATGATGAGAGTGTGGATGAAGAAGTTCGGGAGAGGGTGCAACAGGGGAAGAGAGTTGTAGGAACACTGAAAGCAGTAACAAGAAATAGGGTGGTCAGCATGGAAGTAAAGAAGTCCTTGCATGACAGTGTGGTAATCCCGACATTGACTTATGGGAGCGAAACATGGACGTTGGTGAAGAGACTCAAACCAAGAGTGAGAGGGGTGGAAATTAGTTACATGAGAAGTGCATGCAGAGTTACATGGAGGGATAGACAGACGAATGAGGAAGTACGAGAAACGTATAGGAACAAATAGGAAGCGAGAGAATAACTAAGAGAGTGTACGAGAGTGAGGTGGAAGGACAGAGAGGGAGAGGTAAACCGAGTGAGAAGGATGGAGTTAGGAAGTTTATGAGTGAAGGCGGTGCTGGATGGGAGGAGGGGCGTCGACTGACTGAGGTGCATGGGGCCGTTTCATACGTGGCCACCCCTTCGGGGATCATGGCGTCCGGCAATAGATAGATAGATTAATAGAATAATTATTAAGAGTTATTGCTGAAATTAACTACTATCAACAGTTGTGGATAAACAATAAGTAATTACATAAAATATACAATAATGCAGATATAAACTACTTTGATACAACAAATCGGGTAATATGGTGAGTTCTACTAACAGGCAGAGTATGAGATTTAAAATATTTCTACAATCAAACAAGGCAATATATACGAATGTTACACCATGACAGGTATATTTATACACAAAAGAATAATGTATGTATGTATATACTCAGGCACATACCCCATAGCGGGGGGGGGGGGGGGGGGGGGCCGACTCGAGACAGAGCCAGAAGAGGGACAGCACAACACAACACAAAAACAACACAAAACAAATCACACATATCTAGGTCGCCCACAAGAAGACCCAGGGACCAAGGTCTCTTTTGGAGTCCCAAGCTGAGATACCCAAGTCCCAGACCTCCCGGAGAGGTCCGATCTCAGCAGTCCGACACACAGCGGATCTTACCACCACAATGCATGACCACCTTACTTTCAGGCATGACCCTTCACAACATAGACCGGATCCCCGGGCCAGGCGCCTGACGGACTATTATCTAGTCCAACTGGCGCCCGACTTGCTCTCCCTACGGCCTCGTTATCATTCATCTATTCACAAGCATTCTCCATTCATTCCTATTCATTACCACTTCTCTTGCCTGTTCTTCAGTCATCTCTCTACCTTCCAACGTTTGTATTACACTATATTTCTATCTCAACAAAGATTTTCCTCTCCCTCTACCTCCCCTTGCTTTGGACTCGTATATTCTCTTGGTAAGCCTTCCATCTCCCATTCGTTCAACATGTCCATACCAGCATAGCACCCTTGTATCCACTCTGGCTGATAGGGGTTTCTGTTGTCCCACTCTCCTACGTACCTCTTCATTCCTCAATCTGTCTCTACACGTTACTCCGCACATACTCTTCAAGCAGCTCAGCTCCACCACATCCAACTTTCGTTTCTCTTGTGACTTCAATAGCCCAATACATCACTTTCATTCATTGCACTTTTAGCTTTCATTCCGGGATTTCTCACCTTCCACCTGCTTCCCATTACTCCAAAAACATTCCTTCCTTCACATACTCTGTCTTACCTCAATTTCCACACCTGTATCTCTGTTTATCACTACTCCTAGATATTTAAAACATTCCAATTGTTCCAACAATTCCCCACCCAGTCGTACATTTAGATTTACCCCATGAGGATCTCTATTACACACCATCACTTTACTTTTTTGACATGCACCCTCAGCTTCCTTCTCCCACATACCACACCAAACTTTTTCACTACTTGCACAATAATACTACAACAATCCTAGGTACAAATACAATATTGTATTCACAAAGTCAAAAGGTTTATGTTTAGTTAAGTTACAGCTGAACTGTGAAAGACGCAAGTCATAAAGTTACTGGAATCTCACTTTACTTGAGTCTAAGCTTAGGTTCAGCAAACTATAACATTAAATCAATGTTGTACGTACAAAATAGTTTTATACACTTGGCAATGGCAAACAAAAAAATTATCTAGACTAATTTTATCATAGAGACAGATATTTAGTGAAGTGAGTCTATTACTGCTCACAAGTTTATGTTTCCTCTCATATCTCTTGACAATATTTTCAATTTTTTAACTTTATCATAGAAGGATATTTATCTATCTGGGACAATCACTAAATATAAGTGTGTATGCGAGTGGGTGTTGAAGGAATGGTAAATTAGTCTTACTATCTAATCTATATTATATCGAACCAAAATGTCCGGCTAAAATATTATGAAAATTACTTAGCAGAAATACAAGGATAAGGGATGTGTAGTTTTATTTCCCAGAGGGGGAAAATTACTAGGAGGCAAGAAGGGTCTCTCAGTTAGAGACGAATTAAAGAGTTATTTATATTTTAGTTATTTCCCTGGCGTCGGAGGGTGAGTTAATTCATTATTAAATATTTCTACTTGACTTATTTCTTGGTGTTTCCTCTCGTTTCTGGCTGGAGTTGAATTTTCGCTTGCAGGGGCTTCCTGTCTTCTTGACGTATTGTACAGCTTGGAGGCTAGGTATCGGACCACTAGCCATTTCTTTCTCCTGGTGGTGTTGTTCAGCTTGGAGGCTAGGTATCGGACCACTAGCCATTTCTTTCTCCTGGTGGTGTTGTTCAGCTTGGGGGCTAGGTAACAAACCACTAGCAGCGCCTGGTATTGGCTCACATGCAAGATGTTGCTGACCAGGAGAATGAGCTTAGAATCTCAAATGTTTCCTGTCCTTAACACTTGCTGGTGTCACACCAAGCAGTTCTGTCTTAGGACAGAATGGCTAGTTTCGTACGTAGTTAGCTGACCAAAACACTTCAGAAAGAGGGAAGCCTGTCTTGTCTTTGAATCAAGAACCCAGTCTCGAACTTGGGAGATATCCTGTCTTTAGACCAAGATCTGCTAGTCTTGTACCTAGCCGGCTTATCCTGGTAAACTTGGCTGGAATAGTCTCTCCTCCTTCTGGTGAGTCCTGGTCCTTTCTCGTGAGTGCTAAAAGAGCATGGTGGATTGGTGTTTGTGTTTTTGGGCCCACTGACGACAAACCGGGAAATGGTCTGGTCACGTGGCGGCACCTGCTGGATGAAAGGTGCGCTGGTCCTCTAGTCCTGGTGTCCTTCTGGCACGGTGTTGTTTGTGGTTCTGATGCTGTTATTTTTATCGTGGGCATAACATAAACATTGGATACATTGAATGTGTGTGAGTGAGGTGGAGTGCAGTTTTGAATACACATCTAGTTGGATGATATATAATGATCACTCTCACCACCACTCTCACTGGAATTAGAAGTTTCATCAACAGAAGACTGGTTCCTAGATGCATCTTGCAGCATCCTATCATCGCGGTGGCTAGTATGTGACTGATGGTGGTGGTGGTGGTTGTGGCCTGGTGTGGTGGTGGAGGAGTGTGGTGGTGGTGATAGTAGAGGCAGGTGGGACCCAGGATCACTAGGTAGACCAGGCAGACCCACAGTACCTGACTTGCTCCTTAGGGAACGGATCTCTTGTCTGTTTGGGAGAAGAGCAACACTTTGATATATTCAATGTGAGAGAGAAAAGTTTTGGGAAATAATGCATAACTGACATATGACATAGACAATTAAACTGATAGGATGAAATACAGTACTGTGTTTTGTCTATGTGAAAGGAGAAAAGGCAATACTGCCTATAGTTAGTATCCCTTCAGTTTGAAATAGTGATAGAGCCAAATTCAAATTACGTTATACATACAAACAGACAATTTGAAAGACCAAGTGTTCCACACAAAGTGCGGTTCCAGTCTCATGTCATAATGTCAGCATTCCAGGCAGCCCTGTTTAGAACTGTCTCACTTGTCAGGTTATTTTATTCATGATCAGACCGTAAGGTCTGATCCCACGTCTTTCTTGGTCTGCTCCTTGGTGCAGCTCCATCCATGTTCATGGACTTTCATCTTTTCACCTAACTTAGTTCGTCAATCCTCTCCACATATTCAAACCATTCAAGCCTTCTAGTACACATCTCATCACTGATACTCTTGATACCTAACCTTCTCAGCTCTTAACTAGATATCCTATCTTGCAGTTTGGCACCACACATTCATCTCACCATTCTTATCTCGTTGCGTTCCATTCGGTTGATATTATCCACTTTGACAGACCACCTTTCTGAAGCATAACTCATTGTGATTCAAACGCATGAAGCGTACACCATATTCGTCAAAGGGAGAGGGCGTATTCTCATGGTAAGAAGTACAAAGGGTATACAGGAGTACAAAGGAAGTCAAGCGACAATAGGTTTAGCGACCCTTCGAGGTTACTTGCCCTCTAATCACTGCTGTTCAAAATGTCCAACACTGGTTTAGAGTGGGTAAGGGACAATTGGAATGGGAAGTACTGTCCTATGACTAATGTCCTTGGCAGGGTTAGATGTTAGTAGCGGACAATTTGGGTTAATAACATAACACAGCTGTAAGTGTATCTGTTCATGGATCTGAGGAAAAGTGAGTAACATGTTAATTACTTATTTATACATGTAGTGATCATTGATGTATCTGAGAACAAATAAGAAACAAATAAAGTTATTAATTTACAAATGCAGTTAGTTGCAGGTTTAAGGCAAGGTGTTTGTTTAGGCAATGCTTAAGGGAATCATTCACCATCTCCAGTGCCTCATTGCCAAAGTTAACCCGCTCGAGCTGGTCATTGAACAGAAGCTCACTTTTGCATATTATGTATACACATTTCTCAATTACGGACTTCTTCCTCGGTAGAGGTCCCTTTATTCTAGTGCAGCGCTTCTTCCCATGATGTACCCGTGATATTACACAGAAATGCACTAATATTGTAGGTGGCTGATGGATAGGATGTATGCTGAATTTGATTTGATGTATCTTAAATACATTCAGACTGTATGTTAGCAAAACATTTGGCTAAATATTGATTATTACAGCTGCAACTTCCTTATAGCCTGAAACTCGCGAATGATCCAATTACCTGAGTGAGGTGATGGTAATGTCTTGAGTTGACAGTGTTGCTTTAAGTTGTTCCAGCTCTTGAGTACCACCCACACACCGTCCAGTCCCGGTCTCCTGTAACACACGTAAGACAAGGTTATATAATGTGTTAGGTTATGGGTTCATGGTCCTGTCTGTGTGTGTGTGTGTATGTGTTTTTACCTACAGGTAATTATATTTACCTAATAGAAATTTGACAGGAGTGAGCCTAAGCTCGTGGTGGCCCGTCTTCCAAACTCATATTATCATATTTTACTTTGAATTGGCTTATGCTCTTGGCACACACTACCTTTTCTAGGAGTGAATTCCACCTTCCTATACTCCTACAAGGAAAGGCAAATTTCCTCACATTCTTCATGCAAGGCTTAACCGCTAGTATACATGTATGACTTCTTGTTCTTTCTTTTGATGGTATGATGAAGTCTTCCCTGTCAATCCAGCCAATCTTGTTCACACATTTATACAGTTAGCCACATAAGTTATGCTCCTCGTTGTGATCTTATGTATGAAAGTAAACTAGTGTGCATGAATTGCGAGAAACTACACTCGTAGTTCAATCGTGTACATTATATGTCCAGGTATAAGATCACAGAGAGGAACAGAACCTATGTGGCCAACTGTACATCATGGCCATATCTACGCGTTCCATTCTATCTTGCCATCTTTTCCAGTCGTTCCTCATTGCTTCACCCTCTCATTTCTGGAACTAATCTGTAATTAGTTGGTTGCTGCTCTTTGAACTGTTTCCAGTTTATGTTTGTGCTTTGTCAAATAGATACAACTATTGTATATACTAATGTGAGTTTTATTACGTTTCTTCATCATAATTATATACACCTATGAACGAAAAAGCAACCCAAACATTGGCTAACAGTCCATAAGCACTTCTCACTTTCACTTTATTTGATCTTCAGGTGAAAGTCTGGGATTTATTTTTTCCCACACATATTTTTCTTTCTTTGAAATGTTAAGTTTTTTTTTTACCCATTATATCTTCCAAGCGGCCTTCTTTTACTCCACCCATCTCCATGACATGACACTTCTCTGCAATACAACCCATTTGCCAAATGTTACTCCATTCGAGAAGATATAATTATGATATCCTGCTGCAGAGCCACACAAGAATCATGATATATTACTTGCCCCAGTAACTTTGCATCATCAGCAAACAGGTAAATATACCTTTCCAAGCTTATGTTACTTGGCATATCATTAATATATAGCAGGAACATGATTGGTGCTAAAACAGCGCCCTGCGGTACCCCACTAGTAACATCTTTCCAACTCGAAGATTGTCCTCTGACTATATTGTTCTCATATGTGTTCCAACGAGAAAATCCTTCATCCACTTGAGAAGTGATCCTCTAATTCCGCCTTTCATTTCCAGCTTCCATAACACTCGTTGATGTGGAACACGATCAAAGGTCTTTTTATATCCAAATACACTGTAGATGCAATCCACTCAGCCCTCTCTCTAGTAGGCCTACACTGTTTCAGTAAGTCTATCATAGAAACTAAATAAATTAGCCACACATGACCTACCTAATCTAAATCACAATTGCTTACTAGATAGTAAGCTATTTTTGTCCAAGTGTCCCATCTGTGTGTGTGTGTGTGTGTGTGTGTGTGTGTGTGTGTGTGTGTGTGTGTGTGTGTGTGTGTGTGTGTGTGTGTGTGTCCATCTACAGTATCCTGTAGCATAAGTACAAATATAATGTAATAATTCCAAGTTTATTCTCGTACTGTACAGTCATGGTCTTCACGTTATATTTTTTTTTTTTCCCCTTTTTTTTTTTTTTTTTTTTTTTGCTGTGAGTTATGTGCATGAAGGAGTCAAAAGTTAAAGCTGCCTGTAACAAGTGATCCGGCCCAACCCCTCTGACCCTTCTTTGTCAATTTTAAGACCTTACATGCCATTCAGGTGTCTATATTTTCCTGACAACCGATAGCGAGCCTGCAATTGAAGAGGAACCGGACTTTGGACAGCGCATTTTTCCACCGAAAAATTAACAAATTTGTCTCTAACGGGGTCTTGGGGCTAATTTTTTAAGCTTGATGGAGGTCTAGGGAGTAAATTTAACCCTCAATTTGCGGCGATCGTCATAATTATGACGGGAGAGAGAAAATTGCCATATACGTCATATGACTGGTGCCATTTTGACGCTATTATGAACGCTGAGAAAGAGACCGGGCATCGGAGGGTGCATAGGCGAGCTCCAACCGCTCTCCACGGCCGTGCGGCGTACACTGAAGCCCCACACACGGCTCTCTCACACACCAAAAACAGCCAACTTGCCACTATTTTACCGATCTTGCCCTTCGGTTGCACGATCGTTGCAAGATAACCAGATGTCGCACAAGTATGATTTTGGTGTCATTGGAAAGGTCTATCATCGTGCTTTCACAGATAAATAATTGTATTACGCTCTGGCTCTTCCTTATGCATGATAAAGAGCATGGAATGAAGGTAATTTTCGGCAAATATAGCCACTAGGCTATAATAATAATAATAATAATAATAATAATAATAATAATAATAATAATAATAATAACAATAATAATAATAAAAATAATAATAAAAATAATAACAATAATAATAACAATCCCCTTCACTCTTTGACTCCCACAGACCCTTCCAAACCTGCATTAAATCGTCTAATGTGGCCAATATAGAATGCAAATTAATAGTTCAGTAAGTTTTAAGGGGGATGGGTTTGCTTTTTAGTCAATTTTACCATGATTTTGTTATATCCCTCCCTAGACCTCATTCAAACTTAATAAAAACATCCCCAAGATCCCACATCTAGATATATTTGTACATTTTTCGGTAGTCTCTCTTTAGTTACAGGCTCGCTATTACTTGCCAGGAAAACATCGACAGCTAAATTACATGAAAAGTCTTGATATTGACAAATAAATGCGGCGAAAGGTCTTGAAAATCGTCAAGCTAATGCCAAACGTCTTCAAATCTGAAAACTAATTGGGCTAAGCATGAGGGAGAAGGGGGTCCAGAAAAGACTACGGCGTTGTGTGATCCCACCTGTACTTGTGTGTGAGAGAGATGGTACAACAGATGGTCCTGCTCCTGCCGCAGGGATAGTACATGGGCCGCCAGTGCTGTCTCTTCTCTCTGTAGAGCTCGGAGCTCCCGGGTCTGGCTCTTCACCTCTCCCTATAAACAGCTTCTTGGTTACAAACTATAAACCATATATTAATCTTAACCATAGACTACAGTAGATCTGGACTGGACACGAAAATTGAACTTTGCAGGGACCCAAAATCGGAAAACGAACCCCCAAGTTTGAACCTCGAAACCGCGAAAATATGATATTTTCGCGGTTTCGAGGTTCGAACTTGGGAGTTTGTTCTCCGATTGTGGGTCCCTTATTGCAAAGTTCCATTTCCATGTTAAGTCCAGATCTACTGTAGTCTATGTTTTAACATAATTATACAATAATAAATACTACCAATTATGGATTCGGCATTCGTTTGACACCCTGCACAACAGTTTCATGCCTAGTTAACCCTTTCAGGGTACGATGACGCAATTAATCTATGTTTCAATCGATGCTATCTTCATGTTCAGGCAGCTGCAGGAAAGCAATCTACTTAAAAATAGGGATCTTTATTTTGTGTTTATAGATCTGGAGAAGGCCATTGATAGGGTTCCCAGAGAAGTTGTGCAGTGGGATATGAGAAAACTTGGCATAGAGAAGTGGCTGGTACGTGTGTTTATGTAGATGTACGAGGCCTCACGAACAGCAGTGAAGATGAAAGGTGTACCGAGTGAGGAGTTTACAGTTTGCGTCAGAGTCCACCAGGGTTCTGTGTTAAGCCCTCTCCTTTTTGTTATGGTTCTGGAGGCACTATCTGGTGACTTCAGAGCGGAGTTCCCCTGGGAATTGCTATACGCAGATGACCTATTACTTATATAGCAAGTGTTTATCATTATTGTATTTTTTGTTTTAAATATATTATACTCACACATTGTAAAATATAAGCTTAGCATTTTCATATCTATATTTCTCATGGTCATCCATTAAATTGTAAAATGTGTATTTTCAGCTCATCAGGCTGTCATTCTTTAATACACCGTTTATTATTATTATTATTATTATTATTTATGGCAGAAAGTGTGCGGGGTGCCGAGGCCAAGTTCTGAAGGTGGAGAGAGGGCATGGCAAGTAAAGGATTAAGAGTTATAAATAAAACCAAGGTTTTACACCATAGATTAAGGCTTCGAAAGGTAGAAGAAAGTGGTGCATACCCATGCGCAATAAAGTGGTGGACGCGAACTCAATACAGTGTAGCGGCTGCCGCTGCTTTGTATATCACAAGAAGAAGCGCTGCACTAAAATAAAGACACCTCTACCAAAGGAAGAAGTCCGAAATTGAGAAATTTGTATGCATAGTATGCAAAGCTTGTGTGCAATGACTGGCTCGAGTGTTAACTTTGGCAATGAGGCACTGGAGTAGATTTGGAACTGCACTTCGTGTGGAGCACTCTGTCTTTAAATTTGTGTATGATTATATTACTAGCTATAATTAGAAGAACCTCTCTCTCTGTATGGGGCTCGGAGCTCCCGAGTCTGACTCTTCACCTCTCCCTGCAAACAGATTATCGGTCACAGAACAGTTTTATGTCGAGTTAAGGGGAGATTTCTCAAGGGTTTATTTTTCTGGACCACCTTCTTCCTCATGATTAGCCCCATTAGTTTTTATGCTTTAAGATGTTCTTCCCATTAGCTTGGTGATTTTAAGACCTTTCGTGCCATTCAGGTGTCGATTATTTCCTGGTGTACGATAGCGAGCCTGTAATTTAGTAAGAACCGGCCTTTGGCCGGAAAATGTTTCTTCCGAAAAATGTACACATTCATCTCGAAGAGAGATGTTTTACAGCTTGGAGTTCTAGGGAGCAAACTAAAAATCTCCCCTTAACCCCTTCATGATATGATGACGCATTTCTCTTCTGTTTTCTAGCTATTATTGGTCGATTTTATTCAGATTAGGAAGGATGTATTGTAGCCAGAGGGTTAGTTGAGATAGTCTTTACCCTTTTCATTCCTACAGATCCTTCCTAAGCTGCATTAATCTTCTAATGATAAGGGAAGTGTGGTGGAGTGGTCTTACCACTGGACTGGTAATCCAATGGGCCCGGGTTCAAATCCCGATATGTCAATGGGAAGATATTGTTGAGATGGAATTTGTGCTGTATCTACTATCAATGCATTACCAAAAAGCCCACCGAACCGCCGAATAAATACCCTCATTGTTCCCTTATAAAATAACACTGTATGAATATTACCATATTCAAAATATGCTACAGGGGTGCAATGACTAGTGAGTTAATTGCTCAATAGGTGGCGCTCTGAGAGTGAGGGTCCGAGTCTAGGGGGTCAGACAGTAAAGCACTAGAGTGAGGCAGCTTCAGAGATGGGGCTGCTTCGAGCCGTGAGTGAGCCCCAAGTATCCTGCGAAGGCAAGATGGCTGGGGCTGGTTGCAGCTAAAAAAAAAAAAAAATTAGATAAAACAGTCAACATGCGTCACATTCCCGGTAAATCATAGCCAACCTCATAAATTTAACCGGACGAATCAACCAGTAGACCATTTCAACCAGTAACTCTCAACCAGTACCAACTTGACCAATACCGTTAGGTTAGGTTAGGTTAAGGGGAGATTTCCACTTAAGGGATTTTTTTCTTTACCCCTTTCTCTCTCATGTTTAGCCCCGTTGCTTTTGAGATTCTAAGATGTTAGCCCCTTTAATTTGTCGATTTTAAAAACTTTGGCCCAGTTTCTGTCAATTTTAAGACCTTTCGTGCCATTTAGGTGTCGATTTTTTCCTGGCGAGCGATAGCGAGCCTGTAATTTAAGAAGAACCAGCCTTCGGCCGGGACATTTTTCTACCGAAAAATGTACAAATTTATCTTGAAAGGGGGTCAAGGGGGTGTAATTTCAAGCTTGATGGAAATCTAGGAAACACACTAAAAACTTTCCCTTAAGTTTGGTTGACTGAAGGCGTGTCATAAATGGTCTACTGGTTGACTGAAGGCGTGTCATAAATGGTCTACTGGTTGACTGAAGGCGTGTCATAAATGGTCTACTGGTTGACTGAAGGCGTGTCATAAATGGTCTACTGGTTGACTGAAGGCGTGTCATAAATGGTCTACTGGTTGACTGAAGGCGTGTCATAAATGGTCTACTGGTTGACTGAAGGCGTGTCATAAATGGTCTACTGGTTGACTGAAGGCGTGTCATAAATGGTCTACTGGTTGACTGAAGGCGTGTCATAAATGGTCTACTGGTTGACTGAAGGCGTGTCATAAATGGTCTACTGGTTGACTGAAGGCGTGTCATAAATGGTCTACTGGTTGACTGAAGGCGTGTCATAAATGGTCTACTGGTTGACTGAAGGCGTGTCATAAATGGTCTACTGGTTGACTGAAGGCGTGTCATAAATGGTCTACTGGTTGACTGAAGGCGTGTCATAAATGGTCTACTGGTTGACTGAAGGCGTGTCATAAATGGTCTACTGGTTGACTGAAGGCGTGTCATAAATGGTCTACTGGTTGACTGAAGGCGTGTCATAAATGGTCTACTGGTTGACTGAAGGCGTGTCATAAATGGTCTACTGGTTGACTGAAGGCGTGTCATAAATGGTCTACTGGTTGACTGAAGGCGTGTCATAAATGGTCTACTGGTTGACTGAAGGCGTGTCATAAATGGTCTACTGGTTGACTGAAGGCGTGTCATAAATGGTCTACTGGTTGACTGAAGGCGTGTCATAAATGGTCTACTGGTTGACTGAAGGCGTGTCATAAATGGTCTACTGGTTGACTGAAGGCGTGTCATAAATGGTCTACTGGTTGACTGAAGGCGTGTCATAAATGGTCTACTGGTTGACTGAAGGCGTGTCATAAATGGTCTACTGGTTGACTGAAGGCGTGTCATAAATGGTCTACTGGTTGACTGAAGGCGTGTCATAAATGGTCTACTGGTTGACTGAAGGCGTGTCATAAATGGTCTACTGGTTGACTGAAGGCGTGTCATATCGCTGTGCCTAAACTCTGTTCTTGTTCCCGCTGATGATAAATTGAATCCCTTAGCAACTGATTTATCAATATTTAAGGTAAGGCTTCCACTTGAGGGATATTTGTCTATACCCCTTTCTCCCTCATGTTTAGCCCCGTTGCTTTTGAGATTCTAAGATGTTTTCCCCTTTAATTTGGCGATTGTAAGAACTTTGGCCCAGTTTCTGTCAATTTTAAGACCTTTCGTGCCATTTAGGTGTCGATTTTTTCCTGGCGAGCAATAGCGAGCCTGTAATTTAAGAGGAACCGGCCTTCGGCCGGGACAGTTTTCTACCGAAAAATGTACAAATATATCTTGAAGGGGGGTCTTAGGGGTATTTGTGTTAAGCTTGATGAAGGTCTAGGTAGCAAACTAAATATCTCCCGTTAATGAACAAATAGGAAACTACAGTACAATGTCTCTGCATCATACAAACACCAAGAGGTCATAATTAACAACTTATTTCGTTTCATAATCTTTGTAATAGTTGAGTAATTAAGGTGAGGATATTCGCATCAGCTGGAAGTAATTAAGGTGAGGATATTCGCAACAGCTGGAAGTAATTAAGGTGAGGATATTCGCATCAGCTGGAAGTAATTAAGGTGAGGATATTCGCATCAGCTGGAAGTAATTAAGGTGAGGATATTCGCATCAGCTGGAAGTAATTAAGGTGAGGATATTCGCAACAGCTGGAAGTAATTAAGGTGAGGATATTCGCATCAGCTGGAAGTAATTAAGGTGAGGATATTCGCAACAGCTGGAAGTAATTAAGGTGAGGATATTCGCATCAGCTGGAAGTAATTAAGGTGAGGATATTCGCAACAGCTGGAAGTAATTAAGGTGAGGATATTCGCATCAGGTGGAAGTAATTAAGGTGAGGATATTCGCAACAGCTGGAAGTAATTAAGGTGAGGATATTCGCAACAGCTGGAAGTAATTAAGGTGAGGATATTCGCAACAGCTGGAAGTAATTAAGGTGAGGATATTCGCATCAGGTGGAAGTAATTAAGGTGAGGATATTCGCATCAGCTGGAAGTAATTAAGGTGAGGATATTCGCATCAGCTGGAAGTAATTAAGGTGAGGATATTCGCAACAGCTGGAAGTAATTAAGGTGAGGATATTCGCAACAGCTGGAAGTAATTAAGGTGAGGATATTCGCATCAGGTGGAAGTAATTAAGGTGAGGATATTCGCATCAGCTGGAAGTAATTAAGGTGAGGATATTCGCATCAGGTGGAAGTAATTAAGGTGAGGATATTCGCATCAGCTGGAAGTAATTAAGGTGAGGATATTCGCATCAGGTGGAAGTAATTAAGGTGAGGATATTCGCAACAGCTGGAAGTAATTAAGGTGAGGATATTCGCAACAGCTGGAAGTAATTAAGGTGAGGATATTCGCATCAGGTGGAAGTAATTAAGGTGAGGATATTCGCATCAGCTGGAAGTAATTAAGGTGAGGATATTCGCATCAGCTGGAAGTAATTAAGGTGAGGATATTCGCATCAGCTGGAAGTAATTAAGGTGAGGATATTCGCATCAGCTGGAAGTAATTAAGGTGAGGATATTCGCATCAGCTGGAAGTAATTAAGGTGAGGATATTCGCAACAGCTGGAAGTAAATAGACTATAGTGACCTGACTGTTAACTAAGTAAGTGATTAACCCTTTCATTCCCGGGGACGTCTTTGTCATTTTTTTTCAGCTATTATTTAGACTATATTATGAAGCTTGGGAAGGACATATGGTAGCTTTTAACCCCTTCGGTACCGGGGACGTCTATTCAACTTTATTCTGGCTACTTTTAGACGATTGTATTAAGGGGAGGTTTTTAGTTTGGTCCCTAGATATCCTTCAAGCTTAAGATTACACCCCCTTGAGCCTCTTTCAAGATAAATGTTTACATTTTTCGGTAGAAAAATGTCCCGGCTGAAAGCCGGTTCCTCTTAAATTACAGGCTCGCTATCGCTCGCCAGGATAACATCGACACCTAAATGATACGAAAAGTCTTAAAATTGACAGAAGTGGGTTGAAAGTTCTTAAAATCGTCAAAATAATGGGGCAAACGTCTTAAAATTAGAAAAAACAATGGGCTAAACATGAGGGAGAAAGGAGTTAAGAAAAAAATCCCTCAAGTGGATATCTCCCCTTAAGTTTAAAAGGGCCTCCGACAATTTATAGACTTCGAACTATCTCACTTAAGGGGAGATCTCCACTTGAGAGATTTTTTTCTTGACCCCTTTCTCCCTCATGTTTATCCCCATTGATTTTGATATTATAAAACGTTTGCCCCACTAGTTTAGCGATTTTAAGAACTTTCACCCCATATTAAGACCTTTCGTGCAATTCAGGTGTCGATTTTATCCTGGCGAGCGATAGCGAGCCTGTAATTTAAGAGGAACCGGCCTTCGGCCGGGACATTTTTCTACCGAAAAAAGTACAAATTTATCTTGAAAGGGACTCAAGGGGGTGTAATTTTAAGCTTGATGGAGGTCTAGGGAACAAACTAAATACCTCCCCTTAACCATTTTACTACCACACATCCTTCTTAAACTGCGCAAAATCGTTTAAATACAGCTAGAATAAAATGAGAAAGACGTTTCCGGTACAGAAGGGGTTAATTGGTAGACGTCTTGGAATATAAAATAGTCGGTTCTATTTCATCTGACAGTAAAATCTCGAACTAGGCCAGCAAACAAGATCGGAACATGGCAATTTACCGCCAGCTGCAACAAAACATGCTATAGAGTTCTGCCTTGAGACCTGACTGTTAGCTAAGTAGGTCAGGTCAGGTGAAGGTATGGAGGGTAAAGCCTTTTACAACGGTACCTCGTATCTACTTTCCGAAGAGTGTCGAGAGGGGAGAAGGGGTGTTGGAGAGAGAGGAAGCTGTTGGAGTGGCTTTGTTATGTGTGTTATGAGAGAGTAGAAGGAGTGTTAGAGAGAGATGAAGCTGATGGAGTGGCTTTGTTATGTATGTTATGAGAGGGTAGAAGTATTTGAGAGGAAACTGTTGAAGTGGCTTTGTTATGTGTGTTATGAGAAGGTAAATGGGGTGTTGGAGAGAGAGGAAGTTTTTGAAGTGGCTTTGTTATGTGTGTTATGAGAGGGTAGAATGGGTGTTGGAGAGAGGAAGCTGTTGAAGTGGCTTTGCTATATGTGTTATGAGAGGGTAGAAGGGGTATTAGAAAGAGAGGAAGCTGTTGAAGCGACTTTGTTATGTGTGTTATTAGTCTGTATATGTCGAGTACGTAATTATAGAAACATATTTAGATATATTAGGCTATCCTAGAAAAGTGTCATATTGGTGTTTCTCCTAGTAAAGCCCCCCTCACACATTCACGACTTGAACGGCGACATGGCCCGACTTTTGTCTTGTGGTAATGTCGTAATTAAATATGCAACATCTCTTTCCATGTCTGGCAGTCTCGCGCGATGTTGTCGAGGACCGCGACATTTGAGTGTCGACACTAAAATCTTATGCTGAGTCGTGACCTGACTTTTTGTCGTTGCATGTCGTTGTAAGTACGTACTGAATTCTTTCATTACTGTGTGGCGTCTAGGTGGCGTCGCGGCATGTCGTTGGAAGTCGCGCGACATCACCACGCGAAAAAACATTACGACATGTGAGAGAAACCAGCTCCTAGTCATCACGTAGCGTCACGTAGCCAGACCGAACACCACGTACCCACACAGACTATATCCGGATATCACACCGACATTTCTTGACCCAGTGACGACATATGACTGTGTTTCACGAAATTAGTATGTGCACACACTGTACACAGTACGTACACAGAACGTACATGGCGAAACCATCCAGACAAGTGAAGAAACCAATGCACACGAGCATGAGACGCGGCAAACACTACGAAGAAGTGGCACCACTGAAACCCAGGTGTGCATCCCTCTTTTTTTATATTGGGCCGTGCCCTTGTCACAAAACCTGGACGTAATCAGCACGTACCCGGTCCGACATGTATGTGATATGTTGTAGGTATGTTGTAATGTTTTGTTGTTTCTTGTTAGTGTTGCATGCTTCGAGCTGGCATCGCCCACGTCTCTGAGTGAAGTCTCGATGCCTCGTTTTGGGTACATTCTGTCTACGGTCTCAGTTCATGCATGCTCATTCTGGGTACGAGATGGCCTCATGAGGGCCTCTTATCTTAAATTGTCATACTCCAACTCCCCAACTTTTTCGCCAAACTCTATACGTGCCATGTCGCCGTCCAAGTCGTGAATGTGTGAGGGTGCCATAATACATTACCCTTTCATTTCCGGTCACGTCTTTGTAATTTGATTTCAACAACATTTAGACCATAATATGAAGCTCGGGAAGGATAATATGATAGCTAAAAGGATTAATTGCGATTGTCTGAAGCCTTTTAATGGGTAGACGTCATTCCTAAGCAGAAACAATTCGTCTAGTAGTTACCAGAATATAATAAAACTGTAAACGATATATTGGACTAACCTGGAGGCGCGTCATGTTAGTATTATGGCGGGTAAGTTGACTGGAGACCTTGCCGGGCCACCTCAGATCTAGACTTGTGGCCATCTGTCCCGCTACGGTTCCCAGGTCAGCCTCACTACCAGACCCAAGCTTACACTCCTTGGTTACCTGGGCCAGGAACACGGGTATATAATTATGTTAGAGAGAGAGACAGAGACAGAGACAGAGACAGAGACAGAGACAGAGACAGAGACAGAGAGAGAGAGAGATAGATAAATAGATATAATATATTTACTTCATAAGAATTTTCTTATGTGTTTAGCTATGAAATGTTCTTAGTAAGTTTGCTTCACTCATATATTTAATTCACATGGGAATTCTGGTGATTGTGTGATAGCAATTGGCCTTATGTTGTTATTGGTGCATACTGCAGATAGTATATCACACCTCAATTATTCCATTTACTAGTGTATATGACAGTATATTAGATGTACCACATTTTGTAAACATGAATTACAGCCTCAAACTGGCTCCAATTCTTCCATTGTTTGGTGCATAGGACAACAAACAGTGTGGTATATAAGTATGGTACACTCGGATGTCATAGTATCATAGGACAACAAACAGTGTGGTATATAAGTATGGTACACTCGGATGTCATAGTATCATAGGACAACAAACAGTGTGGTATATAAGTATGGTACACTCGGATGTCATAGTATCATAGGACAACAAACAGTGTGGTATATAAGTATGGTACACTCGGATGTCATAGCATCATAGGACAACAAACAGTGTGGTATATAAGTATGGTACACTCGGATGTCATAGTATCATAGGACAATAAACAGTGTGGTATATAAGTATGGTACACTCGGATGTCATAGTATCATAGGACAATAAACAGTGTGGTATATAAGTATGGTACACTCGGATGTCATAGTATCATAGGACAACAAACAGTGTGGTATATAAGTATGGTACACTCGGATGTCATAGTATCATAGGACAACAAACAGTGTGGTATATAAGTATGGTACACTCGGATGTCATAGTATCATAGGACAATAAACAGTGTGGTATATAAGTATGGTACACTCGGATGTCATAGTATCATAGGACAACAAACATTGTGGTATATAAGTATGGTACACTCGGATGTCATAGTATCATAGGACAATAAACAGTGTGGTATATAAGTATGGTACACTCGGATGTCATAGTATCATAGGACAACAAACAGTGTGGTATATAAGTATGGTACACTCGGATGTCATAGTATCATAGGACAACAAACAGTGTGGTATATAAGTATGGTACACTCGGATGTCATAGCATCATAGGACAACAAACAGTGTGGTATATAAGTATGGTACACTCGGATGTCATAGTATCATAGGACAACAAACAGTGTGGTATATAAGTATGGTACACTCGGATGTCATAGCATCATAGGACAACAAACAGTGTGGTATATAAGTATGGTACACTCGGATGTCATAGTATCATAGGACAATAAACAGTGTGGTATATAAGTATGGTACACTCGGATGTCATAGTATCATAGGACAATAAACAGTGTGGTATATAAGTATGGTACACTCGGATGTCATAGTATCATAGGACAACAAACAGTGTGGTATATAAGTATGGTACACTCGGATGTCATAGTATCATAGGACAACAAACAGTGTGGTATATAAGTATGGTACACTCGGATGTCATAGTATCATAGGACAATAAACAGTGTGGTATATAAGTATGGTACACTCGGATGTCATAGTATCATAGGACAACAAACATTGTGGTATATAAGTATGGTACACTCGGATGTCATAGTATCATAGGACAATAAACAGTGTGGTATATAAGTATGGTACACTCGGATGTCATAGTATCATAGGACAACAAACAGTGTGGTATATAAGTATGGTACACTCGGATGTCATAGTATCATAGGACAACAAACAGTGTGGTATAAGTATGGTACACTCGGATGTCATAGTATCATAGGACAATAAACAGTGTGGTATATAAGTATGGTACACTCGGATGTCATAGTATCATAGGACAACAAACAGTGTGGTATATAAGTATGGTACACTCGGATGTCATAGTATCATAGGACAACAAACAGTGTGGTATATAAGTATGGTACACTCGGATGTCATAGTATCATAGGACAATAACAGTGTGGTATATAAGTATGGTACACTCGGATGTCATAGTATCATAGGACAACAAACATTGTGGTATATAAGTATGGTACACTCGGATGTCATAGTATCATAGGACAACAAACATTGTGGTATATAAGTATGGTACACTCGGATGTCATAGTATCATAGGACAATAAACAGTGTGGTATATAAGTATGGTACACTCGGATGTCATAGTATCATAGGACAACAAACAGTGTGGTATATAAGTATGGTACACTCGGATGTCATAGTATCATAGGACAACAAACAGTGTGGTATATAAGTATGGTACACTCGGATGTCATAGTATCATAGGACAACAAACAGTGTGGTATATAAGTATGGTACACTCGGATGTCATAGTATCATAGGACAATAAACAGTGTGGTATATAAATATGGTACACTCGGATGTCATAGTATCATAGGACAACAAACATTGTGGTATATAAGTATGGTACACTCGGATGTCATAGTATCATAGGACAATAAACAGTGTGGTATATAAGTATGGTACACTCGGATGTCATAGTATCATAGGACAACAAACAGTGTGGTATATAAGTATGGTACACTCGGATGTCATAGTATCATAGGACAACAAACAGTGTGGTATATAAGTATGGTACACTCGGATGTCATAGTATCATAGGACAACAAACAGTGTGGTATATAAGTATGGTACACTCGGATGTCATAGTATCATAGGACAATAAACAGTGTGGTATATAAGTATGGTACACTCGAATGTCATAGTATCTAGCCCACTCATCAGAATTCGTGGATTCCTTATGTATTTGTTTATGTTATTATAACTATTTGGATTAATGTAATGATATAAATCGTTGTTTAATAAACTGTATATATAGGATTGTAGTTGATGTATAGAAAGTTATATTCATCAATTCGTTTCCAGAGGTATAATTCCATACTTAAAAATAGGTGACGTCCAGGAATTATATGAGTGGGTTAGAGACGATGGTATCCGAGTGTACAGCTACTTAAGTGTGAGCTCCTGACATTGTCATTATGCAAATACAGTGTATCCATTAATTAAGTTCGATATTCAGATCAAATCAGCTATATATAATAGATGCATGTAAATATGTAATCATCAATATATAGCTGATTTATATGAATATCAAATTTAATAAATCTATTTGCACAAAGAGAATCACAAGAGCTCACGCACATTTGTCAATAGCTGTAACCTACATAAGACAATATGTAATTAATACATGATATGTATTAATTAATTGTATATAGCTGATTTGGTCTAAACATCAAATTAAAGGGATATATTTGCATAACAAAAATCACAAGAGCTCAGGAGCTTTTGTCAGCAGGTGTACATATGACAATAAACCCACCTGGTAAGCCTGACGTAGTGCTGCTAGTTCAGACCTCAGTTCCTCCACTTGTTGTGATAGGGCCCGCCGCTCTGCTCGACCCTCTCTACCGGAACAACATTAATAATTATACTATCCATAAAACACAAATTTCTTACCAACAGAATTAGTAACTGAAAAATCAAATCAACTTACAATAATACAGAAAATAAACCATCACTAGAGAAATTTGGCTACATATTTTGGAGAACAACGAAAAAGTGTTCCAATTGTTATGTTGCTGCTACCAATGGATCCAGGGGGTTGTAGTGTACTTGGGAATAATAGTTGGGCTAATGTCATACATTCTTCCCTAGGCTAAAGATCCAAAATGACCCGAAAACATAGTTTGTTTGTTTTTTCGCCAAAAATATGATTCAGTTACATATCCCTTTACATCCCTAAACAAATCATATTCCAAAAAGAGTTTTTGAGTAATTTTTGGTATTTCAAATATATGAATGGACTATATAATATAATGAATGGATTATGTATACTATTTTACAGTATATACCTGTGTCTCCGAGCAGCCAACTGGTGAGCGAGCTTGGCCTGGGAGACCAGCTGTTGTAGTCTCTCTAGTTCACTCTGGGGCAGTAAGGTGGAGGAGGGCGGCCACTTACCATCACGGTGCCACTCTACGCCCACAACACTCTCGTCCTGGTGGTAGGAGGTGGGAAGGGGAAGGACAAACCATTAACGAATTTGTGGTCATTATTTGGGTAGAATATATTTACTTATTTATTCATGTATTTATTGTTAATATTGTATTAACCCGTTCAGTACCAGCGACGGCACATAGCCGTCAGTAGATAAATCACTCCCCCAGTCCCAGCGACAGCTGCCAGCCGTCAGTAATATACGATCCTTGTAACTGCCAGTATCGGGCAGTACCTGGTACCACGACGTTTGAGCACTGCTCTAAGACCTTGGCAACACTTCTCAGTTTATATCCAAGCCCCCCACATGCTGGGAGCGGCAGTATTCCTCCATCTTTTGAAGTGGGTGGTTGGTATATCTTGCCTCTGAAGCCATT
The DNA here is from genome assembly GCA_032716605.1 of Paralithodes platypus. Taxonomy (NCBI): domain Eukaryota; kingdom Metazoa; phylum Arthropoda; class Malacostraca; order Decapoda; family Lithodidae; genus Paralithodes; species Paralithodes platypus. The sequence goes on from CM064582.1 coordinate 4,749,572, forward strand.
TTGGCCACATTGCTTGGGACTGGGGGGTACAGTAATGCTAGTACCCTATGGTACAGTAGGGGTAAACATATTATTTTATTTTTAAATGCAAGAGGTGGAAGGGAGGCAGCGATTAAAGCAGTGATTGATGGAGATAGGTTATCCAGGCCACCCAGGTGGAAAGGAATGAATGAAAGGATTAACCCATTAAGCGTGCGCAGGGTGTAGTGAACACCACAGTTCTGGGCAGCAATATTAGGCTCCATTCCTGCCTATAATCGTCATTTTACGATAAATATCGTTATTACTTATTCATATGCGCCTATTTTACCTTAACCCGTTGAGCCCCGGCTAGTTATAATATTTTGTTCACCCCAGTCCCAAGCCATTTTCACTTCTTTTTTTTGTTTGCTAAAATGGAAGACAAGGATGAGAAATGAAAAAAAAAAAAAAAAAAAAAATCACCTCGGACATTTTTTTTGGGGGGGGGGGGAGCCTCAAAAAAATTTGTTGAGCCAAAATGGAAGAGAATGGTGAGAAATGAAGACCAAAATAAAAAAAAAATCATTTCGGTCATTTAGGGGGCGGGGGGGGGGGGTTTCAATAGTTCGTCTCCCCCTCATGACCACCCGCCCGGGAGCACTAGGGTGAAAACTGAGTATGGCATTGTACGGCATACATCCTAAGGAGTGTCTCACATAAATCTCAAGCCTCTAGCTCCCATACGACCGGAGTAATGAAGGTTCAAAGTGGCGGTGAACTAAGGGTGTAAACTATCCCCACTAAGCCCACCACCACCAGCCGCGCGGCTGTCTCGGCCCGCTCACACCTACTGGCCCGGCTCCCACACACACTACGGTACCTCCCCCTTCTATTCTCCCGCCATTTCCTACCTTACGAGCCACGTAAGTGTTTTTTATATGTCGGATGCACGTGATGCGTCGCTGGGAGTTGGTGATCAAACACTGCCGACGCAACACGTGCGACGCTGGGTCTCACCGGGTTAAATATGAAGATAGTAACCTGTAACAACAATAAAACAAGTGGGAATAAAACAATTCTGGTCAAAATCGCGAATTGTAAGCGAGCGGTTCATTCATCAAGTGTGAGCCAGCTGGCACCCCACCCTCCTCTCTCGAAGCCTGGAGAGTGACTGAGGCCTGTATATCTCTCTCTCTCTCTCTTTCCCATGCATAGACACACACATGACCACACCCTGCAACCAGCTTGCAAATGTTAGCACGAAAATATACCAATGAATAAGGGAATAACAGGGAAAATAAATTATAATTGAAGGAGGAGGGGGGGGGGGAAGGAGGGGATGTGGAGGAGTGATATGATATATGGAGGGAAAAAAAATGTTTTAAGTGCTACTAGGGCCTTTTAAAATGTTTTTTTTAGGCCTTCCCTCTTAAGAGCTTTCTCGCCGTTGCCCAGTAAAACCTCTTAAGAGTATTCTCGCCGTTCCCGGGTTAAGAAGAATGAGGAGAAAGAAGCAGTGAGACAAATGAGAGCGCGAAAAGCAGAAGGTATGGATGGTATTGTTGTGGAGTATATAAATAAGGTTGGAGATGTGATAATAGATTGGCTGGTGAAACTATTCAGTGTGTGCTTTGTTGTGTCAATGGTACCACTAGACTGGAGGTGTGCATTTATTGTGCCATTGTACAAGGGGAAGGGAGACCGGCAGGAGTGTTCAAGTTATAGAGGTATTTGTTAATTATTAGTTGTTTGAAAACTGCATGGCAGGGTATTGATAGATAGGATAATAATGGGTACAGAAGGTGCAATAGGAGAAGAACAGTTCGGTTTTAGGAGGGAAAGAGGGTGTGTGGATCAAATTTTTGCAGTAAGACAGCTATGAAAGAAGTATTTAGAGCAGCATAAAGAGATATTTTGGGCTTTTATGGATTTGGAAAAAGCATATGATCATGTGGATGGAGAAGCAATATGAAATTGGAAGACATTTGTTAAGCGCAGTCAAGAGTTTTTATTTGTTTATTTATTTATTTTTTAAGAGACAATGAACTGAGGAAGGAAAAACACAGATAAAACAAAAAAGGTCCATGTGCCTAAAGGCATCCTCCATTCATAAAATGTTTGTAACAACTGGATTTAAACTTTTGTAGATTGTAAGTTTGTGGAAAGCAACTCGAGGGAAGTGAATTCCAAAGAGTAGTAGTTCTAGGGATAAATGAATTTTGATAAGCAGAAGTTCTGCATTGTGGAGGAGAAAGTGTAAATTCATGGGCTCTCTCAGCTGCCCTAGTTCTACGGGGAAAGATGTGGAGAGGCGGCACAATTGAAGCAAGTTCCTCGGAACAATTGCTGTGAAAATATCTGTAGAATAATGCAAGGGATGCAACGTTTCTTCGTATGGATAATGTAGGAAGGTCCTGTGTGATTGCAGGGTTATTGATTAATCTAATAGCTTTATTTTGAATTTTGTCCAACTGCCTCAATGCAACCACTCCACTTCCACCCCACAGAGGTGAACAGTAATCCATCTGAGAACGCACATGACTTTTATATATTAGGGCAAACTGCTCGTCAGTGAAGAGTTCTCGAACTCTGTACAGGAGTCCCAGTTTTTTAGAGGCATTCTTAGCAATGCTTCTAACATATGAAGAGAGCAGAGCGTGTGTTAGAGTAGGACATGAGTTGAGTGAATGGTTTGAGGTAAATGTAGGTCTGCAACAGGATTGTCTAATGTTACCGTGGTTGTTTAATGTATATATGGATGGTGTGGTGAGGGAGGTGAAAATGAGAACTATGGGTAGAGGATTAGGTTTAGTAGGAAACAATGGTAGATATTGGGAGTTGAACCAGTTGCCGTTTGCTGATGACACAGCGTTGGTGGCGGATTCTGAGGAGAAACTGCAGCGAGTAATAAAAGAGCTTGGTGTGGTATGTGGGGGGAGGAGGCTGAGGTTGAACGTCAATAAGAGTAAAGTGACGGTGTGTAATAGAGGTGTTTGTAGGGAGAATCAAGATGTGCGGCTGGATGGGGAAATATTGGAACAAGTAGTGATAGTGGGAGGAATGATAAGCAAGGACACAGGTGTGGAAATTAAGGTAAAACAGAGAGTATGTGAAGGAAAGACAGTTTTGGTAATTTTAGCACTATTTACTCATATGCTGATGACTCTACCATACATCATTCAACTAGAATTCCACAACGACCCACCACGCAATCACTCTAAAACTCACGTGATGAGGCCATAGCACCCAATCTTTCCATCTGTCTACCCGTCGCAATCTTTCACAAGACTATCTCTTACACTTCAACAACATACAAATCAACCCTACAGCTTCCCTCTATATTTGTTGGTGCATCTTTTTCTTCTGACCTTCTTGGACAGACCATATTACCACTCTTGTTAAAACAAATTCCCAGAAGTTAGGTGTGCTCAACCATCTCCGTCAGTTCTTCACACCCGTATAGCTTCTTGCTCTATACAGGGGCCCTGTGTGCCCATGTATCAAGTATTGTTCGTATGTGTGGAGAGGTTCAACCAATACCGCATTTCTCGAAAGGATAGTCTAAAGCATTTGTCTCATCATTTCACCTCCTCTTACTAATTCCCTACAAGCTCTCTCTACATGCATTAATGCTGCATCTCTCTCACTCTTCTATCGATATTATCAGTGTATACCTCCTCCCTTTCAGAAAGTAAGGGGCATCCGCCTTTCAACACATTCCCACCCCTATTCTGTTCAACTCTTTAGAACAAGAGTGAACCGATTTTTCCCGTCATTCTTCTGCTCAACGAATCTGCTCTATAACTTTCTCCCGCAATCAGTCTTTCCCTCATCCTATGACTTAAGCTGCTCCAAGATCCGTGCCTCCAGACATTTTTATTCTAATATATCTTGAATTTGGATCTCAATCACTCTTTCAACTTTAGGGAGACAGTTCTTACAGCCAGCTTTGGCTTTCTTCTTCACACACATAGAAAACAAAGGATGGGGGGGGGGGTGTATGTGTTAGTTTGCCCCCTAGACCTCTATCAAGCTTGAAACACACACACACTCTCTCACACACACACACACACACACAAAGGATGGGTGGGGGGAGGTGTATGTGTTAGTTTGCTCCCTAGACCTCTATTAAGCTTGAAACACACATACTCTCACACACACACACACACACACACACACACACACACACACACACACACACACACACACACAAAGGATGGGGGAGGGGGGGGTGTATGTGTTAGTTTGCTACCTAGACCTCTATCAAGCTTGAAACACACACACACGCACACGCACGATCCCCCTTAGAGATAAAGTTGCACATTTTCCGGTAGAAAAATGGCCGGTTCCTCCTAAACTACAGGCTTACTATCGCTCGCCAGGACACAAATTGACACCTAAATTGCATGTTTCTGGACCCCTTTCTTCCTCATGTTTAGCCTCATTAGTTTTGAAAATGTAAGACCTTTCGTGCCACGTTGTCATTCTACACCCACTATATTTTAGTGGAAGGATTATATAGCAACGATTTCAACAACAACGATCAGTACCATGATACACTATAATATGCAGTTACGGTAATTTCATGTTAACCCTTTATTGTAGCACGGTTAAGGGGACGTTAATATATTTATTGATATGATTTTTATTATTACCGGTATATATATTTGCTTTAGTTTGCTCCCTAGACCTCTATCAAGCTTAAAAGAACACCATTCCAAAGATCCTCCTTCGAGATAAATTTGTGCATTTTTCAGTAGAAATAATCAGCCGGTCTCTCCAAAAATACAGGTTTGCTATAGCTCACCAGGTAAAAATCGACACCTAAGTGACACGAAAGGTCTTAATATTGACAACAAATTGGCGAAAGTATTAACATTTTATAATTAATAAGGTTAAACAAGTAGGTGAAGTGGGTTCAGAAGAAATACAAATTCCCTTTAAGGCTGGTGTGTTACGGATTGGACTTTGTTGAGTCTTGCTGAGACACTGTTAGCGCTATACCAACATCGGTCACTGTGATGACATGATGGGGCTGCATTGTGGCAAGAATTTAGTGTACTGTACTACAATATAGAGATTTTTGGGCGGGTCCCCAAGCCCGAAAGGGGTTGAAATAGGTGAGCTATCCCCCCGCCAAAGGCGGCTTTCTAGGGCCTTTCCTAGCTGATGCTGAGAGGATTGGGTTCTAGTCATATGGTGATGGGCTGGTCTATCAGAGTGAGAACTGAGCGATCTCTGCCATACCCATAGCTTACTCCGACTGTTCCTTTTACTTATGTATTTCCTAGATCTCAAGTGATGGCGTCTTTTCCGTGGATTGACCTCCCAATCTACCAAGATTGGAAGCCAAAGCGTCACATTTTTCCTTTGCCCCTCAACTTTCTCTTCATAATTGCTGAGGGGCACAGGGCCCTGGGTGGGGCTTTGGTTTCCCGGGCATTTCCGCACCCTCCTCAGCTCCCCGCCATAGAGTGGCTTCGGTCACCCAGGCTTTATTGTGGTAGACAGGGAGGGTTCTGTGGGGGGGCTCGGTTATGGCCTTGGCCTTGCTCGGGGCCTTGGGGCTGTTCGGCCAGGCAGCTTGGGGAACAACAACAACAAGAACAACAATATAGAGACTAAAACCACACGTTCTGTAGAGTCTTTAAGCTTGTATGTATAATTGTATATATAATATAAAGAAAGCATACTGTAGTTATGTTATGATCTCCCCAACCCCCCAGCACATCACGTTGCCCGCAAACAGCCCACTGCTGGTACCCAAATAAAGTGAAGTATTGCGTCTAACCTCTGTATTAGGCAGTGGGAGAGCAGTAAGAGGTTGTAGTGTGTCTCCGTTACACTGACTCTGCCTCAACCATACCACCTCAGAGATCAGTCCAAGCTCACTCTCACGTTCACTCTGGAAGGAACAGTAAGGCATTATTCGATATACAGTATATATCTACATTATTTAATTTGAAACCTTTCTTTTAATTATTCTCTCACTTAGTGACTAATCCTTTCAGCCCTATATTGCACATACATACAGTACATGCTGTATATATATATATATATATATATATATATATATATATATATATATATATACATAAATCTAAAGACTGAGTGCTCCACACGAAGTGCATTTACAGTTTAGGCTGGTCTATCAGAGTGTGTGAAGGAAGGAAGGTTTTCGGAGCAATGGGAAGTATGTGGAAGACGAGAAATCTCTGAGTGAAAGTAAAAAGTGCACTGTATCAAGGAATTGTTGTGCCAACAGTGATGTATGGGGCTTATACATGGGCTCTGAAGAAAAAGGAGAAAAGAGGGCTGGATGTGATGGAGATGAGCTGCTGGAGGAGTATGTGTGGAGTTACTCGTAGAGACAGATTGAGGAATGAAGAGATACGTAGGAGAGTGGGGCAGCAGGAACATTTGTCAGCCAGAGTGGAAAGAAGGGTGCTGAGCTGGTATGGTCATGTTGAACGAATGGGAGATGAAAGGCTTACAAAGAGAATATGTGAGTCAGGTACAAGGGGAGATAGAAGGGCAGGAAGACTCCCATTGAGATGGAGAGACTGTAAGAAAGGCTTTGGATGATAGAGGAATGACTATAGATCAGGCAGGGGAAGTGGTGGTGGACAGGAATGAATGGAGAATGCTTGTGAATAGTTGAGTGAACACGTGGTCATTTGGAGTAAGGGGTCGGGCGCAAGTTAGACTCGATAATAGTCCATCAGGCGCCTGGCCCGGGGGGACGATTAATATGAAGGGTGTGCCTGGAAGTGTGGTGGGAGGGCTTGTGGCTTTGGCTCCGCTGCATGTCTGCCTGCCGAGATCGGAACCTCTCCGGGTGGTCAGGGGCCGGGGGAGTGCTGGAGCGACCTTGGTAACCCTGGTCTCTGGGTCTTCTCCTGGGTGACCTGGATGTGTGTGAGTTTGTGTTTTTTATCTGTGTTTATTTTTTGTTTTATGTTGTTTTTGTGTTTTCCCTGTTCTTGCTCTGTCTTGAGTCGGCTACCCCCAAAATGGGGATTGGGCCTGAGCATATAGATAGATAGATAGATCAGAGTGAGAACTGAGCAATCTCTGCCATACCCATAGCTTACTCTGACTGTTCCTTTTACTTATATTATTTTCTAGATCTCAAGTGACGGCGTCTCTTCCGTGGATTGACCTCCCAATCTACTAAGATTGGAAGCCAAAGCGTCACATTTTTCCTTTGCCCCTCAACATTCTCTTCATAATTGCTGAGGGGCACAGGGCCCTGGGTGGGGCTTTGGTTTCCCGGGCGTTTCCGCACCCTCCTCAGCTCCCCGCCATGGAGTGGCTTCGGTCACCCAGGCTTTATTGTGGTCGTCAGGGAGGGTTCTGTGGGGGCGCTCGGTTATGGCCTTGGCCCTGGCCTTGCTCTGGGCCTTGGGGCTGTGCGGCCAGGCAGCTTGGG